>PUFA01000470.1:0-363451 GCA_003508835.1 Eonycteris spelaea | reverse complement strand
CTAAACACATCATGTTAACCAAAATTGGAATCATACTAGTCATAATGATTTGCAGCTTTTTATCACTTAATATATATCTTGGACATATTTCCATGTCAGAATATAAAGAGCTGCTTTGTTTTATTCCTTTATTCCTCTGTATGGCTCTATCATTATTTATCTAATCCCTTAATGATAAACAATTATTTCTAACATTTTGCTATTATAGACAATGCTGCAAAGAACATCCTTGTATACCAATCTTTGCACATTTGCATGAATATCTGCAAATTATAAGTTCCTAGAATTTAATCATTTTACATTTCTAATATCGAATTATGACATACAATGTATAATTAATACTACTGCATTTTTGCATAGCACTTTACGAAGCAGTTTCATATCACTCAGTTTATTTGAGCTTCTCAAACACACTGAGGTGGACAGGGCAGATCTCATTATCTCCTTATTAGTGAAAATTTCACAATTTCAGAAGATATTGATCTGATTCTGCTAGATGTTCCCTTTCAAGATATAATGTATCTGCCAATATTAAGGACATGTTTTGAAAAAACTTGCAGAGGAGGTTAGGAAATCTAGTTCTGACTTTTATAATGTATCTGCCAATATTAAGGACATGTTTTGAAAAAACTAGTAGAGGAGGTTAGGAAATCTAGTTCTGACTTTTATAATTAAAGTCATCCTCTAAAAAGAAAATATGCTATAGTCAAGTTGAGAACATCTGATTGCATTTCTTCTAAAATGGCAACTTAACATATTCAGTTTATTTTACTTTCAAAGTTAGTGAATACAAAAAATCACCAACCATCAAATATCAATTGACTTTGGGAGCTCTATTAAAGAAATATGTAACAACATTATATATACATATGTGTGTGTGTCTATATATGTGTGTATATATACTATATAGTGTGTGTTTGTGTGTATAGTGGGAAATAGCTAGTAAGAGGCTAATAAGCCTCCTCTTTTATGTTCCTATACTGCTGTGTGTTTAAATATCATCTTCCTCTCACGACACCAACTCCATCTTCTCTGCCTTAAGCAGAGACCCTATTCACAGATAAATAGGTAAGTCTCATTACAAATCTTCTAAAATGAACTTTAGGAATGCGTCCCTAAAGACATTTCCTGGGACTTGTTCATATTGAAGCTTGCTGGCCACTTTTATACTCACTCCTACAAAACAAACAACTTCCTGAAGTTTATTATCCTCATTGGAAATAGTGCAAAGACATCTGCCAATTTAGTGATTTTTCACTATACTCTCTCTTCCAAATCATTTATAAATATTAAATCAAACTCGTCCCATAGTTGACCCCTTGCAGCTCTACTATATTATTTTCTGGTATTCAGAAAAGTGTCCCTTTAGCTCTATTTTTTGTTTCTTATCTCCAAACCATGGATAAGGAGCCAGGACTAAACACTGCTCCCCAATCCGTGGTGACTCATTTTTTTAAAAAAAACAGCTTTGTGTTTAAAAGCTTGCCAAACTTTTAAAAAGTCAAAATAGCATCCACTGTTCCACTCTATCCATATGCTATTTAAATCCTCAAAGGATTCTAGTAAATTAAGCATGGTTTCTGGTTACAGAAGTGTTGGGAAGAGCTGGCCTGTGGCTTAGACCTAAAACTTGCCTTTATTTTATTTACTCCGCAAAGCAGTAATCAGAAGTACTGATCCAATAGATGCTTATAGCAGCTAAAATGTAGTGGCCCTATTTTACAACTTGACGTTCTTACACTATCCCTTCATGGTGTCTCAATACCTCTCTCCTAATCCCAAAATTTTTTTCTCTTTCTCAACTTTCTTTTTCTCCTTAGCCAGACAAAATATACAATGAAATCTTAAAAGCCGTGAGTGTTATAATGGAATACTATGCATACATTAAAAGAACCAAAAGCAGATCTACATGTGTTGATATGGAACCAAATTCAAGGTACACTGTAACAGATATAACTAATGGTTAAGAATGTACAGTGTGATTCCATTTGGGGTAAAAAAGGGTCTGCATATACATTACCCTCATATACTTTGTGTTCAAATATACCTAAAAATTTAAATAAATGGCAAAAGGAATTACTTCTGGTGAGTGAGAAGAGATGTTCAGGAAGTTTTACTTTTTTTCCTGTCTTTCCATATCTTTTATATGTTTATCTTTATAAAAATTAAAATAATTTTTATGAATTATTAAAAATAATTTAATTTTTAATAAGTGAAATTTTATATAGTAGTTAACTTTTTTAAAGGCAAAAAATGAAAGAAAAAATTAAAAGCAGGACTAACTTAAATCTTAGGGCCTACTTGTTAATGAGAGTTATGGTGGCCATCACTAGTGCCCCAGGCAAAAGAGGATTTCTTATACATAATGTATATCTGGGCCAATATATGCAATGTTGCCCTGGAACTCCTTTGCATCTTAGATGGTTATCATCAGGTCACAAACTATACTTTGTTAGGTTAAACACAGACTATATGTTTTCTACTCTTCAGTGAGGTAACTACAACCTGCCTGTTTCAAAAAGACAGTACCTCAGTGAAGATATGAACATGAATATGAATATACATTCTTACGAGTACCCTCTCTCAAAACAGAGGCAAAAAACTTATTCCAGTTCTAGGTCACCTTCCCTGTAGATACCTAAAGTTTTCTCCTGATGAGAACTGAGGGTCTCCCTGAACCGATCTGATACATCTTGATCTGCTACCTTCACAACTAAATGTATCCTGGGGTCATCCTGAGCTGTTCATGCTCCTTTTATGTACATTCCATTGCGAGCCCAATATAGTCTGTAAGCCCTTTTAAGGATGAGGCTTGGTAGTTCCTTCCTATGCCATACAGAGCACCTCGTGGTACTTATATATAATAATATAATTATAATAATAGCTATCAGCATTGAATGCTTTCTTTGTGCCAGATACTGTCCCAAGCACTGAGGAAAAAAAACACATATTACTTCACTTAAGCTTCCTAAGAATTCTATGAGATAGACACTATTATTATTATTAACTCTTTTTTGCATATGAGGAAACTGAGGCACAGAGAAGTGAAGCTACTTGCTCAAGGTCACACAGCTAGTGAGTAGCAAAGCCAGAGTTCAAACGTTGTTGAATCCATCTCCAGGTGCCTCTGTTCTTAACCACTATGCTACTGTTGCTTCCTTAGAAATCATCCATGCTAACTAAATATTTGACATTTCCCCACCACACTGCTCCATTGTATAAGATAATTTTTATGCTATGTGTATTGGTTTACAAGGCTCACAACAGTGCCTCCAGCAACATCACTCTTTACCTACTCAGCAGATTCCTGGGATTGCCCTTTAAAAGCCCTTGGGGACAGCCCTGTGTATAGAGTTTCTTCTCCCAAACAGAGGTTTACAGTTTCACTATTTAGTGAAATATTTGCATTCTTGGGACATAAAATGTTGAAGTTTGAGAAATAAATAATCCTACTCCACCAGATCATGCCAGTAGACAAACACCAAAGGTGATGTGAAATCTCTAAGGACAATAGGAAAATGAATGCAGGAGAAAGTTGTGCTTAATGCCTCCCTGCCTTTGTTACTTCTGCTATAGCAATGCGACATATGCGATGTGCCCCTGGGGAATTTTATGCATTCTCTAAGCTTCAAGTCCAGAGGGACTCAGTTAGGGGTGTCTCTGTAGCTTTGCATTAATTAATTAATTCAGTATTTCTTTTCCACTTGCTCTCTCTGTGCCACTGGTGTACATGGTTCATGACAGGCTTTGCATGAGGATGAGCCATCACTGCCACAATTCTCCACATCTGCAGATTGCCTAGAGTGTCAGGAATGGGGACACTGTTGGCCACTGGGAATTTTAATAATAGGTTATCTGCTTAGTAATGCTCATCTCTAATTAGATTAATTGTCCTCACTCCAGAATACTGCTTCTTTCCTAAAGCTCTGAAATGGTTCTGGCAATGAAAACCAGCCAGCAGAGGAGGAAAGATAAATAAAAGGAAGTTTCTACCTCCCAAATCTAAAGTTTTCTTAACTGGACATATTGTGTGTGATGTTAAAAGTGTCACCTTTAAGCATTACATGCGGCGTCCTTCCCATCCAGTTTAGTATCTGTTTAGCACAAACATGACTACTATAATATACCAAGAACACTATTTGTGAAGGGAATGGAGGGGTGTGCTTCTGTTTAGGCAGATTGGTTAGGGATGGTGGGGGGAGAAGGGGAAAAACCTGTGTAAAAGCCATAAAGAGAAAAGGAACCTAATTAAGACAGGACATCTGGGCATGCTTATCTTGGGACAGTTGAAGCAAAGAGAGTACTTGCAAGAGAGGAATAGAGGCAAAGAAGCATAAAATGGGCAATCTTTCCTTCCCATTTCTGAGCTGGCTGAGGCAGCAAGGGTGCAGTGGAAAGAAATCAACGAATTCAAATGGAGACCATTCAAAATGGAAGCACCTTTAAGAGACCAACTTGTCCAATCCACTCATTGTGTAGATGAAGAAACTGAGACCCAGAGAGGGACTTTCCTAACAGCATAAACTGTTAGTATCACAATTCCCACATTTAGAAGAAATTCCTCTTTTTAAAAGTTTCCTTAAATGCACATTGCTGATTTTGAACACTGCTAGTACTGATTTAAGACAGGGAAGCTGCTAGAAAATTCACTTTCCTTCTTCCCCTAAGCATTAGAATGGTGGCAAGAGTTTGAGAGTATGTCTTAGAAGGACTACTGCCCTACAAAAAAAATATTTGATTTCACAAAAATTTAGTTTGCTGCTGGTTATAGATGGCCACAAATAAGTTACAGATCTAACATTCTCAGAGCGCCATCTAACGAAAAGACTGCAGTATTGCATGAAGCCCCTTACCACGAGTGATTTATCACTGTTTCCTTGGAAAGTACCCTGGCCGTAATAATCACTGTGGGAAAATGCGATAATTTAAAGAGCATAAATAGCTTTAAAAACAAATTAGAACGCACAATAGAAAAGCCATCCTATTAAGAGGCCTAAGAAGTTGTTCTTTTTTTCTATCCAAAATGCAATCTTAATTTACACAAAAGAACAGAAAAATAAAGCAAAGGTGAAAATAGCTGAGTTTTGCAAATGCTCTTAATAAATATAGCAACAATTTGCTTATTATTTATTTATGCACATATGTGAGGAAAAATGTTAGTAATTGTCAGCACAGCAGTACCCCTTCTGAAAAAATTTTAGCCAGGGGAGTGCTAGAAACAGATGTATCCACCATACTCCAAGCGATACCTCTGGTCTCAAACGATAGCCTTTCAGAAATTACAAATGGATTTCAACAGAAAGGAAGCAAAAGCTAGAGAAAAAAAAAAAACAGGGAGATGTAAAGCCATTTATATCTCGTTTAGTGGACATTAGCTACATAAGAGAATAACTATATTAGAGTCAGTTTTGAGTCTATTTTCAAACCTCACTGTGAGGAGAGACAAAAAGATTGATCTTGGAATATAATCAAGAAGTCATTTAAACCTAGAGGAGCAAAGAATATTTTCCAAATGGTGAGAAAAGTGTGAGAAGTTCATATCACTGCCACAGGTTAAAAAAAAAAGTCTGTGACTGTGGGGGGCAGCTACCCACAGAGAAGAGAAGGCAAAGAAAAAATGCCTGAGATGGGATCACCTGAATGTTTGTCTGAAGAAGCAAACTCTGCAGAGAAGCCTGGAGGTAATGAGATAGAAACTAAGTAAGGATGCAAAGGGATTCTTGTGAGAACTTTAGAATGTATGGGAAAGCTGGTGAGAATTGTCTCCTGGGCTGTGAGCCCTAACCACAGGGCAGGCAGGATACTAGGCAGGGCAGGTGAGGCTGACAAAAGGTTCTCTGAGGGGTGTACTTGAAGAGAACAGACCAATGAAGAGAGGACTCTAACTCAGTTTAAATCTTACAATAACAGAAAAAAAAAATGCAATTCGAAAGCTCAATAATTGGGAAGGGGAGATGTGACAGAGCATGGTGTATGATGGGGATTTATTATTCAATCAGCCCAAACTCATTTACCAACTCCTTCCAGCCCAGAAAACCAGATGTTTTCTCATCCCACTGGAGTTAAACCAAAAGGAAATGATCTTTACCTGTTTTTAAGTTCATTTTTAAGGTTAGATTTTTAACTCATGAACTTGTCAAAGTTGGAAAGGACTCGAAATCAGTCCGATGCCCTACTCTTACAGATGGGCAAAGTGGGCCTGCAAGAGACGAAGCAGTAGCCATTCAAGTTATTGTTGGCACTGCTGCTTGTAGAACATGTATGGAGCAATACCTCCCCGCAAATAGAGGAGCCAAGAAGAAAGGGTCAGAGAACAAGTCACATACCTCGACAACATATGAGAGAGCATTATATGAAAGTAACTGAAATTCAAAATAATGGTCAACAATTAAATTTTTAAGAGGTGAAACCAGTTTGGCATTCATAGTTTACTGAGACAGCGAGTACATGACACATTTTAGAACAGCTGAGTCATTTGGCGGAGAGAGCACTGGCCTTGGAGTCAAGACTTAGGTTTAAAAGCTGGTTCTATGACTTACTGTGTGACTTTTCACAAATAATTAAACCCTGCTGGGCTTAAGTTTCCTCATCTGTAAAATGGGGATAATGCACCCTGCATTTTTTTGAGAATTATTTGATATAATGAATGATAGTAAATTGAGATAACACAGGCAGTGTGCTTAGAACAGTGTCCAGCCCATCTATCTGGGGTCGGTATCATCATTATGTGAAAGCTGTGAACACAGTGCCTGACATATAATAGGAATTCATTAATTGTATTTGAAAAGAATTTCCTGAGAGAGGATGAATAAATCTTGCAATGAAAAGTTAGGGGAAGCTTCAAATCTGCTCATGTCCACACTGAGAGACCTTGAAAAATAGAAGAGTCAATGTTGTCTAAGTATGTCCTAGCTAAAGTACAAGTGGAAGGAGGGGTAGGAATGGTTTAGAAGCTGGGAAAATGAACAAGGCCAAAAGTACCAGAGCTTTCCTTGGTATTATGATTGAACAATGACGTGTAAGCACCTAGCACTGAGCACACAGGCTGACTGAAAGAAACTCTTTGGCAGAGATGTCCCTACAAAGCTTTCAAGTGACAGGGCATCTGAGGTAGGAATTTACCGGATAGGACTTTGAATAGTTCAAAATTAATTTTAGTCCATTGAAAAACCAATCATTTGCCTGTGGCCCAGGACAGACAGCTGAGTTTCCCAAGTAACCAACTTTGGGTGTCAAAAGCCTATTCCGCTCTCTCCTCCACAATGTTTCATATTCTTCCTCTCTACAACTGAAAATGTTTTGCTTCCCTTTTGCTTAACCATAACAAGTAATGAATGTGATGCATTCATTACTTTAAAACATCCACATGCTTTTTCAAATCTCTTTCTTCAGAATGCTGCTTTCTCTCCAGTCGTTGAATGGTCCATGGCAAATACCCATTCTTTAATACAATGATCTTCAAAATGAAGAACAGGATGCTCATAGTTCACCTACAATCACACTTCACTGACTCAAGACTAGTTTGAGAGAAAGAGAGAGAGAGAGAGAGAGAGAGAGAGAGAGAGAGAGAGAGAGAGAGAAAGAGAGAGAGAGAGAGAGAGTGTAACAACTGAGTTAGGGAAAAGTAACTTGTAGTATACAGCCATGCTACCTACAACAAGCCCAATCCAGAGATTGAAGCTAAGCAGGGTCGGGCCTGGTTAGTACTTGGATGGGAGACCAGGTGATGTAGGCATAAAAAAAAAAAATAAGGGATTGTACGCTGACAAGGTCCTTGCAGTCTGTGAGGTCAACCAAGGGTTGCCTCGCCTAAAAAAAAAAGTGACTTGTAGATATTTTTCTTGCATTGTACTTCAAATATATGTGGTAACACAAAGGAAAGCCTCCTTAAATGTTGCTTTGGGTGTCCTACTGAACGTTATTTAATGAACCACAAAAGATAATGAGTGAAGGACAAACTGTTTCCATGTGAATGGGCACTGTTGAAATACTTTAAAATAAAGCTCAAAATTCCTGCCACTGTTTTCTGATGCTTCTCAGGCCTCAAAACCTTCAAAGTGCAAGATCAGGCGTACTCATATCATTGCATCTGTCTGTGAGTCAGTCCTTTGCTTTACCCAAACCTGGCATACAGTAGGCAGTCAATAACTGAACTGAGACTAAAGCCCTCACCCAAAGCTCAACTTAGGTGGGTGGAGGCTCTGACCTACTCTGCTCAGCTCTTCTCAGCATGTTTTTCCTGGAGCCTTCCCCCTAAAACTGCAGCCATTGACTAGACTTTTGTCTGAGTCCTGCCAGGAACACCTGCTACTGTGTCACAACTACTAGATCCCATCACTTTGGAAACCAATGCCTACCTAGAGAATGGTTGAGTTCCTTTCCTATGTACCAATGAAAATCATTATTTAGATGGCGGGTCAATTCCCACTCGGGCCAGCCAGACAGGTGAGTTCTCCCCACAGCCCAAGCACTACTCTTCCAGCCCCTGTGCCATCCTCATGGATCAATCACTGGGTTCCCATACTGCGCCTACCCAAGATACACACCTGCTACTATGATTGATTTGCATCACAAACGCTCTTCTCATAGTGTAAACTTCAGCCCATTTCTGGGTTTGACTGAGTGAGATTTTACTGTTGTGAAAACAAATCTGACACACTTGTTAAATTTACTATGGTCAAGACAGTAACTTTGAGATGGTTTCAAATCTAATGGTGAAGTTTCTCAGTTTTTTGGGTCAGAACAAGGATTTGTTGTCTTCTATCAGTAATAGAATGTTATTCAATACTTACCTATTAATTATCTACATAACCCTGTGCTCAGTCACAGAACCCTGGTAATTAGAGGTTTGTAATTTTTCAATGTCCTGGACCACTATCTCCAGTTTGTACTTCATGGACCAGATTCTGGCTTTTGCTTTGGCACATCTGGTATTCAGAAAATGAAATATTCAAGTACTGCCTTTGTTGGATTCCCCTGCAACCTGTGACTGAGAGTGCGAAACTCTACTACTTCATGACCCATCTGTAGACACACCATCCTACATCACGACACCCAGAGCACTGGCATACAGGGCTGTTGTAGCTGATGGGAGGGGAAAGGGACTAGCAAGAATATGGTGACTCAGTGTCAGACTTGCCTATGAATGCTGAAAGGTCTTGTCTGCATAAAGTTGGCTACTGCTACTGTCTTCCCTTAAAATCATTCCCAGAGCCCCAGATTCCAGGCTATAATCAGAGCCCTGAGGTAGCAGAAAGAAAGACACTCAGCAAGTCAGCCTGATGGAAGACAGTGGCAATGGTGGGCATGGGCACAGTAGCTGGCACAGAGACACAAGCAGAGCAGAAAGTACCTACCACTGACAGTGTCCAACTATCACAATAGCTCTGCCCTCAGCAGACCTAAGCCTGGCATTGCCGCTCTCTAGTTGCCAGCAATAAAATACAACTGAAGAATAACAGAGGGGAGGAAAGGTGAACTGAAGTGTAAGCCACCCCACTCCAATCGCTCTAATAGCTGCAGGTGTCCTCAGCTCCTCAACCCTTTGCACCTGTTCTCCTGCTCTCCTGCAGGAACAAGTCACCTATTGTGTGAGGCTGTATGCATGAAGGTGCTAAGCAAACAGGAAGTGACTTTCCTGATCATAAAGTAGCTGGATTGCAGGAAAACTTTACTAAGCCAAATAAAAGTGATTGTAAAGCACTTGGTAAAATATAAACTGCTACATAAATACTTAATAAAAGCGCATAGCAATTCACCCAAGGACAGCAGGTCAAAAATTACCCTTAGCCTGGAGTGTCTTGGAAAGAGTGAAAATTGCCTCCCTCACTTTGGTTTTCTCAGCCATTTTGTATTTCTCTTCTCTTACCTGCTTTTCAGCCCTTGGCACTTCTCTAGATGTATTTCTCCCCTCACTGATATATCTCTGTGGTTAGAGGATTCTAATCTTCATTCTAGGTGGTCATGCTAAATACCATTTGGAGGAATAGACATTGAATCCCACTGCTTTTTTCAGAAGCCCACTGGGGTTATATGGTGCTATGAGGGAGATGTTTTCTTTAGTTTAATTATGTGAATTTCACTCCAGACTCTCTAATATCACAAACTGAGAACTTTGACAACATCTCAAACAGCCACCCTACATGCTCCCCTGCAGCCTCAAAGATACCTAAAGGGGGCAAATGGAGAGCTCCCTGCTATCCTAATGAAAATAATTACATCTTGGGGCTCTTTTTGAATCACTTTGGTCTTTTTAGGAAGCCATCAGGGAAAGAAGAGATGCCACTGAGGAAAGGATAAATAGGAGTAAACCAGCCCAACAGATCTTTTCTTGGCCCCTTCTAGGATGGTCCTTGTTTTAGTCCTCCCAAATAGTATTTGGAAATTAGCTTTTCAGTCTGAGTTCTTGTAGAGCACAAGCCTCTACACGACCCTCCAACCCAAAGCTGGTGTACCCCCATCTCAGGTGAGGATGGCTTACTCTGGCTCCTATTGAACAGGGACCCATCCTGTGAAGCTGTTCCCCAAAGCAAGAAGGAGAATGAAATTGGCAAATGAGTGGCTCAAACCAGGGTGGTTTAAAATCCATCTGATATGTGGATCAGTAAAATGTGAGGGGGCAAAGAGTAGGAAGTTCCCGTGACCCTGGAGCTACAAATTAAAATAAATTTTCCTTCACAGGGAAATGAAATTTCATTATACAGGTGACAAACTCAAGGATCAAAGCCAGACTCACATAAAAGAATCAAATTCACTGGCTTGAGAAATTGGGAGATCATGGCTGATTTTAATGATCTCTCTCCTTTTCCACAAAGGTTAACCCAGGGGTGACAAAAGAAAAATATTTTAGAGCACAGGGCAACTAGATTTGACCTGCAACTAGACCCATACTGGTTTCCAATGTTAGTAATTTTGGAAGATTGCTTGGGTTAATCATTATGAAGAAGTCCTGGTAGGAACTGTTGAAAACATCTTTGCTATAAAACAAAATATCAAAGGGAGGAATGCCAGCCAGTACATACCTTAGATGCAAATAACTCTCGCTTGATCCCCAGAAGACCCAAATGCCCACTATTTGCACCAATCACAACCAGGGGGGTGGGGACTTTCATGTTTTTGCGGCAGAGAGAGAAAATAAGAAAAATGAGAGGGAACAGTGGAAGCTGTGTTCCTGAAGAATTTTAAAAAATGGATCATTGAAGTGAGCTAAAGTCAGGCCTAACTCCATTTATCTTCCAGGAAAGAGCTATAATGGCTGTTTTTCTAGGTTGTTTTATTAAATAATGGCAATCATAGCTACCATTTCTTGAGGGCCTACTGTATTCCAGGCACTATATTCTATATTTCACAATGTCTCTGAATCCTCTCAACAATCTGTTAAGGGAGAAATTATTAACTCCACTCTACATACATGGAAACAGGGGTCCAGAAAAGAGAAAGCTAACCTATCCTGGAGCAGAAATCCAAACCCAGGCTTGTTGACCCCAAAGTCGTGTGATGAAACCTTCTACTGTGATGCTTTTTATGATTGCCATGCAACTTTGAAATTTTCCTCTGTGTGGTTTTTGTTAACTCTCAACTGCTTGGCTATATTTCTATCAATAAAAATCATCAGAGAAACTCAAGCAATATTTTGCACTTGCTTAAATAGAGGAAGAGCCAAAAAGGGAGAGCTGAGTTTCTTTCAAAGGAGCCCCCAAAAGCTCATACCGTGGGAGAAGAACCAGGGCTAGTCACAGTAAATAAGTGGCACATGCTAGTCATTTCCTGAGGACTGCAGGGAGAAAAACCACCATTATAATAACCATAACAATCATGACACCAAGGAAGCTGGAGAGGTCTAAGAGTAGGCCATAATGCGAAGCTTCCAAAAGAGAGGCTTCCCTTACAGACCTCTCTCCTGTCCTTCAAACTCCAGTCTCAAGAGTCTATTTCCTTTGACGCTCAGCGACCAACTACCAGAAATAAGTCTTCTGGTCAGAGTTATTGGATAAAAATGTCTAAGGTGTGTTACATTTGTGGAAGTCAAGCATTCTGATGGAGTTACACTGATGTCACTAAAGGAATCTGACCATCTACCATATCGGAAAAGGGTCAGGAGACTTGTTCTGCCCAGAAGCCTTGTTTCAATCAATTTTCCACCTACCTTATATGTGCTCAGGGTGAATATAAAGTAATGACATATTTCAAATTCATAAATATCTATCTACCAAAATGTGTCCCAAAACATGCCGTGTACATCCATGATTCTGACATTACTTAAAATATTTCTGAAACTCTTCTTTGGAAACCCCATTTAAAGCTAGCTTAAGTGCCATGGGAAATTAATTGCCCCATTATTTCATCCTCTACCCCAAATGGTATAAACCTGCTTGATCAGCCACTCCATTCAACAGTTTGGTTCCAAAAAAATTACAGATATTTCCATAAACTCTACCTTACCTTTACAGGAAGAACGTCCTGCACCTCCTCACCCTTGCCCTGGACACTTACCCAGCCTTCTCAACCACACTTTAATGACATGATAATAGCAACAACAGCTATCATTTATGCAGTGTCTACATGCCAGAGCTCATCTTCACAACAACCCTGCAGAGTAGGTATCATTATCCCCATCTTACACATAAGGCAACTGAATTTGATGTTAAATGACCTGCCAAAAGCACACAGTAAATGTCTCAGCCAGGATTATAATCTCTATCCGTATCATTCTAAGGACTGTATTTTTCCCAATATGCACCAATTAATTATGTTTCCTAACCTATCAGGATCTTCTCACTATAATTTTCAGCCTATACCACTGAAGATCAACTGGCTAAGAACCAACAACATGCAGGATGCAGGGACTGGCCATATGCCCTCAAGGCTTTTCCCCAAGAACATGGAGAAAAATGTTTTGAGGACCGGCAGCATCAGTGAAATCAGGCTATGACCTACCAAAGCACCTACTTTGAAGAAGATGATGATATTTAAAGGGCACAGAAGTCCTAGAATGTTAAATTAGTAATTTCTTCATTGACCCATCTCCTAAGCCTTGCTGGCTAAGATAGAAGAGTTCTGATGAATGAAACAGTGGTAGTAAGAAGAAACAGGCCTTACCTCTTCAGAATCACATTTCAAAGAGGAAATTGTGAAGTGATATTTATCTGTAGAGGATATGGATATGCTGGGACCTGCCTTGGAGGCCCTCAGATGCTGCCCATATAAATAAAATGAGCCAATTTGAGCATAGGTGGGGCTGGCATAAGTACTAATAGGACACAATCTGCTTAAAGTAGTAAGATATCCGACAGGTGGCTGCAGACATCAATGTTGAGCCATGAATATGATGTCTCCTCCTGCTACTTCGGACATGACAGTTGGCAAGAACAGCCCATCCTAAATGTGGCACACCATGTTAAGCTGTCAGTTAATAGGATAAACTGGATTTTCCTCACTCAGTTCTGAAGGTAGAGCTACTGTAAGTGACACCATAATCTTAAGGAATGCCACTTTATTGCCATAGAGTAGGTTCTGAAAAATACCGGTCATTAAAGACTACTTTTGAGATAAATGTATGATAAAAAAAATATGCCACTCTAAGCCCTTAGCGGGATTATTACATATGGGTACACCCCAAACTTATCTGTCTTACCTTACCAGGATTGGAAAAAAAATCTTTAGCTGCTATAAATACTTCATGTTATACCAAATTAAGTCATTTTCTACATGATCCAGTTTTTCCTTCTAAGCCTTCCATGAACAATCCTGACTTACTCAAAGTAAGCCGGAATATGTAAACTGCAATACTAGCAAGCAGTATTATACTTCACTTTCACCAAGGGCATACAGTCAGACCAGTAGAGCAGGTCCCCAAATCAAGAATAATGAAGAGTCATGTTTCTGCTTCTAGGAAAACTAAATGAAATGAAATCCAAAAATGTCTGGGGGAGTACAAAGAACTGTGGAGACAGTGATAAAACAAATTTCCCCTTTCTCTTCCCAGCATTTATAAACAGAACTTCCTGAAGGATAGAGGGAAAAAGAACTAGCTATGAGGAAAAAAGAGCTGGGGTTTTGAAGACTACAACTCAGTTTCTAACCCTCAAACCACCATGACATAAGCAGCTAAGCAGACCTACTGAGCCTTGGCTTCAGCATGATTATAGTCGGCCGTGTGGATAAACAGGTGCAGAATCAAATGATTTCAGCACCTGACTCAACAACACCATTGAATATAATTTCCAATTTCCATTGTTTACTTTCCTTCCTGCGTCCCCTTTCCTGTTGGCCCTGTATTTTAGCTTATGTATTTGCTTCCACATTGGTGCTTTAATTGGCTATCCCATATTTAAAGTTGTGTGTACACTGCCTTGAGCCCTCTAGAGAAAAGCCACCACATAAATCTAAAAAAAACACCACAAGAACAAAATTCAAACAAACAAAACCCAAACAACAAATAGTTAACAACCTATTTAGCAAGAGAGCTTGGGAGTTATACATAGCACTCGCTGCATGTCACTGGCCTGTTCTGATGTGATTGGAATGAGCTGTGCATGTGTATATGTGTGTCAGAATATATATACATTCCAGCATATAGATATTTTCTTCATTTGATTCCTTTACCACCAGACTGAAGATTCTGAAGGTCCTTCCACTTTGCTATATAAACCAATGAAAGACTTGTTCGTGCCTGAAATAGATCCATCCTCTGACTCCTAAGTCCTCAAAACATAGTGTTCTTAAAATAACTGCATTATAGAGACAAAATCAACTATTTCCCCTCTCCTTTCTTAGATCACAGGGGTGTAAATAGCCATTTTGTTAATCTCTCTCTCTCTCTCTCTTTCTTTTAAAAAATAACTTTGTACATGTCAGGAATTGAGTATTAAAGGTTCTATGGTTGATATGCCACTATGTATTCCTCCAACTCAGCACAAGAGAGAGAATAGTCTCCTTACCCTACTTTTCTGCAACATTTAGGTTTTGAGGCAAGAACTCTTTAAGAACAAAATAACTGCTTTGTTTATTCCTGCTTCTGCCTTTACAGTTAAGCACAGAAATCCTGGAGAGGCATTATAAACATTGGAAGATTTTTCTGATCAGTGGAAATAAGAGTGAATTCACAGTGAATATGTGTGTATATGATAGGTGAAATGGAAACCAAGATTACATAGGAGAGAGAGGCGGTACCTTCACTGCAATTTGCACCTGCAGAGTTCAAGGAGTCTATTCTCTAATGCCAGGTGAACCATATACTCCATTGAGAGTCCCAGAGTCATCCTAAGAAAATGTAAAATGAATACTAATACATAATTGACAGGAGTGGCTATGTAAAACTGCAAGCCAGAAGATAACAGAAATATTCTGGAGCTGCCGTCTGGATCCAGGCCCATCCAGCCTAGAACCTGACAGAGGAGAATCAGAAAGAGCTTAGGACTGAGTCACAAAGGGAACTAAGGCATCATGTCACAAAGTAAAGCATTAGTAGTTGTACATACGGAATTGATAAGCCTCAAAGTCACCAGGGAAGTATAAATCCCTACAGGAAGTATATTGATTGTAGAAGAGGCTAGCTGACTACATACATAGGGCTGAGAAAAAAAGGCTCAGAAAAGAATAATTGCAATGATGTATAGAGATGAGGCCAGATCAAGAAGAGGCTAGTATTTAGATGGTGGTCAAGTATGATGGGGAAGAAGGCCTGACAGTCTGACTTTACTGTCTTCAATGTTAAGGGTAGCCAAGTTGAATCCAGAGGTGGTGGAAGAAACCTGATAGAACAGTGTTTGCTCAGGGTTCACATAAAAATGGGTGGAAAACTGATGACTGAGTAAACAAAATGTGCTATATCCATACAATGAAATATTATTGGGATATAAAAAGCAATGAAGTATTAAAACATGTTACAACTTGAATGAAACTCAAAAACATTATGCTAAGTGAATGATCCCTTTTATATGAACAGGTAAATTCATAGAGACAGAAAACAGATTGTTGGTTGCCTGGAGCTGGAGGAAGGGGGAAATGGAAAGTGACCTCTAATGTGTACAAGGTTTCTCTTCGGAATGATGAAATGTCTTGGAACTAGATAGAGGTGATGATTGTACAACATGGTGAATGAGCTAAATGCCACTGAATGTTTAATCTTAAAATGGTTAATTTTATGTTAGATGAATTTTAGCTCTATAAAACACACACACACACACTCACTCACTCACTCACTCAATACAAATGGGTAGGGCCTCTGTTGTGATGCCTCTGAGGGGGAACTCTCCTTGGACTGCTGAGGAAGGATGCTGGTTGATTTTTTTTCCCTCATCCTCATTAAGTTGTAAACTCCTCAGCAGGGGCAGGCACTGAATTCTCCTTTCACTTTATGTCCCTAAATATATAGTAGTGCTCAATTTTTGTTGCATGAACCTTAATTATCAATGTTAAATATAAAGACAAAAGAACACTTTTTTCTCTGTAACTAAGAGTTTTTGAAGATGTATAGGTTTAGTTTTTCTGTCATACTAATTTAAAGATAAACTTAATTAAACAATAAAATGAGGCTTACATATAATATAAAACCATTCAGAAGAATAATGAAAATTTCAGTCAGTGACCAATATATTTGGCCTAACAGTTCTAAAAAGATGTTTGAGAATATATTTACTAAATTCTTCATTCTTCATACAGATATTTTCAGTGCCAATGCAGTTAGCTTACTTCCACGGGTCTTTTAAATTTTTCTATTGGTCTTGGGGATCCTCTAATTGAAATTCTCTGTAGTTACACAAAGACAAAAAATGGAGAATTTTATGCCTTTGGTGATTTTAAGAGACCCTTTCTTTGCCCATAGGATATGTGATGGATCACATGAAAGAGTGTATGTCAAATGAGTCAAGCTTGCTAATTTGAAGATTTTGGCTATATCCTGGAAGCCAATGTTTGTCTCAAGCCAAGATGGGGTGGTTGCAGGGAAGAGAGAAGGACAAATGACAGTCTTATGTGGTATTCCCTGAGATTATATCTGTGAAAACACTCTCTTCATTCATATTTCAATTGATAAGAGATAAAAATTCATAAGAGATAAAACATTCATAAGAGATAAAAATTGAAAGGATGTAAAATGTGACCTTATTTAAAGAGACAATGACTTGTTTAACTCTTTAGAAGTTGAGAGACCTGTATATCCACAGTAGGAGGGTATAAGTAGCTCTGACAACACAGCTGACATGAATATTTATATCTTCTTCAGTTTCAATATTTTGCTTTTAATCAGTTATCTTCAGTGGCAAATCTCATTTCCTTTTAGGGCCCTTGATTTTCATAAACTTTCTTGACTAAAAGTAAAATATTTTCAAAAGAACAGAAACCCAGCCTATAAAGATAACATAGTTACAACCCACTTGACAATATAAAGTGGCAACTGTTACTTAAGACTAAATTACTGACTCAGATGCAGAGAACAAACTGGTGATTGCCAGAGATGAGGGGGTTTGAGAGGCTGGGAGAAAAAGGTAAAGGGTTTGTGAAGTACAAATTAGTAGTTACAAAATAGTCATGGAGACTAGAGTATAGCATAGGGAATATAGTCAATATTATTGTAATGGTTGTGTGCAGTGCCAGATGGGTGCTACAGTAATCAGAGGGATCATTTCACAAATTACAGAAATGTCTAACCGTTGCACTGTATACCTGAAATTAATATAAAAAAATAAATAAATGTAGTTGTAAGTAATAAATTCGTCTCTTTAAAACTAAAAAAAAAGACTAAATTAATGAGAAATTTAATGAAAAGCTCTGGAAAGTTTTTAACTATAGAGGAGACATGCCGCACAAAGCTAATCTTTATAAATGGTGCAAATAGAGGGCACACATGTCCTCAGGCTACAGAACTTCGTATTACTAAATGTATATTCCTAAGTAATTTTGAAAATATCTATCTAGTTTAACATTGTTCCCTAGTCCCACCATTGCATTAGGCCAGTAATTTAAGTATGGGTTAATTATAACCTGGGGTTACTAACCACAGAAGAGTCATTTCCTGGATTACATTACCTTTATTCTGTCTACAAATATGTTTGATTTCCTTCTTCCCTCCTTCCCACTTCCTTCCTTCCTTCCTTCCTTCTTTCCTTCCTTCCTTCCTTCCTTCCTTCCTTCCTTCCTTCCTTCCTTCCTTCCTTCCTTCCTTCCTTCCGAGAGTATATATCAATAACAGAAGTTATTTTGGAAAAATATATTTTTCAGAAGTATAAATAGGAGTTTGAGATAACAGCTTTTCTCCATACTATAATATTTATTTTATTTAATAGCCTAAGATATTTGAAGTTAGCATATTAAACAAAACCATTTTCAGTTAACAGAGTTATTTTAATGGTTCAAAGTACATTTGTCTAACTTTCAGATTCATTCAAATGTAGCAGGCTTTGGATTCCACCATGCGATAGAAGAAGACTTTCTCAGTTCCAGGGCAACATCCTTCACAATAGAATACTGGATGTGAAGCAGTTTATATGAGTAAAATTAAATTTAAAAAATGCCACTAACTCAAAAAAATGTTGGCCTGGGAAGAAATTCTTCGAAATTAACTATATATATACTGGAAGATACATCCAGTCAGGTTACAACATTTGCTCTAAACAATCACAACAATGAAGAAATCAAGAATAGTGCTTGATATATACTAGATGCTAAAATATTGGTTAAATGAGTAAATAAATGAATGATTATATTAATAAATAGATGTATTGAAAACTAAAATCTCCTTTTTAATAAGGACCATAGCTAAAAGATATGCTGCTTAAAACAAATTAGCATTCGGGAAGTGTTCAGTTTTCCCATATTAACATACCAGTGGGTAAGTAACTAAGATGGTTTCTCATCAAGTTTATGCAGGAAACATATATTTGACCCGTGGGCATTTAATTTTTAAATATTATATTGTTTATACATATTTTAAAGCATCTGCTTTTTATAAAGCCAGATATCAACTGTTTTTCTCTGACAAGCTATAAAAGTATGTCATAATAGTTGGGTACATATTCATACTTCTACTTAGTATCTGATGAGCTTTCAGGATGATAAATATATATTATTTTTCCAGAGTGGAATGGGCTGCATGAGATCATTAATCCCTCTAGTCTAATTCATATTTGCTAGAGGAAAGTCTATCTCCTTGCAAGTTCAGTGCCTCAATCCAGGGTGGCATGCCACCTTAGTCTTATTAGCACCTCATTCTCATTGTCCCAGGTCAGTAAAGTAGCTTAGTTGAGAAATGAGGTGTTTTCTGGCATGTGTTTTAACTTATGTTGGGAAGAGGAGGAGTGGAGGAGGAAGGCAGAGAAATAACATGAACTGAGCTTGCAGGCATATGCCAGTTGGCAGGGACTTTAGATTATAAGACCTCACCTGACAATTATAGCAACCCTGTGAAATGCCCTTCCTTTATTGAGAAGGACCCTTTAGACTTCCTAAGTTAAGTAACTCACCCAAGACCATACACAGTAAGTAACAGACCTGAGATGCAAACCCCAAGTTCATTTGGCTCAAAAGCCTGTCCATTACATTACATTACATTACATTTCCACTTAGCAACATGATTAATTATTCCTATGTCTTGATATTGGTCACATACAATGTAAGCTTTTAAAGCAGTTAACTTTCCTGTCTTGTTCACCTCATATCCTTAGCACCTAACTTGGTGCCTAACATATAGTATCTCGAAACATAAATGTTGAAGGTACAACTGATGAATAAACGAATGAATGAATGTATGAATGAATGAATGAATGAATGAATAAGGGAAAAACACACGTGTCAGAGATACAGGAGTTATAATCCAACCACAACATCATTTTTTTAGACGGGGAAACCAAGGCCCAAAGAGGTTAAGTCACTTGCCCTAGGTTAAGCAACTAACCTGTGAAAAGATTCAGATCTCGAGTTCAAGTGTCTTCTGTATTCTCCTCTAAAACATGCTACCACTTGTATACAAACATTTTTTAAAGCATGTTCATCAACTCCATGTGGTTTCCTAAACATTCTACCTTCCTGCTTTAATTCCTTAATTGCAAGCTACTACTTACACATGCAAAGTAATGGCTAAGAATATCATTAGTCCACTAGAATGAAAGCTCTGTGACGATAGAAAATTTTGCCCGTTTTGTTCACTTCAAGATGACTGGCACTTAAAAGGTGCTCAGTAAATATTAGCTGGATAAATGAATATATATAATTTCCTTTCTAGCAATGAGCAAACTTCATAGACAATGAATTTCAGCATGGATATACCAATGGACACTCAAATATCAATATTTCAATAAAATTGATCAGTGAAATAGTATTCTTCTTTCTTTCCCCCTTTCTTCATTCTTCTACCTTCATCTCTAAAATGAGGGGAAAAAAATGACAGTATCTCTTTCATAGGATTGGTGTAAGGATAAGAGAGTTAAAACAGACAAGTATTGGCATGATACTTAATATGGAGTTAACTCTCAATAACTGATAGCCATTAGTTTGAATATGATTTCTTCAAATCAATCAATAAATGACAACACATATAATGAGAAGATGGAAGAAGTCAAAGACAAAAAAAAGTTGCTTTATGCTTTATACTTTGTAAAATGTCCCTGAATACACAGTTCTCTACATGCTTCAAAGTTTTTACATTCTGAGGGTTATAAGTGATAGCAATTGGCATGTATAGATACTCATGTCCATTTCCTAGAATTTTTTCTTGTAAAATTAATGGAGGCAGATGACATAACTAACCCTGAGATGAATAAATGATTATTCCTCAAATATCGCTATATTTATCATTCAAAAAGATTACCTTTCCACAAGTTCTTGTCCATTCCAGCAAAGAGTGTCATTTTCGGCCACAGGGCTATGGCTGCAGATGTAGCCAGGCAAAGCACTATAGAAGCTGATGAAAGATTTCAGCTTCTGAATTAGTTCCCTGAAAGAAAAAGAAAACATCTGTAAATAAGAGGCAAGTAAATCCAGTATGAGAAAAGTTTAATTTCGCTATCAGCATGACAGAAAGGTTCTATCAGGCTGATTAGAGCAATAAACAACTTTCAAAGACATTCTTGGCTACAACGCCACAATTAAGTTTTAAAAAAAAATCAATAAAATGATATTAGAACATGTTGCCTGCCATATAATGTGTTATTTCCAATCAGAAAGATGATTTAATTCCAATATTCATTTCTAACACGTTCAGCTTCCTTTTTTGTTCAGAATGCTGTTACCTACATTCTCAAAGGTGCTGATTACAAGGCACACTGGAACACTACATATCTTTTGGTTTCTGAGTGTAACTGAGTGCATTGATTGTAATTTACAATGCTATTACTCTAGAGACGGCCCCTTTCCATATAGGCTTTGGCTAATAGCTGCAGATCAGAATTGTTGAGTGCTCAAAGCAATACAAGCTCTATGAAATTCTCCTGACAATATAGTCAGAGAAACTGGTAGAGGAGGAAGGTTTCTTTTGTCTTTTGTCTTTTATGCTCTATATGATGAGTTTGTGTGTGTGTGTGTTTGTGTGTGTGTGTGTGTGAGAGAGAGAGAGAGAGCAAAGAGAAGCCAACTATCATATTATTATGCAAATATATATGAACACACACATACGTAAATATCCAGTCAAATTTCCCAACTATTATCTTGTTTCAAATATACATGGACACATAAAATAAAACACTATATATAGACTGAAGAGAAGTGGATATACTTATAAAGAAGTATTAAAATATCTATGCAATAGATTGCCCAGTGGTAAACAAAAATAAAATACTCTATTTTCTAAAGCAATGTTCCTGGTAGGAAGAAAATTAAAGAGCTCTCATATCTAAGTCTATCTTAAGTCTCCACTAAGTTTTTGGAGACACTGGCCAGGGAATTTTCTGGCAGTGGAGTAATTATTCATTACTATCTCCAGGCTAAGAATGGATTGGCCTGATATATAGGCCTGAACTTTTAAGGAGCCAGAGATCTGAACTTAGTTTGGACACTGGTGGTAGTCCTGAGCCCAGAAATGCCTTTTGAGGGTTGTTTCAGATATGACCGAAAAGGAAGATTGATGGAGATGATTTTCTTGCATTTAATGCCATATTCCATTTTATTATCATAAAAAATTCATTTCAAATAATTATTTAAAAGACAGCTTGCAATACTCAGCACATCTTCAAAAAGACTTGAGTTACAGTAAAGCCAGGGTGATAGAACAACCCAAGAAAGGTTACAGAGACATATATAACTCCTGATACCCCAACAGTTGCTTCCTCTTATGCTCAAACCCCCTCACACCCTGCTCCCGGTGGCTGAGCTCTGTCAATATCCAAAGTGAAGAGGCTCTCAATACAGGACTCTGGTAGTAAAAGTCAACATTATAGTTTCTCACAGAGGAAAAACATGGGTTCAATTAATGCTAATAGGATAGATGCTTTGTTTTACAAGGTATTAATACAGTTCCCAAAAGTGGCAACTGAAAGACTAAAGGATGAGGCTGAGTACCTCCCCCCACTACACGAGGAAATGGAATATGCCCATTAGTCTATAAGAAGTGATAGCCCTCTCTTTAATGAAAGGGTTTCCCCTAAGACTCCTCCTACCTCCAAACTCTCTCACATAGCAACAAAATTGAACTCATAGCAAAGCTTTCCAATTTGATTTTCCTAGAAGTTTTTTTTTAAGTAATTTGAACTCCCAGCCTCTCAACTCTCGAAGTTTTCTTAGTTGATCATAAAGAACATCAAAAAATTGGAGAGAATTCAGAGTCTATCTAAATGTCAAGGGGATAAGGGGCTTCAATAACAAACATAAGACCTCCCACTTTATTATGAATGATATTACTTGGTGGGGTCAAGATAAAAGTCAAACACCACAAATAATGTGGTTGTGAACAATGTGAACATAGTCTGGGTCATCACATTCCAGAACTCAGGAATCTCTTTGAAACTTAAGGTAACTTGGGGAAGTAAAAAATCATCCTACTTTACAGGGTAATTATTACTGCCACAGGGCATACACAGATGTACCTAGGAAGCAAATTGTGTTTTAAAAACTTTTTCTGACTTTCATTATTTTCAATTTAGAACACAGTTCATTTAGCAACCATGATATAATGATGGCTAGATTCTAAGGAAAGCCCTTAAAACCTGTTAGAGTAGCAGCTAAGAGCACTGATTTTGGAGCTTAAACCACGTGATTTCAAATGCCAACTACTCCCTCACTTACTAGCAGAAAAAACCTTAGGCAAATTCTAAACTTCTCTGAGCCTCAGTTTCAATATCTATAAAATGAAGCAAATGAAAGTTGCTGTGATAATTAAATGGAACAATGCAAATAAAGTGTTTAACATAGTATCTTCACAGAGTAAGCCTCCCAAAATGTTAGCCATTTGGCAATTTGCTATCATTATTATAAGCTGTATAATTAAATATATACTATATATGAAATACATATTAAATCTCAGATGAATTTATGCATGAAAGAAAATTAAGAATTTTTTTTCATGATCCAGATAACTTTATGTGAACAAGATAATATGAATCCTCCATCTTTTGAGGAGGGTATTAAAAAGCACAACCATGTTCTCTTCCAAAATATTTTCCTGATATTCTTTCTCAGGGTAGCTAGCTATTAGGCTGTGTAAACCACTGAAGTAATCTGGTATAGTAGTTCGAATGGTCTTTGTTTGGTAGAAAGGTGATGGTAGCCTTTATAGGGAATTGTGTCTAAGAATAAGATGTGGAGCATCAGATGTGGAAGGCCAAGATGGAGTTGAGGTTAAAAAGGTAGATTAGTCATCAGGGAAATGCAAGTCAAAACCACAATGAGATACCACTTCACCAGGATGACTATAATAAAAAAGACAAGTCTGGTGAGGATGTGGAGAAATTGGAATCCCAATACGTTGCTGGTAAAAATGCAAAATGGTACAACTGTTGTGGAAAACAGTTTGGTAAAGGAAAGCATGGAGTTACTATGTGACCAGCAATTCCACTACTAGGTATATACCCAAAATAATTAAAAACAAGTACTAAAATAAGTATATGTACACACATGCTCATAACCAGTACTATTGACAATAGCCAAAAGGTAGGAAAAGAGAGATGCTCATCAACTGATAAATGGATATACAAATATAAATTCTCTATAATGGAAAATTATTCAGCCTTAAAAAGAAAAAAAAAAAGTAGTCATACATGCTACAACATGAGTGAACCTTGAAAATATTATGCCAAATGAAAGAAGCAAATCATAAATGACCAAATATTATATACTTTCATTAATGTGAAATGTCCAGAATAGGCAATTCTACAGAGATAGAAAGTAGACTAATGGTTGCTTAGGGCTGGGGTTGGGGAGGGATGAGGTTGGTGAATGATAGCTAAAGGTTACAGGACTTCTCTTAAGATGATAAAAATGTTCCAAAATTGATTGTGGTGATGGTTACACAACTCTGGGAATATACTAAAAAGAGTTGAATTTCATATTTTAAATGGATAAATTGTATGGTATATGGATTATATCTCAATAAAGCTTTTATTGAGCTAAAACCTCAAATAAGGGTAGAGAAGAGGCAAAATAGGTGTCAGAGAGACTTGCCTACTGGGGCAGGGATATTTCTTGGAACAGTAGAAGGAGAGTCAGGAGAGCTGGGAAAGAGTCAAGTTTGGATGGGCATGAAATAAAGCATGGGTACAGAGTGAGAAGAGAAATTTATATGAACTGCAATTTCAGCACTTCAAGAGCTTTAAAACAGGGGTTAAAAATCTATTTCTTCCTTTATCTTTTAAAATGGAGTCTGCTGGTTTTCTTTCCCATTGTAATATATGCTCACTATGAAGAAATATAAGCTCACTAAATATTTTCTATACTTAGAAAATATAGAAAGGTAGAAAGTAAAAAAAAAAAACAACCTTAGTCATAGTCCTACCAGCCAATCTATTTGGATAGATTTCCTTCTAGACATTTCTCTCCAGTAAAGTTTTATATTTATTTTAAAATGCCTTCTTGATAGACTTTTTCACTGAGTTCTTTTTGATTCTTAGTGTATATTATTTCCATTAGAACTCACTGAGAATCCAAGGTGGATTTGATTAGAAAATAATCTCAGAATAATGAAATAAATGCAGTTTTTCAAATAAGTCCCAGGGCCTGTGGGATGAAGCAATACCCACCGTTGAGAGAACAAGGAGCAGGGCTCCAACACATCTAGCAAACTGGCCAATGCTTTTGAGTCCCCAAGAGCAATGTTACAGTGCAGAACATTCCTCTGTGCAAAACCTTCTAAACACAGTGAGAAAATAAACCTTGGTTTCCAAAAGAAAATTTGATTTTTGAAAATAAATCTAGAAATACTCTTTTGCAGGGTAGAAGAAATACTTTTAAACTGTTGGGGAATTAATGAGCTTTTCAAAAAAGAATGACAACAGATGATAATGTCCTCTGACAAGACAGCCCAGAGAGTAGCAGAGTGTGACAGGAGTAACTTATCTCCTACTGAGTTACTGAGGTTCTTTCTCTCATTTTTCCTCTTTTATGTCACTCTTTCCTAAACTTGTTCTGGCATGGGAATTAAGTGTATTTTGTTTATATCTTTTCTTAAATTAAGCTTTTCTATCCCTATGATTACAATTTTAAAAGGAGGTGAGCTAAATATTTCGATTTCTCTCTTTAAAGAAAGACAGCTGAAACTAAATTAAGTGACATATTAACTACCTACATATGACTCAGTCCAGATTTCTTTTCTTTATGCTAGTAGCCCATGACAGGCAACAAAAGAATCTCTACCCATGAACTAAGGCAGTCTGTGCAACTAAATTGTCTCTAGAAAAAAAAAAAAATAAAGAGAAAGTTTGGACAATTAGTTGCCCAGAGTGGGAAAACAATCCGATTGAAGGGAATGTTATTTGATTCCAATTCCACTTTATTCTAATATATACATGCCAAACATACCATTTAACATATGAATCGCAAATATGGCTCTCACTTAGGAGAAACCAAACACTTGCTTAGAGCAGTCTGCTCAGAAAAAGAGGCTCTTCATCAAGCTTTCCATTCAATGTATTAAATATGGAACTAAAGGACAGGACTCCTTTGCATGCACAAGCCATTCTGAAATATTGCAGCTGGATACATGTGATATTCCCTGGAGGACTCTCACCATCCTCAAGAGGAAAGTCTCCTTCTTGGTTGTGGGGGAGGGGTTCCCTTTGCTTTCTTGCAATAATTCGCTTGGGTAGGCATCAAAGCAGCACTAATTGGAAACCACTGAATGTAAAAACAGCCTTTCATCCCCACCTGCGGATACTGAACTTTTCTCCTTTGTCATTAAGGTTCTTTTTTTAATATAGAGTAATATGAGCTCATTATTCTTTTTTTTAATGAAAATACAGAAAAAGCACATAAACTAATTATAATTAGAGTGATGCAGGATCATGCTTAATTCTGCCGCAGAGAACCTTTCACAGTCTTACTCCAAACTATAATTTTCTACCATTCCAGAACACCTTCTGTTCTCTCCTTCATCTGTTGAATTTTCTACTATTTCTTCAAGGCCCAGCTCAAGAGTTACCGTTTCCAAGAAGCCTTTCTTAACTCTCACAGGAGAGCTGCTAACGTCCCCATCTATGATGCTGCCCCATTTTCTACATAGCTCTGTGTTGTATGAAAAGTATTTATTTGTCTTTCTGCCTAGCTAGGCTAGGTGCTCCTTCTACTCATTCACACATAATCCTTACACAATACTTAGCACATAGATGGTGTTGACAATTGTTGAAAGAAGTAGAGTCCAATTTGGGCAGAATGACTTATACCAAAGCAAAACTCCCTGATTCACTCAGGACTTATTTGTTGTTTTGTTCATAGGGTGGAAGGTACCACTGAACTTGCAAAGTTGCTTAGCAAAACCAGAGCAGCAGTTTGAGAGGAAGGAGGAGTCAGCATTGATTTTTTGAACCTGGGAGCTAATATCAGTTTTTGTTCTTTTCCTTCTAGGTCATTTACTTGTGTCACCTAATGTATTGGCTCTATAGACCAAGTCAGAGGGGAAGGGAGGAGGGGGAGTGCAGGAAGGGGAAGGCAAGAATACACAGATGTAATTCACAAGGGTAGAGTGGCTGTGTGACTTTCTCACAGGTTAGCAGTTGAGCTTGGTATATAGATGCAGGATGCACTATTCAACTATAGATTTTAGGTTTGGAAAAGGGAAAGACACTGCTCATGTATTCTACCAAAACTTATGGGTGATAAGTGAATGACAAGATAAACAGTATCATAAAGGAAGTGGTGAAAGAGACATTCAAGAGGGCAAAGGAAAGAGAGGCTGACATCTGAGATGTGCTGAAAATATTAGAGCTGGAAAAGGCTATGGAAATTACATTTCTTCTACTCTGATTGCATCTTGTGCATCTTGTCCTATCTTCACTGTTTTAAATCTGATGACAGTTATTTTCAATATTTATACCTTAAAAAGATGCTGAGACCCGTACATAGGCCACCAGTTGAGTATCAAATTGTCTTATGTTGAACTAAGCTATTTCTAAGATTAGTTGTATGTTGCAAACTACCCAGTTGGGGGCAGACAAACAAACAGATGGCTTCTGAATGCTACCAAAGGAATCCTGCATTTTTTGTGTGTTGTTATTTTAATAAGGTAAACTTGATTTTCAACTCATAATCAGATTCAGACAGCTTGCTCACAACCTCCACATACTAAATGCTACAATAAAGTTCTTTTCCTATTACCATATTTTTTCCCACAGAGGATGGAGCTTGGATATGGGTGTGTAGGGTGCTGGAAACATACATTTTTCTAGACAGTATGAGATGCTGTGCAGAACATACTGAGAAATTTACACAGGTACTAACACTCTGCCAAAACAAACCCTCCTAATAATATCAGATTGCAAAGGGAAGTGCATTTAGTGAGAGATCATCTTAATTTCCGATTCTCTCCTCTCCCTAAGAGGGTTTACAACGCCTATTTAAGGGAGTTAAACGAAATTAAGACACTTTCCTGCTGCTTTTGTTTTCTTATTCTGCCAGAGAATTCTGAAAGAATGGCTCCACCTCAGACTCTAATGCTTCATTTTGCAAAAGATGAGAAACATTATGGGACAGGTTCATGTTCCCAACATTCAAAAGAGCCCTGCATGACTACCACTTACTCAAGTCTACAGGCTTTGGGATTTTTCTTACTACCTTTCTTTTATTTGGGTGTTAGCAACAAATTCAGAAACTAAACCTAAACAAAGTACCAAATCTGGGTGCCCAGCCAAGAACCCATTTATCAATTTCTTCTCTCCCTGGAGGTGTCAACACCCACAGAGTCCTCCCTGGTCCCTCCACTGAGCCCAAGATAACAGTCATAGCAGCAGAGTTTTGATGAACTTCCCGCCTAGTCATAACTGTGTCCATGTTGCCAGGGTAATCTCCAAATGCGACTGGGTTGGTGTGTTTACTTTGAAAAAGCTCTGCATGTGGTTCTGTTACAAATTCACAAACGACAACTTCCACGAAGTTTTCAACATCACTCCATGGGCAGAGAGGTTTTGTCTTTCTTGGTAGGCTGCTTCTATAAACTCTGGAGATTCTTTTGCACTTATAAAAACTGTTTCAGAATTATTTGTATTTAATTCCATTTACACAATAGACTGATTTAGAGATCGGAGATTGTGTCTTGATTTTCAGTGCCCAATATATATTCTGGCACATAACAGGTGTTTCCTAAATTTCTGCTGAGTTGAATAAAGTAATATAAATTACATTATTACTACATAATATTAACAAATATAAATATATAATATGTATATACAAGTATATTATAATTTATATTTTTAGATAATTTATAAATAATTAACATAATATATAAATTATTCACTTAAGACCAAAATGCAAGGGGTTTCTAGCAGTTAAAGATCAATGCCAGATTAATTCCTCAGGTGGTTTGGGCAAAGAGTGAAAGCAATGGTGGACAGTCAGGGGCTAAAGAGAGCCTGGAGAAATAGCCTAATTTTGTCTTCCCAGAAAGATGAACATTTCCCAAGGAACCCTCATGCTGTAGGGAAATGATGCCCAAATATTTTGTTGCCAGGACCCTGTGGTGGTTTTTAAATATGTCTACAAATTATCTGATACTCCTCCATTCAAGCCTAGTTTTCCCTCTCCCTTGAATGTGGACTAGAATTTGTGACTTGCTTATAACAAGTCAAACATGTCAGAATTGAGAGTATGTTACTTCTGAGACTAGGTCATAAAAGACATCACAGTTTTCTCTTCCATGGATCACTTATTCTGGGGAAGCCAGTGACCATGTTGTGAGGAGACTCACAAGGTCCTTGTGCTGAGGAACTGAGGCCTCTTTCCAACAACCAGCAGTAATTTGCTAAATGAGTCATTGAGTCACATAGGAAGTGGATCATCCAGCTTCAGATGACTGCCAGCCCAGGCAAAATCTTGACTGAAATTTTGTTAGAGACTGAGAACCATCAAGCTAAGCTTCTCCCAAATTCCTGACAGAAACTGTGAGATAATAAATGTTTGTTGTTTTAAATCACTGTTTGGGATAATTTGGTATACAACACTAGATAAGTAATAAAACCCTTTAACAATCTTAAAAATTGTTGAGGATCCCAAAGAGCTTTTATTTATGTGATATATACCTATTGATACTTACTACTTTAGAAATTAAAACCCAGAAAAATATTTAAAATTTTATTATTAATTTTAAACTAACAACAGTTAGTCATTAAGTTAACATAAATAACATTTTTTAAGAAAAAAAGTGAGAAAAGTGATATTGCTTTTGCATTTTTGAAAAATATCTTTACTGCCTGGCTTAATACGAAACAGCTAAATTCTCCCATTTGCTTCTGCATTTAATCTGTTGTAATATGTTGTTTTGGTTGAACTATATGAACAAAAGTCAACTTCACACGGATATGTAGTTAGCAAAAGGAGGATCTAACTGACCTCCAGAAAAGGTCTCTGGGACTTCTTGGGTCCTCAAATCACACTGTAAAATGGCTGCCACAGGGAAACTAGGAATCCATTAGTTTGGAAGTCAACAAAAGAGAAGAAATGGAATTCCTGATATGCTTCTTTGGAGGAATATTTCTCAAGCAGCTTTACTGCATTCTCTCACCCTAAACTATATCATTTATGACTAGGAATTATCATTTCAAAATCTCCTATAGTAAACAGATATGAATGGAATAATTTAGCCAAATCTGAAATATTACTTATTTCATCTCTGATTTTTCCATCTATTAGGCCAATCTCTCCCAATCCCACCAAAGTCATCTGGAAGCAGAACTCATGTTTAGTTATTCTTGGGCCAGTGTCAGGATTGGCTATATCTGCAGTGTTTTGGGAAAGGCAATTCTCCTAGATTTGTGTTGGGCTTCCTATTACATTTCTATCCCTTATTTGTAACTATGAAACTAGAATGAAAAAGGAGGAATCTGGATAGGGGGAAAAGAATGAAAAGGATAAGAAACAAAAATTTAATTTAGTCCTTTGACTGCTACCTTAAGAAACAGGAACCAAATCCTTAATTTTATCATTCTTAAAAGAGTGTGTAGAGTGTGCAGTGTGTGTGTATACACAGAATGTGTCTTGCTAGTTTCTCTTTAGTGAATTCAATCCTGACTCACTGTTACTAATGAGAAAAGCCACAAACAAAGGGACGGAATAGTGAGACCAAATAATGAACAAAAAAGATTGTTTTTTATCAATTAAGATCTCGAATAGAGAAGTCCATTCTACCCTGTGTTGCTGTATTAAATATTTACATATGGTAATTTTACATTTAAATATGGCTTGAATATAATATCTTTCTTTTGCAACATTGACAGATAGAATTTTTTTCACATTTACATATTTTCAGATGTATTTATTTTCAGTTTTTTTTAAATCCATCAGAGTTGGCATACAATAGTATATTAGATTCAGGTGTATGACTTAGATTATTATTAGATTATTAGACATTTATATAACTTAAAAAAGTGATCACATCAATAAACCTAGTACCCATATGACGCCATAGTTATTCCAATATTGACTATATTGCTTATGTTACACTGTACATCCCCATAACTATTTTGTAACAACAAATTTGTACTTCTTAATCTCTTCCCCTTTGTTGCCCTCCCCACCAAACTCCCTCCTTATCTGCCAACCATCAAATGTTCTTGTATCTATGAGTTTTGTTTCTGTTTGTTTGTTTTGTTCTTTAGATTCCACAAGTAAGTGAAATCATATGTCATTTGTCTTTCTCTGACTTACTCCACTCAGCACAATATCCTCTAGGTCCATCCATATTGCTGCAGATAGCAAGATTTCATTATTTTTTATGACTTAGTAATATTGCATTGTATGTATGTACCACCTCTATCATTTCATCCATTGATAGACACTCAGGATGTCTCCATATCTTGACTATTGTATGTGATGCTGCAGTGAACATATGGAATCACATGTCCCTTTGAAATAGTATTTTGGTTTTCTTCAAATAAATACCCAGAAGTGGGTTACTGGGTAATTCTTTGTCTCTTGTTATAATATTTGTTTTAAAGTCTATTTTGTCTGGTATAAGTATGCTACCCCAGCTTTTTTGTTTGTTTGTTTCCATTTTCATGAAACATCTTTTTACATCCTTATATGTTCAGCCTGTGTGTGTCTTTTGATCTGAAGTGTGTCTCTTATAGGCAGCATGTTTAAGGGTCTTGTTTTTTTATACATTCAGCCACCTTATCTTCTGATTGGGACACCTAATCCATTTACGTTCAAAGTAATTGTTGACAGATTATAGTTATTGCCATTTTACTATTCATATTTTTGTTATTTTCTTTCTTTCTTCTTAAAAAAGTTCCTCTAACATTTCCTGTAATATTGGCTTGGTGGTGATGAAATCCTTTATCTTTTGCTTTTCTGGGAAGCTCTTTATCTTTTGATTCTAAATGAATGATAGCTTTGCTGGATAGACCAATCTTAGTTGTAGGTCCTTGCTTTTCATAACTTTGAATATTTTGTGCCAATCCCTTCTGGCCTGAAAAAATTTGTTGAGAGATCAGCTGACAGTCTTATAAAGGCTCCCTTGTAGGTAACGAATTGCTTTTCTCTTGCTTCTGCTAAGAGTCTCTCTTTGTCTTTAACTTTGGCATTTTAATTACAATGTGTCTTGGTGTGGGTCTCTTTGGGTTCATCTTGTTTGGAACTCTCTGTTCTTCCTGGGCTTGCATGTCTATTTCCTTTGTCGGGTTAGGGAAGTTATCAGTCATTATTGAAATAGGTTTTCAATTAGTTTCTCCCTCTCTTTTCCTTATGGTGCCCCTATGATGCAAAAGTCATTGGAAGTGGCTTGGGTTGCACTGCAAGTTGGGTAGGACAGAGTCTCAGGGAATTGCCAGGGAGGGGAAAACGGTTAGCCCGGTTGATAGAATCTGAGATATGGAAGCTGCCTCTGTCTGCACTCTGGGATGGGAGAGGGCTCCACAAAGGAACAATGGCCTCTGCCAGCACTTCTAACTGGGAGAAAGCTGCCCCTCCAGCCCTTGCTCTGAAACCATAAAATTCAGTTCCTCACCATATGTCCCTGGGGTCTTTTCAAGCTGCTGCCCCAGAGCTGGAGCTCAGAGTGAGTTCATCAGCAGGTAAGTCCATGCAATTGCCCTTTAAGAAGAACTTCTGAGACTCCTGAAGCCCTCTTCTCACTCAGCCACAATCTTAGCTGATTTCCCATCCAGATTTTGTGAGGCCTTCTCTTCTTAGCACTGGAACCCTGGCTAGGGAATCTGGTGAGGGCTTGGACCCTTTGCCCCTCTGGGGGGACCTCTACAGCAGAGATATCCCTCCCAATTTTTAACTGCCACAGACAGGTGTACAACCAGCCCATTCTGCATCTCTGCCCCTCCTACCAGTCTCAAGGTGGCTTCTTTCTGTATGTCCTTAGTTGTAAGACTTCTGTTCAGCTAGACTTCAGGTGATTTTCAATGACATTTGTTCCAAAGTTTATTTGTAACTTTGAATGTGGTCATGAGAGTAAACAAGCACTTAAAATTTGCCTAATCCACCATCTTGACTGGAATCTTATCGGATAATAGAATTTAATTAACCAAATACTCTACTTAGAAAGACTAAATTACATGTATCTAAGAAGCTTCACTCCAATGGTTTTTTACTTTAAAACACAATTGCTAATTGTATGCCAAAATTGAGGGGAAAAATAAAAACAACTCTCACCTTCTTCGGCTGGATAAGGTTTCTTCATGTTCTACATGAGCAACTTTTAATACCTTCTTGTCAATAAAGAGATCTTCAGGATAATAAGCAGATCTATATTGGCGTTGTTGAGAATGGGCACATAACTTGCCAATCTGAAAATAAAAGAAATGCTATATAATTATATGATACTTTCACAGATTATGATAGTAGAAACAAATTCTGAAAACACACTTCAATTTCTTCCCCAATTTCTTTTTAAAGAGCAGAACGAAGCTATTACTGGAGTCAAAAAAAGGTGATACAATTTTAAGGAAAAGAATCATCTGTGGAAAAGAAGCTTGAAGATTGAGAGTTGGGGCACTCTGAGCGCAGCCTATTTGGAGATCTTCCTAAGATGAGAAGTGCTTTTATTTTTCCTATAGTAAGTGAACATTTGAGAGGACCCTCTACCCAGAACTTATGCCATTTGATACCTTTTAATGGCACTTGGTATTTATATGTATGAAGAATGGGCATTGCAAAACTTAGGAAGAACCAGTGCAGGAGATGAAAGCATGTGTGAGAGATGTGTAGAGTACTCTGTTAATAGAAGAGCAGCCTCTCATGCACAGAGTGCTCCTGATTCTTATGAACACTTTGTTATAAGACTCAAGCTAGAATATTCTGAAAAAATGTCAATGGAGTTGCTCATCTGGCTTTCCCAAGGGAAACACCCAAGGGAAGGAAGAAGGCAAGACATCAACAGTCAGTGTTATCAGCTATGAATCACATATCATTGAATGAGTCTAGTACTGAGAGTATTAAAGAATATGGGTGGCTCAAGAAAGTCTACCTTCTTTCCTCCTTTGTTCTTTCCCTCCTCCCTTCCTTCCTCCCTCTATCCATTCATTCATTCATTCAAAAATATTTATTGGATGCCTCTCTCTAAAGCTTAGCTGTTACATTCATATAGCGATGATAAAAAAACGGCATCAGCTTTCCTATCTCAGTTCTAAATGATATGGTTAAATTACTTGTAGATTTTGTATATTTTTCACTTTCAGACAGAAGCCTAAATGAATTGCTATATAAAGAAGTATAGGTGAGGAAATTGGGGCCAAGGAAGTTAAGTGATTTGCCTATGGACAAATGGACAATGGATACACTGCCTGGCTTTGAACTCATATGACCTCAAAGCTTATGAAATATCACCTCACTTGAAGGTGATGCTAAATTACCAGTTGTTTATATTCTCTATTTTGAAGAAGAAAAGAATTCCCAGTCATCAAAACATAGCCAACATAGCCCAGGTAAATATATAGATGTACACTTTACAAAAAAGCATTAGATATAATTTGTGAAGACAGGGGTTATATATTTATCACTTCTGTACCTTCATAGAATTCAGATTGTATTTTGTACACTGTTAGGCACTCAATAAAGGTGAATTAATTTGGAGTGATTTAAATGAAACTCCTAGTATCTAGCCTGGTGTGCCATTCTACTAATAGGCAATCCCAGCTCTGGATTTCTCAAGATGGCCCCAATAACATTTATGAAGTTATCTATCTCTTTATGAAGGCATAAATTGCATTTAGTTTGTACAGCTTTGCAAAGTCTTCCATGTATAAATAAATTGTTGAAAAATAAATTAGAAAAAAATCTAGAATCAATAGTAGCAAAACCTCTATTTCTGAAAGACAGCACCTAGAATCTAATAGTCACACTGGATAATCTCAATAGTTTTATATTAATGGGAATGAAACAAAAAGTTACAGACACTTTAAAATTGACCCTTGAATAACACAGGTTTAAACTGCACAGGTCCACTTATATGTGGATTTTTTTTTAAATACATAAAGAATTGTAATGTATTTTCTCCTCATAATTTTCTTAATAGCATTTCTTTTCTCTAGCATACTTTATTTTAAGGCTACAGTATAAAAATATATAATTTACAAAATAAGTTTTAGTTGATTATTTATGTTATCAGTGAGGCTTCCAGCCAACTTTAGGCTATTAGTAGTTTAGTTTTGGGGAAGTCAAAAGTTATACACAGATTTTCAATTGGGGGTAAGCACCCCAATCTCTGCATTGGAATATATGATACTGAATTTTTCAGATGTGCTATATATAATGCTATTTGACTTGGGCTAATATTAATTTCAAATGAAGAATCTGTATTCTCTGATTGTGCCTGCCTAGCAGTCTGGTATTGGTTTGCTTTAGGCTTACGGGGCTTGCCTAGATGGATTGGAGAGTTAAGTTCCAATCACTTACAAAGATTTAACATATATACAAATAGTTCAGGGCATAATAAAATTATGCCATTAACATATGTGTTTACTCTGTTAAACTTCAGGGAAACATTCATGGAATGCAATCTTGATTTTCATTCCATAAAATATCTATCTATTAGTCCATGAACACACATCAATGTGAGAGTCTATTCCACTAGGATCAAGGCGTTCTTAGCGCTTCAGGAGCTAGGACATATTGTCTTGACTGACACCTGGCCCAAATCCAGCACCAAAATCACAATCTTTCACACATCTTTCATGGTAACTTGTCTACTTGCAATCCACAGCTGTGAAATCTCCCTTCCCATTGACAGTCTACCCTTTGTATCAGTGAATACTAACTGGACCACAGTTAAGATTTTAACATTTTTAACCCCTCACAACCTACCAGACAAGGGTGCAGCTGAGGCAAAAAGCAGGAAGGTTAAGAAATGAGAATGTAGGCAGTCTGCAGTCTAATCTTTCTTCCCAAGCCACCCAATGTGGCATTATCAAGCCCGACTACCCAAGGCTCTGTGTGGGGTACAGGGCACACAATGGTATCCTGCCAACACCTCCACTCCCCCATCTGAAATCTGCCACATCTTATCAGACAGGCTGTATTTTCTTCCACAAATCTACCATGAAGCAAATTCTTCTCATATAGGAAGCATTTGTCAAATGTAGACTCCCCTCCATTTGGGTCCTTATCCCCACATCTTTCACATCTACATTGTGTGAGCTTTAGGTGAATATTAAGAGCTTATTTTGAGAAGTGGGCATGAAAACAATTTACAAACAGATGCAGTATTTCACATTAAAGAGATACTTTCAGCTTTCACACTAGGGAAAACATCAGGTTATTCTGGGAGACCTGGGTCTTATTCTACAGCTGCACTTGCTAAAAAGTAGCCAGCCTCCCAAGTGGCATTTAGAAATCAGTATCCTGCCCAGGACTTTCAGAGTCTTAAATAAGAAGCGCAAGCCAATTTTTTTTAACTGACTAATATACCAAATCAAGGATTTGCTACCTTTAAATTTAGTTAGTTGAAATGAATTTATTAAACAGGTGAGTGCTTCTATCGATAGATCTAAAATATAAAACCTTTTCATTTTCCATAAACTGTGATTTCTAGTGGTACTTTTATTCATGTAACAGAACCTATGGCAGAGAAAGAAATAGTACTATGAAGTGTTATAAGACTTGAACATAAGAAGGCAGGGCCTTTTGACCATATCCAGGCCAGCAGGTCATTCTAGTAATCTTAACACTATTGTTTTCTAACCAGGCTCCAGAAACACTGGATTTATATATACATGAGGAGAATACACAGCTGGGGCCCAGCAAGGTATAGTGAACGCAGAGTAGACTGAACATCAAGAGATATGGCCTACAACTCCACTTCTACCTCTCACCCACAACGGACTTCATTTTGACCTGGTCCCAAAGCTTTGCTTCACCTGTAACTAGTCTAATACAAAAGACGAAGGTAGATATTTGAAGTGCCATATTTATTCTGGCTCCTTTCAAAAAGCTAAGGAGGGGGTGTGTAATTACTTTCCAAGTGGAATATGTTACCAAAGATTTTAAACCATGCAAGATATTTGGTTTGATGTAATTCACACATGCACCCCTAACGGACATATCAAGAAATGTGATCCTCCATTTGGTTAAAATCTAACTATTCTTTCTCAGGTCCCCATTTGCTGTTGGTTCTAGGAACTCTCAGATGACAAAAACCCAGACTCAATCTTGCCCTCTGGATGGCTGAGCAGAGAAAGAAAGTCTGTATACTGTAAGCTTCTCAACAATACCAATACCTCACATTGTAACATAATACCTTTCTCCAGCCTTGGGCTTCACAAGTAACTTCTACACTCATTCTCCATTATCTCCAGTGAGTCTCATAACAGAGCAAGTATTATTAACCCCAATTTAGAAATAAGGAAACTGAGACTCACAAAGGTTAAGGAACTTAAGCAAATCCACAGTGTTAGTAAATGAGAGAGCTGGAACTTGAACCACATCTGACAGGTAATACCTATCTTTTTGTTTGTGACTTTTTTCCTTATTTTGGATTTCTGTCAAGAGGATAGACTCTGGGATTCCCAGTATTGGGTGTGGCCAAACTCTGTAGGCCTGGGGGCATCCCATCCATAATTGGAGAAGAGTAATGATTACGCAGAATTCAGAAACATACTTCAAAGAAGAGCTAGACATTAAAGATAAACATAAAACTGAAACCCAATTTTAACCTAAGTTTCAGACAGTATTTCTAGTGTAGTGATTTAATGTAGCCTGCCAGGGAAGAGTCAATTAACCTTTCTAAAGCACTAGATGTCACATTCTCTGAGAGAGGTGGCTCCCCAAATAGGTCCTGCTTGCTGCCTGCAGGACATCCCTGGCGTATTGCTCCTGAAGTCATATTCTTAAATCAGCTACAAAATCTGTAATTCCTACAATTTAACACAAGTCTAGTTGGATATCTAGATCGAGTACATTCTTTATATTTTTCCCCAAGTGGAGATTCTGTGTTAATCCTATAGCTACAAAAAATGTGAAAGGCTTGCACTTGAGTTGTATGGCTTAAAAGATTTGAAAAATGTAGGTGGGAGTGCGTGCTCCTGCATTAAAGTGTACCTCTGACTCTCTTCCACTCTTAACTAGCTCTAAAAGATTTATTTTGCTCTTGATTTAAAAGTCAGATGAAAAAAAAGGTTTGCATTTTCTTTCTCAAGATATATATATATATATATATATATATTATATTATATATATATAGTATGTGTGCTTTTAATTATACGGCCCATAAAAGGAAGAGGAGGTGAAGGGAGGGAAGAAGCAGAAGCAAAAAGGGAGAAGTTCCCATTAGTGAGTCTGTGACACAAGAAGAGCCACAGACACATCATACTGCCCTTAAAAATCTGAGAGCTTTTTGAGAGAGAAGTTGTCTATCCCACTGAATTGACCTCAGTTGATCAGAACAACTCCTCCTCTTAGAGCTGCACCTGAGGCCACTAAGAGGCCCTCTAGCAGGCCTTTTCAGTTATATTTAATTATAGAATAACTTTTATGCTGGAATCTAGCTGATTAGTTGGTCCAAGGAGGGCCTTTCTCTGAACTGTGCTAAATAACTGGTATAAATTTTGTCTTTAATAATCAATAGAGTCATCAAAATTCCAAAAAATAAAAAAAAAAACTTTAAGAGATGGGAAAATATGGAATAGATGATAGAGGCTTTGTTCATTCCTCTTGTGACCAAATTAAAGTTGTGAAAGGAACAAGGAGCAAACAGCAAGGAAAGTCGCCTGGGATCTAGACAAAACAGAAGCCCTACAACTAGACAGAGAAATAATTAATCAACCTGCAAAGGTAGAAGTAGGAGGTGGTGAAGGCACAAGGCTTCCCAGTCACCAGAGGCTGACTGAGATAGGGCTGTGGCGGGCAGCAATGGCAGCCAACAGCTGCAGACACCTCTTAAAGGGGCCACATCCAGGAGCGGACTTTTCGTGGCAATGGACCTACTCTCTCAGAGTAATCAGTGCCGGTTTGGCTGTGCAGGGAAGCACCAGGGACTTACAGAGGAACACTGAGTTGTCAAAGTGAAGGCCAGAGGCAAGATCGCTCTGTACAGAAGTGATGGTAGTATCCATTGTTCCACTGATCCTCTCACTACTTTCAGGTAAAGAAAGCATTGTTATTATCTCCAATTTGCAGATGAGAAAGCTGAGTTTTGAAGGAAATTAAATGACTTGCCTAGAGTTGTGAAAGTGGGAAGGGAATGAGCTGAGACTGAAACCCAGGTCTGAAACCCAAATCGTGATTTTTCACTATATTATAGTGCTATAGTTCAACAGTGGACCAATCTGCAGGACATTAGTTCCTCTGTTTTTGGATTGAAATTTATTTAAAGAGCTGACTTGAATGGAGTGTTCAAACAATGGCACCTGATTTCTTAAATACCTTGATTTATAATAAATTACAGATTACTAGTGGACTTTCATTTTAGTGGTCAAGCAATTGATGAGTCAGAGCAAAATTCCTGTGGGGGAAACACACATTGTCATCAGGTCTGTTCATTATCCTCTTTGTTCTATGTCCAGACTAATCAATAGCTAATTAGTAATGATGTGCTTCCTGAAGTACAAAGTTATAAATAATTTAATGCTCACAGATATATTTTCTGTAGGAAAAAATGAGCAGAAAATACCTGGCAATCCATCTTATTGTAAGAAAATATAGATAATGATTACAAGCATATAATAAAAATGGCTTGCCCAGGCAAATGTTTGTTCATTTCTGTTAATCAGTATTCATTTGAGGTACTTCCATGCAGTTTGTGGAAGCAGTGCAATCAGTTGAGTAGTGTGGCAGATTTAAATCAGTAAAAAAGCCCTGGGGAAATTAACAAGACAAAACATTAACCACAGACTAAACATTAACATATTTAACAGTTTTATTATACCTGCAGCATTGTTAAATGGGCATGGTTACTACTATTAGTTTATGTTGTATATTGCATTAATTTCAATGTATATTTTGTTTTTAAAAACTTTTAAGATTTAATTAAATGAAATTGAACAACAGTATAATACAACAGAATTAACTGAAATGAAGTTCACAACAATTCAACAAAATTAACTGAAATGAAGTGTATTTCATTTTCACTGGAAACCTACGGAAATCCTACCCCACCCCATTCCAACACACTCCCAGCCCCAAGGCACCCTAAAACAAATGCCACAGGCTATAATCATCCAGAGTGGACAATAGATCAGAGTTGATATTTAAGTTGTATAGATAAAGTTTTATTTTTATTTTTTCAGCTTTATTGAACTATAATAGACAATTAGTTCCTAGTATTTACATAGTACAGTTCAGTAAGTATTGTTCAATTATAGTTGACATACAATAATAACCAGTGTTGGTTGTAGCTTAGTGATCAGAGATTCACATAACTCATAAAGTGATCACCCCACTAAATCTAGTACCCCTCTTCCTCCTTACATATTTATTACAACATTATTAACCACCTTGCCCATGCTACACTCTACATCTCCATGTCAATTCTGCAACTATCCATTCGTACTTCTTAATCCCTTTGTCTTTTTTTGCAAATCCCCCAACCTCCCCTCCATCTAGTAGCCCTCTGTATCTATGAGTTTATTTCCACTTTTGTTGTTGTTGTTGTTGATTTTGTTCTTTAGATTCCACATGTATGTAAAATCATGCACTATTTGTCTTTCTCTATCTGACCCATTTCATTCAGCACAATAACTTCTAGGTCCATCAATGCAATATCTTTTTCCATCCCCTTCCTTTTAGTCTCTGTATGTCTTTTAATCTAAAGTGACTCTCTTGTAGGAAGCATATATAAGAGTCACAGGGGAACGGAATCTCCATGTACTCATTTGCTCAAGTCAGAAGAAACGAAGGCATCTCTGGTGATTTCTCCCACTCCCTGACTCCCCTATGTCTTACCACTAAGTCTTTTTTCCCTCTCAAAAATAACTCTTAAACTTGTGTACTTTTCAACATCCTCAGGTCTTAGCATTCCATAACTGTCTCTTATAGCAGCGCTTCTCTAACTTTAATGTGTACACATATCACCTAGGAATCTAATTCATATAGATTAATATATGGTAGGATTGGGGTGAGGTCTGAGATGAGTAGTAAGGTTCTGGTGTAGTGGATCTCAAAGTTTAGCCTCCAGCATATGTATCACTTGGTAACTTTTACAAATGCACATTTTAAGGCCTGACTTTACACTTCCAGAATCAGAAACCCTGGGAGTGGGGTCTGGTCACTTGTATATAATAAGCCCCCCATGGGATTCTGATGCATGATCAAGTTGGAGAATCACGCCACAATAGACCATTCCAACATCCTCTAATTTGGTCTCTCAATCTCCAGTTTTGACCTCCTCCAATTCATTCCCTATAACAGAAGTTCTCTGACACCCTCTCAGAAGGTCCTAGAGATTAAATCTATTTTCATAATAATATGAAGACTTTATTTGCCCTTTTCATCTTATTTCTTCACAAGTATATAGAGAAAATTTTCAGAGGCTACACAATGGGTAATGAAATTATTGCTCTGGAATATGTGTTTGTACATTCTAGAATTTTCTAAGATAGCAGGTATTTTTGTCAGCATTTAGTGCTCCTGATGGCTAATTGAATTATGCCTACTATAATCTTTATACTTTAATTATCATTTAATGTTATTTTGAAGTCTAGAAGTTTTGTGTGTGTGAAAACATGAGAAGCAAATACACTTTGTAATCTTACTTGTGACAATATTTAAACATATTTTTGAAATATCTAAAATGGAAAATTAACAATAACTTTTATTGTAGATTTTATATTTTATTATACAATGCAACAGATTTTCTTGATACTTATGAACGGTCAGCTTTAAAAAGGAGATTATAAGACTCACTTGCTCCACCCACAGCTGAAATGTCTAGCTTTGAAGATGCTAAAAAGGTGTGAAACTGACTTATTAGAGTTTCTGACTCATAGAAAGGAGGGAGCTACACAATAGATTAAAAAACTGTAATCAAGAAACAAAAATATGACAAAAGCTATCATTCCTTGGTCTTATAGACTTATAATAACTTATCTTACTATGCCTTGGGCAACGGAACTTTTTAGAATAGTACTATTTTGTGAATTAAATTGTAGAGTTATCTCGAAATCCATCATTTCAGAATTTAAAGAAAAATGAATTAATTATTTAAAAATAGTGTTTTATGAAAGAGCTTAAGCTGTTTTATTCTAAAATAAAATAGTGTTTGTTACAGTTTTTTAGAATAAAAATGGAAAAGCTGCTGAAACATAGCATAAGTAAGCTACTGTATTACAGTAGCTGGAGAAGTAACATAGTACTGGAGAAACTAAATACACTATAGACTTGACATTGCTAAATGCCTTACAGGATGAATAGTCAGTAGAGAAATCATGGCATTTCCAATGAAAGAAATTTAACTCATTAAATTAAAGATTCAGCTGCAAACATAATGATGAACTTAATATCTCCTCAACAGAATTGTGGTTTTGCCTTTCAGACAGATCTACAGATATAAGCTGGACTTGCTGTTTGCTTGTATTTGTATCAGCACCCACTGATCATTGAAGATTATCTATAATGTCAGAGTTTGGGAGAAAAACATGAGTAGTACTGAAATATTCAAAGTGCTGAACAATGTTTTTTAAAAATTTTTTTTCTGGCTTTATGTAAATATAATAGACAATTAGTTGCTTGTATTTACAGTATACGATTCAATGAGTTTTTTTCAATTATAGTTGGCATACAATAATATACCAGTTTCAGTTGTACAGCATAGTCAGCATAGTGATCAGAGATCCACATAACTCACAAAGCAATCACCCCCACTAAGTCTAGTACCCTCTATCCCCTTATATATTTATTACATTATTAACTACCTTCCCCATGCTACATTCTATAACTCCATGTCAATTCTGCAACTATCCATTTGTTCCTCTTAATCCCTTTGCCATTTTTATGTCCCTCACAACCCTCTCCCATCTCGTATCCTTCTAAATATTCTCCGTGTCTATGAGTTTAGTTCCACTTTTGTTGTAGTTGTTCTTAATTTTTTCTTTAGATTCCACATATACGTGAAATCACACACTATTTGTCTTTCTCTATCCAACCCATTTCATTCAGCACAATATCCTCTAGGTCCATCAAGGCAGTATCTTTTTCAATCTCCCTTTGTAGTCCGTGTGTGCCTTTTAATCTGAAGTGAGTCTCTTGTACACAGCATATATAGGGGGTCTTGTTTTTCTTATCCATTCAGCCACCCTATCTTTTGGCTGGAACACTTAATTTTTTCCACTTAAGGTTCTTGTCGATAGGAATGTAGCTATTACCATTCTTATTCATGTTTTTGATACATGATTTTCCTTCTTAAAGAAGTTCCTCCAACATTTCCTGTAATACTGGCTTGGAGTTGAAAAATTCCTGTACCTTATTTTTGTCTGGGAAGCTCTTTATCTGTCCTTAGCCTCTAAATGATAGCTTTGCTGGTAAAGCATTCTTGGTTGTAGATCCTGGGTTTTCATCACATTGACTATTTCATGCCAAGCCCTTCTGCCCTGCATAGTTTTTTGTTTTTTTTTTTTTTTTTTTTGAGAAATCAGCTGCCAGTCTTATGGGAGCTCCCTTGTAGGTAACTAACTGCTTTCCTCTTGCTGCTTTTAAGATTCTCTCTTTGCATTTAAACTTTGGCATTTTATTTATGATGTTCTTGGTGTAAGCCTCTTTAGGTTCCTGGTTGGGGACTTTCTGAGCTTCCTGGGGTTTATGTCTATTTCCTTCACCAGGTGAGAGAATTTTCCATCATTATTTCTTCAAATAGTCTTCAATGTCTTGTTTTCCTTCAGGTACCCTATGCATGATATTTTTACCTTTAATAGTTCCATAGGCTCCTTAAATTATTATTATAGTCTTGGATTCTTTTCTTGCCATTCTGATTGAGTGTCCTTGGCTTCCCATCCTCTAATCAGTTTGATCCTCTTTTTATTCACTCTGTTTATTCCATTTAATATACTTTCATCTCAGATAATGTGTTCATTTCTGACTGGTTCCCTTTTATAATTTCATTTCCATTTTTATGTTTTTTATCTCTTTGTTAAAGTTCTCACTGAATTCATCTACACTTCCCCAAGTTCATTGAGCATCTTTATAACCAGTGTTTTGAACTCTGCATCTGTTAGATTGTTGACTCCATTATTCTGGATCTCTGTTCTGTTCTCTCATATGGTTTCTGCTTCTTTGTCTTCCATTTTGGCTGCCTTTCTGTGTTTCTAAGTACTAACAAAGCTCCAAGTCTCCTGGCCTTATTACATGCCTTTGTGTAGTAGGTGTCCAGTGGCCCAGTCCTGAGGGGTTCAGCTGCAGGCCAAGTTTAGCCCCAGCCTGTGTCCCTCCAGGCCACCTGTTAAGATTCAGCAAGCAATCCACAGATGCTGTGCTCATAGTTGCCTCAAGAGGTCACACTAGAAACCGTGGTCAGCTGCTACCTTGTGAGTCTAGGCGCTGCTCAGCAAGGAGCACCTGATTCACAGAGGATACACCTGGATGCGGCTTGAGTGGGGCCGTGAGTTGCAGGAGGCTGTGTTTTAGGCAATTCTCTGGGCGGAGCGACCTCTTAACCAGTTTGATAAAGTCTCAGCTATGGTAGTGCTGATTCTGCACACTGGAGTGGCTAGGACTCAACAAAGAAACAATGGATACCACAAGCACTTCTGTACAAAGTCTCACAATGGCCCTCGCTCCAACAACTCAGGGTTCTCCTGTAAGTTCCTGGAGCCCCCTGCGCAGCGAAGTGGGCACTGGTGCTCAGGGTGAGCAGATCCATCACAGCAAAAGTCCACTTGCGAACACGGCTCTTTTAAGAGGTGTCTGCAGTTGTCAGCTGCTGCTGCTATGGTCCTTGTCCCACTCAGCCACTTGGAACTGGGGAGCCTCGAATCCTTGCTCCGTACTACCTCCTCCTGTTGCAGGTGATTTCTTATTTCTCCCTAGTTGTAGGGCTTATTGTCTAGATCAAAGTTGATTTTCCTTACCATTTGATCCTTGATTTTCCTTGCCATTTGCTCCTTGTTTCAGTCACAATTTTGATTTGGTCACAAGAGGGATGAACAGAGCTTCTGTCATCTATGCCATTTTTCTCTCTCAAACAATGTTTTTGATAATTATGATTTATATTCAAATAAATGAGGGCATTTACATTGACAGTGCAAAATGTATGACAGGTAAAGGCGCTAGCTCCTTAGCATAAGTTAAAATAATGGCACCAAACTCTAATAGCAATCATTGTATTTTTCAACGCTAAGCACTCCCAGTTTTGTTTTGTTTTAAAAAAACAATTTTGGTTACAAATGTACTTGAAGCATAAAAAATAATTTTAGTAAATATTGACCTTTGCTACATTTTTAATATATGTGGTGAAATGGGAAATATGCATAAAGTTCTTCTGCTACCTATTGGAGTTTATATTATCTAGAGGCAAAGCCCATGTGTAGTTGAGTTATGAGATGAACTAGGAATTTTTTTCATGAAACATTATTTTTACTTGAAAGACTGACAACCTAATGTTATTCAAACTTGAGTATCTGTCTGGCATTTTCTTGGAAAGCAACAAAGTGAGCCTGTTACTTCAAGGAAAACAACTGACAGTGTTTATAGCCACTGATAAAATTTCACTATCAGGGTTACCAGTTCCATATTTAAGGAGCTTGAAAGTTGCCACTCCCACCTAACAACAAAATAAGAAGCTAAAGAGACTGAAAAATCAACTTTCTTGAGTTTGTAAGAGAAAGGAAGGCAGAGGTAAACCACTGTCATCAAGATTAGAGAGACAGAGAGGTAAATACAGGAAGTTGGGCTCACCAGAGCACAGACTCAGGAGCAGACACCACCTTCAGACTCAGTGCTAGTGTAAAAAATCAAAACCATAATTGACAAATTGCTGAAGGTTCTCAATTCATACACCTCCAAGAATTAAAATCTCCTGGGAGATCCAGTAATAAGCATGGCCCCTCGAGAACCTAAAAGCCCAGGATGGATGGCAGCCATCTGTGGATAGCTCGGTGACTCTTATCAGGTGACCTCAGAAGTGCGCGGTGGCTGAACTTGGCCTATAGCTGGGCCCTTCCAGGAGGCCCTTGGGATGGGACATGCAGTGGCCTATTTTGACCAGCACTGGAGCAGAAGCACACACTCAGGGCTGCATCTGAGGACACGCCCAAAGGACAGACTGGCAGGCATCAGAGTATTGCAAAATGGATCCTGCTCCATAGAGCAAGCCCTTCACTGGCCAATTTCATAACCAATCAGCCCAAGGGGCAATCCCTCCCATTGACATGCAAATAGCAACCAGGCACAGCTACAACAACCATATAAGGGACACACCTGGAGCACCTGGTTGAGGTCACCAGGGAAGATTGCACCACTGGCCACCCCAGAGAACACCTAGTACATAAAGCCACTCTACCAAGACTGGAGATGTAGGAACCCTACCTAACACATAGAAACAAACACTGGAAGGCAGTGAAAATGGGGAGACAAAGAAACCTGTCTGACATGAAATAACAGAACAAAGCTACAGAAAAATAACTAAACAAAGTGGAAACAAAGCAAACTACCAGATACAGAGTTCAACACTGGTTATAAGGATGCCTGAATAATTTATGTGAAGAGTAGATAACTCAGTGAGAACTTAACAAGAGATAGAAAACATAAAAGAGAACAAGTCAGAGATAAAGAATACAATATTTGAGATGAAGAATACATTAGAGAAAGATCAAAGAACTGAAATAAACTGGAGGCTTTTTTAGAGAATATACTAACATTGGCCCAAAGTCTAATGAGGGACAGAACAACTCCTGGCCGTACATTTCATATTGGGCCATGCCCAATATTAAAAAAGAAGCTCTAAAAGTTGAGCAAAGACCCCAACCCCACAAGCTGCCTTGGTGCCAGGGGTCTTGAAGGTGTCCAATAACTAAACTGGGCACAAAAGGAAGGCAGAATACAAAAAAAGCCCAAATTTTAGCTGCCATAACACAGGGACCCTCTTGAGATGACCCTAGGCAATAAAAAAACCTTTCAGGTATGGAGGCCTCGATCATGTTTGGCCATGATTTGGCATTGTAGGACTGGGGCATTATCAACGAGCAAACTGCAGGCAGAAAGACGCTGGAAGGGCAACTGTCCATGCAGCCCTGGGAAACCGAGGAGGGGTGGATCTCATAACCTCTCTCCTCATAACAAGCCTCTCATGAGAGGGGTGCTCCCTCCAATCACAACAGTGGAACCTCAAAGTCACCCTCGAATGCAGGGAGGAAAAAACTGAATTTTACTTGATACTATAGCTACAATAATCTGTCCTGATCCATCCCATGGGTCTCTCCAACACTAACTGCACAATATAGGAACAATACCGAGCCTAACATAAAGTAATTTACTTTCCCATTTAGAGAGCAGAACTGGCAATAAATTCCCCCTATAAGTTAGGACCTAGGGTCTGGTGTGAGAGTGCTTCATCCCAGGAATGGGGCATAGCCAAAAAGTGTGGAAGCCCCTTGCCCATCACACAAAGAATGTTTTTTGGGAACCTAGGCTAAACCATTTGTAGACAACCCCCTTCTATGTCAGAGTTTCTTAAGAACAGAGCAGCTCCTCCCTGCGACATATTGAAAGTCAGCCCTCAACAGAAACAGAAAGGGCCCTACCCAGTTTTGTTAAGTTCCCCAACTGCTGTCAAATTACAAAGAATCAACCACTGGAATACATGTGTCTCAAATTAAACAACTCTCTTATGAGCCCTAAACAGTTTCCTTCCAGAAAATTAAACAGGAGGTGTGACCTATCCCTGTAAACTTGAGGAAGATCTTAAGCTCTTGTTCCAGAAAAATAGAAAAGGTACATACATCCCAGGGAATCAGGGGACTTTCTGAATAATTCTTTTAGCCTGCTGTCTACTCTATTTAAAAATGATTCGATTTCTTTTCACGGAATACTTTACCTTGAATTAACAAAAATGAAAAGTGACCTCATTGTCAATTACATCTACTATTAATTTTTACTTTTATCTCTGCAATCCTTTCGCTAAATTAATATCTTCTAGGCTACAAGGATTCCTACTACTTCCATATGCTTGGAATGATATCAATGTTTTCTGCTCTCCTGGGGCCCTTAGGAAATAGGCTTCCAAAGATTATTATTCCCAGTAGGCAGGGACTACATCCCTTCTCAGCTTTGAAGAAACTACAGAAATGACCTCCATCTTTAAAACATCCCCTATAGATATCAGGGAATAAAGTGACATTAGAAACAATAGCAGAGTGAGAGACGTCCCCAGATTCTCCCCTTGTAACACATAAAGCTGAACATTTAAAACTCAACAAAAAAACAAGCAATGCACACCAGCATTGTGCTTTCCCCTAGCTTCTAGTGGTTTGCTGGCAGTCTTTGTCAGTCCTTGCTTCTGTTACATCATCCAATCTCTGCCTTTTGTCTTTACATGGCTCTCCTCTTTGTGTTGTCTCCGCAATCCAAATTCCCCATTTATTTATTAATTAAAAAAAATAATGGGCAAACATTGCAGAGTGAGAGACATCGCCCAGGTCTTTCCCCTTGATAACAACAACATAGCTGAACATCTAAAAAACTCAACACAAAAATACCGAACCTGCACACCAACACTTCTGAGTGCGGGATCTGTGCATAAGAGCACCACAGGTCAGAAAAATGGAAGTCAGGTGGTAGACTGGGAGAAACAAAGAAGCTGCCTCCTACAGCCGGAGCTCCCTGAGCGGAGGAGGAGGGAAGAAGGGGTTCCAGGTTCCTGAACTGCCCTGCAGGAGAGAGCAGTGAGCTCCACACAGAGATGGTGCCCATGGATCAGGGCAGAAATCAGGGAAGTGGGGACAGCAAGAAACAACAGTTGATAATTACCAGCAGCTGTGAAAAACACAAGGCTGAGCCACTGCACCCATCCCGCGGACCAGAGGACCCTTCCCCCCATATCTTCCAAGACCAAACACCGCAAGATCCTAGGGGAAAACTGGGCAAATGCTACTGAAACTGTCGCTAACACTGAAAGGGACTGAGACTGAGGTAACAAGCATGAATTGAATATCTTTAAGAAAAAAGGGCATTATTAAAACTTAATATAAAAGAAGGGATCAAAGAAGTTTAGACGCCACCTACTGGAAAACCAAATAAAAGGGTCTCTTTGCAACAGGTTATAAATAGACCTTTATATAATAATTTTTTTTTCTGGAAAAAAACAAAATACAGTTCAATTAGTGCCCAGCCAGATAAATAGTCCATTAAACAACCATGAACGACCAAAGTGACAAGGCAGTTCATAAAAAAAGGAGAAAAACTCTATAAAATAAGTTGAAAGATATAGAAATATGCAATCATAAATGACAGAGAATTCAGGATGGTACTTCTGAAAAAAACTCAATGAGATCCAAAACAATCATACAAACAATTTCATGAATTGAAAAAATAACTAGATGAGCAGAATGAGTTCTTTAGCAAGGAGATTGAAACCCTCAAAAAAACCAAATAGGACTTCTGGAGATGAAGAACACACTGCAAGAGATTAAAAAAAAAATAGCAAGCTTGGGAAACAGAGTCAACCAAATGGAGGAAAGGATCAGTGATATCAAAAGACAGAAATCTAGAAATAAATCAGGAGAGAAACCGAAGAATGAAAATAACAAAAGAGAAATACAAGAACTAGCTGATACCATCAGGAGAGGAAACATAAGAATGATGGGCATTCTCAAAGGGGAGGAAAAGGAGCAGGATTAGAAAGCATTTTCAAACAAAATAGTTGATGAAAAGTGTCTCAAATCTAAGAAAAACTAAGGAGCTTGGAATTCAAGAAGGCAACAAAGCACCCAATTATCGCAACCCAAAAAGGCCTTCTCCAAGACATATTGTGTTAAAATTATCAAAATTCCACGACAAAGAATTATCAGGGCAGCCAGGGCAAAGAAGATGGTAACCTATCAGGAAAACCCATTAGATTATCATTGGACTTCTCAGCACAAACCTTACAAGCAGAAAGGAGTGGAATCAAATATTCAAACTATTAAATTAAAAAGGAACTACCAGCCAAGAATAATGTATCCAGCTAATCTCTCCTTTGGATATGAGGAGAAATAAAGACCTTTTCCAGACATACAAAAATTGAGGGAATTTTCCAGTAGAGTCCTGCATTATAGGAAATACTGAAAGGGTCAGTCCACCTAAAACAAAATGACAAGAAAAAAATACTCAATAGCAGGCTGCTAGAAGTAGTCAGTACTACAACCCTTAGTAAGAACAGGACCTTATAAGCTTAAGCAATAAGAAGAGATTCATTATAGCAAAATAGTAATGAACGTTAAGCATACATAGGGACAAATTGGAGACAACAATGGCAGAAAAAGAGGAGGACTCAAAAAGATCAATATTGGAAAAGGTGAATGAAAATAAAGCACACACAGAAGAAAATTGACTAATATATATATTAGTTCAAAGACAAGTGTATAGATATAGATATAGATATAGATATAGATATAATTCTCCTCTACATATTCATAATGGTAACTCCACGCCAAGGATTCAGAACTGAAGTATATAACATAAAACTAGGAAACCAGAGGAAAAGCCCACAAAACCCAATCAAAATACAAAACAGACACACAAGGACAAGGAAGCAATGGAAACACTGAGCTACCATAAAGCAAAACATAAAATGGTTGTAGGAAAACCTCGCATTTCAATAATCACCCTCATTTTTCAAAAAATCTCACATTTCAACAAATGTAACGGACTGAACTCACCAATTAAAAGGCACAGAGTTGCAGAATGGATAAAAAAAAAAAACCAACCCAAAAAACATATGCTGCCTCCAGGAGACATATCTCAGTTCCAAAGACAAATATAGACTCAAAGTGAAAGGGTGGAAAATGATATTTAAAGCAAATGACATTCAGAGAAAAGTGGAGTAGCGGTACTAATATCAGATGAAATAGACTTCAAAATAAAAAGGTAAAGATACTGAGGGACACTTCATAATAATAAAGGAAATCAAACACCAGAAGACATAACACTTTTAATATATATGCTCCCAATAGGGAGCCCCAAAACATATAAAGCAATTAATAACAAGAACTAAAGGGAGAAACAGACCAAAACACTATCATGGTAAGGGATCTAAATACCGCTGTAGGATATGCACAGATCATCTAAACAGAAAATCATAAGGAAATAACATCCTTAAACGTCACATTAGAGCAACTGAACATAACTGATATTTAAAGAGCTTTTCATCCAAAAAGAGCTATATTTTCTCTATTGCACATGGAACATTCTCAAGGACTGACCACATAGTGGGACACAGATAGCCTCAATATATAAGAGGGTTGAAATCAATACCAACCATATTTTCTGATCCTAATGATTTGAAGCTGGTGATCACTGTAAAAAGAAAAGCAGGAAGAATCACAAATACATAGAGGTTAAACAACATGCTACTGAAAGAATGACTGGGTCAGAGAATAAATAAGAAGAGAGATTAGAGATACATAGAAATGAATGATAATAATAGTACAAACATATCAAACTTTTGGGGCACGGTAAAAGCGGTTATAAGAGGAAATTCATATCATTACAGCCCCTATCTCCAAAAGCAAGAATGAGTCCAAATAAACAAGCCTAATGCTTCATCTTAAAAACTAGAAAAGCAAGAACAATGGAAGCCTAAAGTCAGCAGAAGGAAAGAAATAATCAAAATTAGAGTGGACATAAATGGAATTGAAAACAAAAAACAATGAAAAAATAAAATGAAACAAATACCTGTTTCTTTGAGGAGTTTAGTAAATTGGGCATACCCCTATTAGATTCCTAAAGAAAAAAAAGACACAAATAAATAAAATCAGAGATGAAAAGAGGAAGATATGACAACAGGCACCACAGAAATGCAAAGGATCATGCAGGAATACTATGAAAAAGTATCTTACACCAAATTGAATAACCTAGAAGAAATGGACCAGTTCTTAGAGAGAGACAACCTTCCTAGAATGAATTAAGAACTGAAAATCTAAATAGTCTGATCAGCAGTATGGAGATTGAAACAAATAATCAAAAACTTATGAAAAGTAAAAGTCCAGGACGAGATGGCTTCACCAGTAAATTCTACCCAAACAACAAGATCAGCATCTATTATGATCAAAACACTTAACAAAATTGGTTATAGAAGGAAAGTAACCTTAACATAATAAAGGCCATATATGACAAACCCTCAGCCAACATTATACTTAATGGTGAAAAACTAAAAACCTTCCCTCTAATATCAGGAACAATACAAGGCTGTCCACTATCACCACTGTTATTCACATAACATTGGAGGTCCTAGTGAGTGCAATCAGACAAGAGAAAGATATAGAAGGCATCCAAACAGGAAATGAAGATTCAGAATTTTCACCATTTGCAGATGACATGATTCTCTGTATAGAAAACCCTAAAGACTCCAGAAGAACACTACTAAAAACAATAAGCAAATACAGTAAATTGATGTTCAAAAATCCATAGCATTTCTATACTCTAATAATGAACTATCAGAAAAAGAAGTAGAAAAAAATAATTCCTTTTGCAATTGCAATGAAAGGAATAAAATACCTAGGAATAAATCTAAAGAAAAAAAACATGTGAAGGAACTATATAATTGAAACTACAAGACCCTATTAAAAGAAGTAGAAGAAGATACAAAGAAATAGAAAGATATTCCGGGTTCTTGGATTGGAAAAATCAACATAGTTAAAATGACCTTATTACCTAAGTATTTCAAAGATTTAATGAAATCCTAATCAAAATCCCATTGGCATTTTTTACAGAAATAGAACAAAAAATCATCAGATTCATATGGAAACACAAAAGGCCAGAATCGCCAAAGCCATCCTGAGAAAAAAGAACATGGCATTACTCTGCCTGACTTCAAACTATACTACAAAGAGACAATAGTTAAAACTGCATGGTATTGACAGAAAAAGAGACACACAGACCAGTGGAAAAGAATCGAGATCCCACAAGTAAACCCATGTATATATGGGCAAAGAATTTTTGACAAAAGGGCCAAAAAATTATAGTGGAGAAAGGAAATCCTCTTCAATAATAATGCTGGGAAAACTGAAACCACCTGCAAAAAAATGAAACTGACTGTTGTCTATTACCAAACCCCAATATTAACTCAAAATGGATTAAGGACCTGAATATAAGATCTGAAACAATAAATTGTATAGAAGAAAACATAGGAACTAAACTCAGACCTTGGACTTAAAGAGGGTTTTATGAATTTGACCTCAAAGGCAAGGGAAGTAAAAGCAAAAATAAATGGGGCTACATCAAACTAAAAAGATTCTGCACAGCAAAAGAACCATTAACAAGGTAAAAAGACAACCATCTGAATGGGGTAATATATTGGGAAGCAATGCTTCCGATAAGGGCCTAATATCCAAAATATACAAAGAACTCATACAACTCAATAACAAAAAAAATGATCCAATCAAAAAATGGGCAGAGGACCTGAACAGAAACTTCTCCCAAGAGGACACACAATGGCAACAAACACATGAAAAGATGCTCATCACTAGCTATTAGGGAAATGTAAGTCAAAACTACAATGAAATACCTTTCACACCTGTTAGAATAGCCATAATCAATAGGATAAGTAATAACAAATGTTGGAGAGGATGTGGAGAAAAATGAACCCTTATATACTGCTAGTGGGACTGCAAATTGGTGTCAGCCACTATGGAAAACAGAATGGAGGTTCTTCAAAAAACTAAGAATTGATCTACCTTATGAGCCAGCAATCCCTGTATTTGTTTTTACCCAAAGATTTGAAAACTCATGTCTGAAAAGATATTTGCACTACGATGTTCATATCATCACTTATATGTGGGATATAAACCTTAAAGTAACAAATGAACAGGACAAACAAACAGAGGTCATGGATATGAACAATATACTAGTGGTTACTAGAGGGGAGGGAGGAGAGGTAAGAGGGAGGCGGATGGGGTCAAAGGGTCAAACATGTGCTGACAGAAAGAACTCTTAACAATGGAAAGTGAACACACAATGCTATATCTTTATGCCTTACTGTTAAATGCCTTACCAGAAAAACAAACAAATTAATTAATTAATCAAGCAAAAGAAAAAGAATAAGGGAATAAAATCTCAGGGGGAATTATGTTGGGAGGAGTAAGAGAATTAAAATGTTATCAAGCCACATACAGAGACTACAATATGCTGATCAGCCCTGCAGCCAGACTAGGAAGACACCTGCAGAAAAGGGAAGATTTCTGCTGCGATTGCTAACAGCCCATTTCCCCACATTCTATGAAAGTAGAAACAGGAACCAAAGAATCTTTACAGTGGCTGCCCTACACAAATATTATTCATTCCCTATGACTAAAACCATGGGGAACCTATAGGTTAAAGGCAAGGAACTGCCAGTAGGCCTTTCAGGCTATAGACTCTTCCCCTTCCTCACTGTATGTCCATATCAAAGGAAATGGGAACTAAAGAATGATATATAAACTGAATTCCCTGAACACTTGGGGTCCCTCTCACTCTCTGTCTCTTGAGAAGAGACCAAGTTCTGTCTGTGGAGCATTACCTCTTTTATAATAAACTTTCCTTTTGACTCTAAAAAAAGAGAACTACCCTGTAGCCTAGCAACTGAACTTCTGCATATTTATTTGAAAAATCTAAAACACTAATTCAAAAAAACACATGCACCCTCATGTTCACTGTAGTGTTATTTACAGTAGCCAAGATATGGAAGCAACCTAAATGTCCATCAATAGAGCATTGGATAAAAAAAAAAGTGGGATATATACATATAGGAATATTACTTGACAATAAAAAGAATAAAATCATACTATTTGCAACAACATGCATGGATCTAGAGGGTATTATGCTAAATGAGATAAGTCAGACAGAGAAAGAAAATACCATATGCTTTTACTTAGATATAGAATCTAATGAAAATAAAAGGAAAAATACAGAAACAGACTCATAGATACAGAGAACAAACTGATGGCTGCCAGAGGGACCATTGGAAAAGGTTAAGGGATGAAGTACAAATAGTTACAAAACGGTCAAGCAGTTGTGAAGTACAGCATAGGGAATATAGTCAATAATATTGTAATAACTATAATGCAGGGGAGTACTAAACTTAAAGTAGGGATCATTCTGTAAGTTATATAAATGTCTAACCATTATGTTGTACACCTGCACCTAACAAAACATTATTGAATGTCAACTACAATTGAAAATAAATATTTTTTTAATTAAAAAAAAAGAAAAAGTATTTGACAAAATTAAACACCCATTCATGGTAGAAAACTCTAAGTAAACTAGGTATAGAGGAGAATTTCCTCAACTTGATAAAGACTATTTACAAATAACTTTAAGCTAACATCATACTGAATGGTAAGAAACTCAAAGCTTTCTAAGATCAGATAGAAAGCAAGGTGTCCCCTCTCACCATTCTTTCATACTGGAAGTCCTTGCTCATACGATAAGGCAAGAAAAGGATAAAAAAGGGGTATACAGATTTGGAAGGAAGGCATAAGACTGTGTTTGTAGATGACTTCATTGTCTATATAGAAAATTCAAAAGAATTGATATAAAGACTGGGAATTAATAAGTGATTTTAGCAAAGTTGTAGAAGACCATAGTAATATACAAAAGTCAACTGATTTACTATATACCAACTATGAATAAATGGAATTTCAAATTAAAAACACAATACCATTTATATTATTACCTCAAAAAATTAAATACTTAGGTATAAATCTAACAAAATATGTACAAGATTTATATGAGAAAAACTACAAAACTCTGATGAACAAAATCAAAGAGGAAATAACTAAATAAAGAGGTATTCCATGTCCATGGATAGGAAAACAATATTGTCAAGATGACAGTTTTTCTCAACTTTATCTATAGAGCCAGTGCAATCCCAATCAAAATCCCTGCAAGTGACTTCACAAACTGATTCTCAAGTTTATATGGATGGGCAAAAGACTCAAAATAGCCAACACAATATTGAACAAAAATGCCAAAATTAGAGTACTAACACTACCTGACTTCAAAACTTACTTTCAAGCTTCAATATCCAAGGCACTGTATCATCAGTGAAATAATAGACAAATAGATCAGTGGAACAGAATAAAGTGCCCAGAAATAGGCCCAGAAGAATATAGTCAACTGATCCATGACAAAGTAGCAAAAGCAATCCAATGGAGCAAAGATAATCTTTTAAATAAATGGTGCTGGAACAATGTTACAAGGACATCCACATGCAAAGAAGGAATCTAGACACAGGACTTAACACCCTTTACAAAAACTAACTCAAAATGTATCATAGACCTAAAAGTAATATACAAACTACAAAACTTCCTAGAAGCCTTTGTTAATGGTGATGGTTATTTAGATATAAACTAAAGATATAGTCCATGAAAGAAATAATAAGCTAGACTTCATTAAAATCAAATATTTTGCTTTGTGTGAAGCCGCTGTCAAGGGAATGAAAAGACAATCCACAAACTACAAGAAAATATTTGCAAAAAATATATATCTGATAAAGCACTATTATCTAAACAATACAAAGAATTCTTAAAACTTAAAAATTAGAAAAAACAACCTAATTTAAAAAAGTAGGCAAAGATCTTAAGCCGATACCTCTAAAAAGAAGATATACACGATGGCAAATAAGCATATGAAAAGATCCTTCACGTTGTATGTCATCGGGGAAGTGGAAATTAAAACAACAAAAATAATCACTAAACTCAGGATGGCCTTAGAATTCTTTGGGCTATTAGAATGTCCCAAATCTGTAACACTGACAACAGTGAATGCTGACAGGATGTGGAGCAAAGGAACTCTCACACATTGCTGGTGGCAATGTTAACGTTACAGGCACTTGGGAACACAGTTTTGTAGTTTCTTAGAAAACTAACACACTCTTACATAGAAGTGGAAAAGTTATGTCCTCACAAAAACCTGCACACAGATATTTATAACAGTTTTATTCATAACTGCCAAAACTTGGATGAAGACAGGATGTCCCTTAGAAGGTGAATGAATAAACTGTGGTACATCCAGACAATGGAATATGATTCAGTCCTTAAAACAAATGAGCTAACAAGTCACAAAGACATGGAGCAATCTTAAATGCACATTACTAAGTGAAGGAAGCCAGTCTGAAAAAAAAGCTACATACTGTGTGATTCTAATTATATGACATTCTGGAAAAGACAAAACTATGGAGACAATAAAAAAAAATCAGTGGTTGCTACAGGTGGGGGAGGGTAGGGGAACAGATGCATAGGCAAAGTATAGAAGATATCTAGGGCAGTGAAAATGCTCTGTATGATATTACAGTGTGATACAGTGATGAATGTTTGTCATTATACTTTTGTCCAACCCCATAGAATGTCTAACACCAAGAGTGAACCCTAAGATTAACTATGAACTTTGGATGATTATGTGTTAATGTAAGTGTATCCTTGGTAAAACAAACAAACAAACAAACAAACAAAACAACTTGACCATTCTACTGAGTGATGTTGATAATGGGGGAGGCTAAATAAGTGTGGGGGTAGGGGATCTATGGAAAATCTCTGTACCTTCTTCTAAATTTTCTTGTAAACCTAAAACTGCTCAAAAAAATAGTCTTTAAATTAACATATTTTTTTTTGCTAGCAAGCAAAAAACAGAATTTAGGAAAACTTATCTTCCACTATGAGTTTGACAGCTTTCTGATACTTAAAAGCTTTTATGATGAAAATGTGGTGGTATTAATATAAAATAAATCCTCACTTAATGTCATTAAAAGGTTCTACAAGGAAACCCATTTTACCACAGGCTAATTGAGATAAACAAGAGTTAAGGTCCTACAGTTAAGGTCCTACATTATATTGAAATGATGTTTGAACAAAGTAATGTTATTCAAGGACCTGCTGTATATGGTACTTTGATGTATAAAGGAAGTGAGCTAATACTTTTCAAATGACTGATGCAGTATGATATAAAATCACACAATGGCTAAAGGTCCATTCAAAATGCAAGAAACATTTGATTGTAACCAGAAATAAGAAGTTAATTGCAGCTAACCTTTAAGAAACTTGTCAAAATTGTGTGTAGTATCAAAAAAAAAAAAAAACAGCTTTAATTATCTAAAAAAAAAAGTGTTAAAACACCGTTCTTTTCCCAACTATATATTTGTGTGAGGCCGAGTTTTTATCAATCTAACCAGACTGTGCAGAAGAAGATATGAGAATCCAGTTGTCTACTATTAAGTCAGAAATTAAAGAGATCTGCAAAAATGTAAAACAATACCACTCATCCCTCTGAAGTATTTTGTTTTGGAAAAAAATATATGTGAAAATGTGATGATTTTATTATTATTAATTTCAAATGAAATAGTAAATAAAGTTTTTTTTTAAATATTCAGTTTTATTTTCTAATACAATAAATAGCAATAGATATAATTTATATAAATGAGTCTCTCTGGGGAGGCCTCTATAATTTTTAAGAGTGTAAAAAAGTGCTGACACTACACTTTGCTCTACACTAATATCCAGGGAAATTTGAAAATAATAATTTATAAGTAAATCACAAATTAATTATTTATAATAAATGTTATTTATTACTAATAATTTATTAATTTATAAGTTACGTATATGTTCTAAGTGCTGGATTCATAGCAAAGATAATGTCATTGCTCAGTTTAAATCTCCTCAGAGTGGCTTCCTATAGCCTTTAGGATAAAGTATATATCTTAACTTCACTTTCAAGATCCTTGATGATCTCATTCCCTCAAAACTCCTTGCTTCTTGTCACCTTTCTCTATCATATTCACTGCTCACTTCCTTCACAGCATCATGAGTCTTTACGTGTTCTACTTTCTGCTTGAAAACCACCTCTTTTATTCTTTGGATCCCAATTTACATTGAACTTCCTTCTAGAAGCTTTCTTTCTCCCCCAATTCTGAATTTAATCCAATTCTATAATCTCCTATAGCCCGCTGTTCTTCCCTCATCATGGCACTTGTCATACTGTATTGTAATTGCTTCTTTTAGCCTCTGTCTTCCCCCACTCAAGGGTGTAATCTTCATGAGCACAGAAAAAAAATGTTCTTGTTCATCATTATATTTCTAGTACTTAGTAAAGCACTCCACTTAGTAGGTGATTAATAAATATTTCTTGAATGAATGATAAATTAAGCAATAAAATGCTATGTAATATATGTATTAAAATATTAATAATAGGACATCAGCAAAAATTTCAGAGTAAGGACCTGGGAAAATTCTCTCTTCCACAAAAGCAGTGAGAAAACTGGAAAAAATTCTCAGAATCAACTTTTTCATACCTCTGGACATCAAAGGAAGGGCTGCAGCAATCTAAGAAGCATCTATTCAAGAAAATGGCCGAATCTCAGTTAAGAACAGTGAGCATTCTACAATGTCAGTATTAGTCTGATACCAAAATTAGACAAAGACATCACAAGAAATGAAAACTACAAACAAATATAACTTATGAAGATAGTAAAAAAATCCTTAACAAAAAACTAGCAAGCTGGATCTAGTAATATATCCTTGAATTTAGACCCCCACTTCACACTGCATACAAAAATTAACTCAAAATGAACAAAAACCTAAATTGAAGTGATAAAACTATAAAACTCTTAGCAGAAAACATAGGTGCAAAGTTTTGTGATCTGGGATTAATTTGGCAATGATTTCCTTTTTAGCAATGGTTTCTTAGATATGACGCTGAAAGCACAAGTAACCAAAGAAAAAAATACAAAATTGGATTTCATAAAAATTAAAGCACTTTCATGCTTCAAAGGACACTATTAACAAAGTGAAAAAACAATCTACAGAATGGGAGATAATATTTTTAAAACATATATCTGGGTAAGAGTCTAGTATTCTGAATAGCTAAAGAAATCTTACAACTCAACAATAAAATAATATTCTCTACATGGACACAGTCTGATGAACCCTCTTATAGTTTGTCCCTTATCTGATACTGACAAATAAGCAACTGTAATTAATTTCTCATAGCTTGTTGCTATTCACGTATCTGTTCCTTTCATCATGCACAATTAAAACTTGAATCTGATTTAAGATGTATTTTCTGGGAATGCACAGTATATAAGACCAGGACTGACTACCATGCAACATTATATACCACCCTGACACTGAATCTCAAACTATATACAACAATGTCCCTGCCACATAGTGTGTTAGGTCAGAAGAGCCCAACTTTGGATCTTATTTAATTTGCTGTTATTACCACTGTTGTTAAATTCTGACAGGCTGAAGGGGTACTAGATGAATTAAAAGAAAAAAAAAGTGTTAAAGTGCAACATGTATCATTTTTATACTTTATTTCTCATACAAATATTAAAAAAAAACTGCATTTCTCCAGGCACCATTCCTAAAATTGTATGGGAAGCTGTGTACCTGCTAGGCAGCAGCACAGTTTCAAGATTGTTCTTACTGTAACTTCAGTCAAACCCATTATCTGCAGTCTATCTAAATAAAGACATAGTCTCTGACCAATACCTTGGGTCTCTGCTGATTGCACTGCACTGTAGACAGACCTCTGCTGATTGGTTTTAGCACAAGTTATAATCTAAATGGCTCAGAAACACTTCTGAGATGAATTTTGAAAAGGACATGATTGAAAAAAGATTAAAAAAATCAGGGGAATTGAGAAGAGTTGTAACCCCTGAACAGAAATAGCACAAAAAGAACTGTCTTATGCATTTTCCTCTGTGACAGCAGCACTGAACATTGCTATCACTCAAACCTCTGCAGTCTATAGATTTATTTTCACTCCCTCCTCCAATCTCTACTTTTGATCAGTTCTTTAAATGTCAGTTGTGATTTCTTATACCTTGAATTGGCTTCTCTCTTTGCTTATTCTATTACTGAGGCAATAATGTTTGGTAGCTTGTGATTTTTCCCCCTAACACATGCACACCTCCAGCTGCCCAATAAAACTTTTGGCATCATCTAAAACTGGCTTTCTCCAGCTTGCTTCCATGTGTCTAGACTCTTAGACACGTGGATATCAGCACTGGCAGGGACCATGTGATCAGCTAGGGCAATTCTACCTTTTATTGTCAGGAAACAGGTCCAGAGAAGGACAGGGACTTGCATATGGCCTGCTTCTGGGAGTGTTGGGTATGCTCAGGGAATTCCACCTCAGTTGAATTTTACTCTCAGCAAACAGATTCAGAAGCTTCCCAAACACAATACATTCTAAACTCAAACAGAAATGGTATCTAGATGAATTGCTGTTTTATATTATGCATGCTCTGCTGCCCCACCATTAGTGTGAATAATTGAGATATAGTTGTTCATGGTTAAATAGATCATCCAAGAACTGAGGAAATTCCAGACTAAGTTCATGAATTACGTATGGTAGGAATTCCTATAAACTAACACTTTGGTTGGATACAGCCCTTTACTCTTTATAAAGCACTAGTCCATATTATGTTATCACATTGGAGCTTTGTAATCAGCCCTATGAAGTAAGGTATTATGCCTATTTTCTATTCACCAAGTGAGGTTCCAAGAGGTTAAGTGATCGCCCAAGGCCACACAGCTAGTAAAATAGAGCCTTGAAACCAGGACCTAGAACTCCAAACCCTAACATGCTTATATAGTCTCTTCTTGAGGAAACCTTTTGGGGATAGCTGAGGATTAAAGATTCAGCTAGGATTATATTTACCCAGGCCATTTGACTTAGTATTTCCTTTAGAAATGTTCTATAAAAACACAGATTGCTTGTAGCTTGAATTTTCAAGCTATGTATCCAATTCGAGACAATATGTACATTTTACTCTGGAAGCTATCAATTAGATTTTTGCATGAAGTTTATAATTGAATATAACCTGAGTCTCGAAGGGCAATATGCTAAAAAGCTGTGCATTACCTTTTCTACCAGTGACTTCACAAAGTTTTTGTTCTTAATTACTACTCATAAAACTAAAGTATAAAAATTATTGATGATGTTCAGGTCTCTTGATTAGTTATGCATTCCCTTAGAGGAGTCTAGTTTTATAGGAAGTAGTTTATTAAGAAACAGGACCCATTCCCCTCCTTCCCTCTAAAACCATTTTTTTTCCTTTTCTGGAAATAATCCAGGCCTTCAAGACTTATAAGCTCTTGTTTTCCAAACCTTCCATGTATGCAGGTGGTTGGTCCAATGTGGGAGACCTGACCCCTTCAGCTGTCATGTTGCCCTCTTACTGTTGGAGCCAGCTACAGTGGGGTTTGGGAAAGGCAATATAACAGAATCTTTTCTTCCGGGATGGATGTAAGGATCTGGATGGTCTAGTACTGCACAGGATAGGGCTGTATACCATAGGATGAGTTCTGGAACTGTGTAAAAAAGACTCTCTTCCCTCCATTGTTCCTCAGTCTCCATCTAAGCCCCAAGCTTCTGTGGTCCCTTGTCACCAGTCATCTATTTCCCATAATCTCTGCCCTTACCTCTTTAGTGGTTGCAAGAGCCTGCATTCAGGTAGAACTCATCTAGGATACCTTCCCTCATCTCCCAGGGTAGATTAGATACTGCCTTAATCTGCATCCTTAAATTGTCTGTACATAGGTCTATCTCTGTTTCTATTAAGGGCAGGTGCTGGCTTTTTTTCATCTTTCTATTCATATCACATGATCTAGTGCAGAACATATATGAAGTACTCAACAAATACTCATTGAATATGTGGATGAAACTGTGACACTGGTAATATCGGTTATTGCCAAAGAGTCCGGCAAGCATTTGCTAGTGCAGAGAAATCTTATCAAATAAAGTCAGTTCCCTGAAATTGATCAGGAAACAAAAGAAGCTTTATGCACATTGTCAAACATTTAAAATATAATATTTAAATATTCTTTTCTATCCATATTTTTAAGCATTAGTTTAATTAACACCGACATTTTGAAAGTCCTAGAAATAATCAGGATCATTAGTGTCAGCCTGACAAAGGTATGCAGAAAGTTTCTATAATATAGCCCAAACTGCTTTCACAAGATTGTCTGGAAATAAATAGCTCACTGTGAAATTTATGACTTGCTTTATATATTAATCAATGGTACAGTGGTGCTTTAACAAGGTTAAAAGTGTTTTCTGATTTTCATTATAAAGATAATTTCAATCAAGCAGCCTAACAGTCTAACGGTGCAGGTCATTATATAATTCAATTTTACTAATGACTATGGCACGCATGCAAACAAGAGAATAAAAGAGGCTGAGAGAATAAACCTAGAAAAAATGCTTTATTAAAAAACAATAATAATCTGCATCTTGCATTTTCAGTGACCTTTGTAGTACTCCTCTGCAAATGAAATAGAATCATTCTTCATGGCCCCACAGATACCTTTTGTTCCTGCCCATCCATTTCATGTAAATTATATATGCTGAACTTTAATTGGCTATAGCTGGAGCACATTTTGAGCAACATTTTCATACTGATTTGCTTAGACTTGTAAGCAAGAGCCTAAGCAGGTAGAAACAATACTGACAGTTTCTATTCACTATTTCTATAGAGAGACTTATTTCAAATGTTCCCCAAGCCTCAATTGCATATTTTTATTTGATTCCTTCTGCATAAGGAATTTCTCGGGTAACTTGTACAAACACAGATCCAAAAATATCTCGGAAAGAAATTTCATCATCTGCCTATTTCATTCCTCTTCTTCACATAAAAAATGATCATGATAGTCTGTGCATTGAAATCCATACTAATGATGTATGTATTGTGATTTTTAGGAATCCTATAATCAAAATGCAAAGAAAATCAAGGAGCTTCTTAGATGCTACTTTGAATATTTTTAGGTAGAAAAAGATAGAATAATTCTAAAAGCAAACCTTAGAAACATACTCACTATATCATATCAAAGAAATAAATGGCATAACAGAAAGAATACTGGCCTGTTTGTCATAAGCATTAGGTTTTATCTGGGTTTGACATTAACTGGTTTATCTTTTACAAATCCTTTGCCTCAACTCACATGTCTCAGTGTCCTCATCTTCAAAGTGAGGAGATGAGACTAGATCTTTGAGGGTCATTCCAAATGTAGCATTAGAGAATGTATTGTATACTTGAAACTGATAATGAAATAAAATTTTAAAAAATCACCAAGGGAAAAAAATACCTCATGCCACCTACAGGACAAAGGAGAAGAGGAGAGACCTCAATAAAGGAGAATGTTTTCCAGAATCAGAGATGGGAAGAAAGTTTCGATGACAGAAACAAAGGTGCTAATCCAAAGTCAGTATTACTCTATGATGATTTTAAGAACAGATCACCAAGGGAAGCTTGTAATTTGGGAGATACTTCCTGTTGCACTCCTGACAGAGCAGAACCCCAGCTTACAAAAAGGTCATGAGGCCAATCCCAAAAATGAAGTTCCAAGTTTTTATAAGTCTTCCTTTATGGACATGTGCATATGCGTATGTGCTAAGCTGGACTATTTCTCTATATTTCTATATTTTCCCCTATAAGTTGATTTTTCATTTGGCCTATTAGCCAAATAGTACAAAGCAAACATCTTGAAGTATTTATGGATTTTGCCTTTGATCCCAGAACTTACAGATGTTACTAAAATACTCACTTAGAATTTATTTTTCTTGTCTTTACAACAGACAGCCATGTCTCATTTGCTTACTTTGCTATGCTTCTAACCCTCACATTTCTGCCATATTCTACCAACTAAATCTCCCCATTCTGACTTGAAAACATAAAACAAGATGTCTGCTCTGTCTATGTCAAGCTTTCCTAGCTGCTGTGCTGATAGATTTGTTTCCATTTTTATCCAGATATCTACACCTGTTGCATCTTGACAGTTGTTAATTGACTTGAAAGTTGCATTCAGTGAGTGTTTCTTTTTCTCTCTTCTGCTTGCTACTTTGAAATCCAAGGCCAGGGCCCAGGGGTGTTAAGCGGGTAATCCTGGGTGGGGGTTCTGGCTAACACTCTAAGCAGGAAAATCTAGATGGTGCATTAAGAAAAGTGAGTGATGGAAGTAAAGGAAAAACAGGTAATTTAGATTCAGGAAAGCTTGATGGCCCATAGAATCAGGCTGTAAGTTTCAGGGATCTAGGTAAAGATGTAGAAAACATGAGCCAAGAACCTGGCCACAGAACATGGGCAAGAAGAAAGCAGCATCTGGACAGAGTCTGAATAACAGGCTCATTAATATCAAAGAGGGAACTTGAATCCTAAACTATTTACTGTCAAATCCAGAGATAGATTAACAGATGGAAACCAAAGTTGAGGGAATGGATGTGAGAGCAGAGAGCTTGTATAACTCTACAAAAAGTGAGAAGTCTAAATTAGTTCATCTGGTCTGTCCTCAAACATTAAGCAAATAGGTTCAGCATAGAATTGAGTGACTAAGAAAATTAAATATGATGAGAGAGCAAGTGGTAACTCTTCCTTAAAAAGCAAAGTTAATGTGAAAATAAACATTTTTCAACCGATGAGAAACCTTTATTTTTTATGGTGAGCCTAATCAGACGAAACGATAGAGACTGAGGCAGACGTACAGATGGCTACACTCATCTCACCACTTCCTAATCTCCAGCCCCCCCCCCCAAAAAAAAGAATACTGTTCAGGAGGGAAAGGTCTTTGGAGGGTCTAGATCATCCCAACTGGCATCTGAAATGCTCATATTCATTAGCCCCACCCCTGTGTAGATTGCCCTTTGCTTGGGCATCTGGCTCAGTCTTTTGGAGGTGATCCACCACAGAGCCTTGGTATCAAGAGTTTACATCACAAATATTAACGAGCTTTTTAATTTCTACCTTGTAGTCTCTCCAGACCCCAAAAAGCTGCTATCATTAACTGAAATATTAACTAGTTCCCACAGATTAATTTTGGATTGCCTGAAAAGGTGTTCTGGATGGTCAATTGTGTATCAGAGAGACCTGTTCTCTCTGCACTTCTCGATAAGGCACCTAGAAGGGCAGTTATTTATATTTGTAGACAGTGGTCTTCCAGGGGAGGAATTGGTTATCACTACTGAAAGGAAATTCAGATATACTGATAATAGTAGCATTCCCTGAATTTCTTCCCAGAGGGGAGGTTGGAATAGCATTGTCCAATTTGTATTGTGTGGCCATTGAGCACATGAAATATGAGTAGTTCAAGCTGAGATGAAAAAAAGAATGTAAAATATCTCATTAACAATTTTTAAAATGTTGATTACATGCCAAATGCTAAGTTTTGGGCATGTTGAGCTAAATAAAAATATTTGTTTCACCCATTCTTACTTTTCAAGTGTGGCTATTAGAAAATTTAAAATTACACATGCGGCCTGCATTATACTTCTGGTGAGCAGTACTAACAAGGACATCACACTGAGATACAATATGGCCAAAAGAAAGTACAAAGTATATTGAATTATAGGAAGAGAGGAAAATTACAATTCCATGAAGACTGAGCACAAAAGAAGTAGATGACTGCAATATAAGACTCAGTCATTGAAGAACTACTGCAGGCCTTTTTCAGCATAACAGATCATTTTCAAACTCTAGGAAAACTAACAGACAGTTATTTGGCCACCAGAGTTGACAGGGCATTTGAGAATGCCAAAGGAGTAGTATAGCTATATCTCACTGGAATTTAATATAAATCTGAAGTATATTCTTATAAATTTAGCCATGTACTGTAATCCCTAGAACTGCTAATAACCAAGAAAGTAAAAAAAAATCTATAAAGTAATTAAAATGTTACACTAGAAAATATTCACTTAATGGAAAAGAAAGCAGCAAAGGATAAATGGAGACAAAAAGGCATGAGACATAGAAAACAGAGTAAAATCCACATGCAAATCCTGCGATATCAGTAATTACATTAAAGATAAACGGATTCGCCATTCCAGTCAAAAGCAAGACTGTCAGATTGGATTTAAAAAATATGCAACTATATGCTATCTACGGGAGATAGATTCAAAGATTCAAATAGATTGAAAGTAAAAAGACAGAAAAAGATATATCATGCAAACAATAACCATAAGAACCCTGAAGTGACTATACTAATGTCAGAAAAAAGTCAGATAATATTATTAGAGGTAAACAGGGACATTTTATTTTGATACAAGGGTCAATCCACCAGAAAGATATAATATATATATCTCAAGAGGCCCCACAATACATAAAACAAAGCCTGACAAAATTAGAGGAAAAAATAAACAGTTCAGCAATAACCCACTTTCAATACTGGATAGGAAACTAGGCAGAACAAAGACTTGAACTATAAATCAAAAAGAGCTAACACACATCTATAGAACACCGCACCCAATGATAGCAGTATACACAATTTTCTCAACTACACATGGGACATTCCCCAGGATAAACCATAGCCTCGATAGGTGAATAAGGATGTTTCCTAACCACTATGAAATAAAATTAGAAACCAATAACGGAAAAAAATTTAAGAAATCACATACATGTGAGAATTAAACCACACACACCCAAATAACTATATATGTAGAAATTAAACAAGACACTGGTAAATATGTTGTCTCTAATACCTTAGTATAAAAATATCAAACAAGAAATCATAAAAATATAATAAATACTTTGAGATTAATAAAATGAAACATATTATATCAACACATATGGGATAGAGCTAAAGCAGTACACAGAGGGAAATTTATACTTGGTAAAACAGTTGTTTTGAGAAAAAAGGAAGCATCTCAAATCAGTAACCTAAACTGTCACCTTATAACCCTGGAAAAAGAAGAGCACATTAAAGCTAAACCAAGGAGAAAGAATAAAAGAGTAAATTAGAGATTAATGAAATAAAGACTAGATAAATAGAGAAAAATCAACAAAATCAGAAGTTGGTTTTGTGAAAAGAACAAGAGTGATATACCTTTAGTTAGAACAACCAGGAAAAAAAGAAGACTCAAATTACTATAATCAGAAATGTAAAAGGGGATATTATTACCGGCTTTACATAAATAAAAAGGGTTTTAAGGAAATACAAAGAAAAAGTATATGCCAACAAATTGTATAACGTAGATAAAATGGACAAATTCCTAAAATGACAAAACTGCCAAAACTGACTCAAGAAGAAATAGAAAATCTGAATAAATTTAGAACAAATAAAGACTGAATTAGCAATTTAAATCTTTTCACAAAGAAAAGCCCAGGACCAGATGGCCTTACCAGCAAATACTACTGAACATTTAAAGACGAATTAATGCCAATCATCAAAATCTTCCAAAAAAAAAAAAAACAGAAAAAGAGGGAACACATTTCAACTCATTCTGTGAGGCTATATTATCATGATAGTAAAACCAGACAAAGACTATAAGAAAACTACAGACCAATAATCTATTATGAAGATAAATACAAAAACCCTTAACAAAATACTAGCAAACTGAATCCAGCAGCACATGTGAAGGATAATACGCCATGACCAAGTGAGATTTATCAATTTAGCAATGCAAGGGTGGTTTAACATCTGGTATCAATGTTATTATTATTATTGTCATTATTATTTAGTAGAATAAAGGACACATACACATTAAATGCAGAACACAAATTTGATAAAATCTAACATACTTTGATAATAAAAACAATCAACAACCTAGGAATACAAGGGAATTTCCTCAACCTAATAAAGAGCATTTATAAAAAAACCCATAGCTAGCACTATACTTAATTGGGAAAGATTGAAGTCTTTTCCTCTAAGATTAGGAAAAAGAAATGTCCATTCTTGCCATTTCTCTTCAACATGGCACTGGAGATTCAACCCATATGTTTATGGTCAACTGATTTTTGACAAAGGTGCCAAGATCATTCAATGGAGAAAAATAGTATTTTCAAAAAATGGGTTGGGACAACTGAATATCTGCATACAAAAGGATGAAGGTGTACCTCCTTTTTTCACCAAATATAGAAAGTTAACTTAAAATGGACTGTAGGCCTATATGTAAGAGCTAAACCTATAAAATTCTTAGAAGAAACCATAGATGTAAATCTTCATGACTTTGGATTAGGCAATGCTTTTTCAGATAAGATGTATGCACAAAAACAGATAAATTGAACTTCATCAAAATCATAAACTTTTGTGTTTTAAAGGACATCATTAGTAAAGTGAAAAGATTCCACAGTATGGAAGAAAATATTTGCAAATTGTATATTCTATAAGGGTCTAGTACCAAGAATATATAAAAAATTATTTTAATTCTATAATTAAATTACAAATAATCCAATTAAAAATTGGACAGGGATCTCAATAGACCTTTCACCAAAGAAGACATACATCTGGCCAATAAGCACATGAAAATTACCCAATATCATTAGCCATTAGGAAGCATAATTTGAAACTGCAATGAGATAGGACTTTATACCCACTAGGATGGCTATGATAAAAGACAGTTGGTGTGGATGTGGAGAAATTGGAACTCTCATACATTGCTGGTGGGAAAATAAAATGGCTCAGTTGCTTTGGAAAATTATTTGATAGTTCCTCAAAAGGTTATACATAGAGTTACTAATGGCCCACAGGTCCACTTCTAGGTATATTTCCAATACAAATGAAAACATATCCACATAAAGACTTGTGTACAGATGTTTATAGCAGCACTATGCATATTAACCGACAAGTAGAAACAACTCAAATATCCATCAACTGATAATGGATAAACAAAATGTGGTATATTGATACAATGGAATATTATTCAGCTATAAAAAGGAAATAGGCAGTGATACATGCCACAACATGGATAAACCTTGAAACATTATGTTAAATGAAAAGCCAGACATAAAAGGCCATATATTATATGATTCCATTTATATAAAATGTCCAGACAGGCAAATCCAGGGACAGAAAGTAGTTTAGTGGTTGCTGGGGTGGTGGGGGAGAGGAATGAGGAGTTAAAGCTAATTGATACAGAGTTTCTTTTGGAATAAAATTGTTCTAATACTGATTTTGGTGATGGTTGCCTAACTCCATGATTTTTATTAAAAATAATTGAATTTTATAACTTAAATAGGTAAATTGGTGAATATTTCTACGTGAATTATATCTCAATAAAGCTGTTTTTATAAAAAAATGTAATGAGGTAGAATTTACCACTAACCAACGGGAACAAGGATTTGTACTTGAAATTAAGTTAATTTAAAAAATAAAAGATACTCGGACAATGGGATATTATTCAGCACTAAAAAGAAATGAGCTATGAAACCATGAACAGACCTGGAGGAACCTTAAGTGCATATCACTGAGTGAAAGAAGCCAATCTGAGGAGGCTATATACTGCATGATTCCAATTATATGACATTCTGAAAAGGGCAAAACCATGGAGACCAAAAAAGTCAGTGGTTGCTAGAGGTTAAGAGGGAGAAAGGGATGAATAGGCAGAACACAGGGGAGATTTAGACCTGTGGAATTATTTTGTGTGATACTATAATGGAAGATATATATCACTATATATTTGTCCAAACCCACAGAATACACCACATCAAGAGTGAACCCTAATGTAAATTATGGACTTTGGACGATAACGATGTATCAATGTATCAATGTAGATTAATTGATTTTAACAAATGCACCACTCTGGTTCTAGATGTTGATAGTGGGTGAGGTTCTAGATGTGTGGGGACAAGAGGTATATGGAAAGTTTCTGTACTTTCTGCTCAATTTTGCTATTAACCTAAAAGTACTCTAAAAATAGACTTATTTTTAAAAAGAAAGCAAAAAAAATAATACAAGATGTACTCTTATACTTCTGATTTTTGGGTGAGAGTCGTACTTTCCATACTATTGATGGCTCCTCAGTGTTCTAAAAATGAACTCCATTTCCCTTTAGCTTGATTTAAGAGAAGAATTAGACAGTCTATGTAACACATTGTATACTAGGGGATAAGGAGCAGAGAATGGTAGTGTAATTCACTAAAAATGATGATTTTTTTTTAAAAGGGCAAATAAGTCATAGTTGAGACATATTGTATTTTCTACACATTTTAAAATCTAGAATTTGTGACTTGTTTGTATTGTGCTAGCATGAGTAGGGCAATGATTATATTAAGTAATTACTGCAGAGGGCACATAACTACAAAAAATCATTTTCAAATGGTCTAATTTACTTTTCATCTTCATTTTACTTCTCTAAAACTCCCTTTACTTCCTTCCCCATTGCGTTCTCCCTCTCTTCCATCAAAAGAAACAGAGTGATAACACAAAACCCAAGAATCAAAAAGATAGTCTTCATTCATTTATAGGGGGAAGAGACTCAAAGGGCAGGATCGATAAGAACAGACAGAAAATTTAGGAATTTCATAAAAGGATAATATCTAAAATATAAGAGGATATCATTAAAGTATACCAAAGATATGTAATAGATATTTATTCATTTTTATATCAACCTAAATTTAATCATCATTTAACAGTGATACCCCAAAAAGCAATTTAGCATTATACTGCACAATACACACTCTAAAACAAGAAGCCATAAACACAGCTTGAGTCTTTCCTCTACTCCCAAGGATTTTAGCACTAAACCCAAGAAAAAGAAGATGAATGCTAACATTCCCCACCAGGAATCTAGATATATCACACTGTCCTTTATTCATGAGTCTTCTGTGAAGACCACTGTGAACAGCTAGAAAACTTGTGTGTTCAACTTGGTCTGTCTGGCTAGGAATCAATTCACCTGAACATCTTGTGGGAACATGATTGATTCTTTTTGGTTATTAGTGACAAGAGTTGGGCAAATGGATGCAAAAGCCTTACAGCCAGACAGGCTAAATAAACTTGTTCAAAGACACACCAAGGAACACACACTAAGGAACTTTAAGTCCTTAGGAAAAGTGTGGAGTACCTGGAAAAGCAGCTTCACCTGAAAGCCCATCCTAACATTGGGAAAATAATCTAAAAATTCTGCTGCAACCCAACTGGTTTAGTTTCTTGAAACAGCTTCCTGATATTTGTGTTGCCAGCTCCTGGCATAGGGCATTTGTCGTAGGAGCTCAGTAAATATTTATCAGTGATGTTGAAGCTAATGAGAGGACCCCAAAGATGAACATCTATATGTGAGGGAAGACCTAGCAAGAAAAGGCCATTTTGTCAGATTTTATAGTACTACTGTGAGCTAGGCATTATTGCTAATTTTCATAGCAGTTTAAGAGGCTGGCATTCTTATCCCCATTCCAACTAAGGTTCAGAGAAATTTTACAGTATGCCCAATATCACTAAGATAAGAAATGGCTGAGCAGAGAGTCACATCCAAACTCCTGAGGCTCGTGTTCTTTCTACAACATCATACAAAAACGTTTCTTACGCTGCTCCTTACAGCACCAAGCTGACCCATTCCCATGCAGGGTATTGACTCACCTTTCAATCTTGAAAGATTTGCTCTCAAAATTTTCTATGGTGCTATTAAAAATGAATGTTTGTTGCATTTTATTATTCCTGGTATCTCGAAGAGTCTTTGGTAAATGATAACCAAAGCTGAGACAATTCTGAATGGGGTTTTTCACAGAAGAGCAGTTTGAGTCATGCATTTTTTAAAAAATCAATAGATTACAGATTCAGAAGAAATGCTGAGGGAGGAAACCAACCTTAAAACTTGATAAACACAGATATGAGAGAGAAATATTTCCAACAGTGTGTATTCTTTCACCCTCTGTGATTTGGGGCTTGTTAGCATTCTTTTCAAACTGAAAGGAAATTTAACATATTCTATAGCTTCTATCCGTCAATTTTGAGTATGCCAATTTATCACAATAATTGCTTTATTTCTAATCAGAGTGAGGACACTAATTTAGTTTCTTTTTCTTTTGTCTAAAGTACTATATATCTAGAAAACTTATAAAGAGACTACTCAAAGATGATTTAAAATGTTCATATATTTTTTTAAATGTGCCAGAAAGTTGTTACAGTCAACAAACCCATTAATTTTACATTAAGAATTTGTTAAGGGGAATGGGACGATTGAGTAAATCAGAAATTTAGTAACTCTTTCCATGTTTGGAAAGAGAGCATGACAGGGTTTAATGCATAATAAGAAAGTCACAGAGCTTGGTATTTCACCATTCTTTCGATTTATGATATGAAAGAGGAAAAAATGGAGGTGCCATATATATTTTAAAATATCTTTTTTTAAGTTTATTGGGGTAACATTGATTAATACAATTATATAATTTTAGGTGTGCATTATAATTTGATATCTGTATATTCTATTGTGTGTTTACTACCCAAAGTCCAGTTTCCTTCAGCTATCATGTATTTGATACCCTTTACCCACTTAATCCTTCCCCTACCCCCTATATTTGACCCCCTTTACCCTATCTACCTCCCCCCTCCTCTCTCACCCCCTAAAATATCTTTTAAACCTGAGCTCATCAAGAATGGATTTTTTTTTTTAAAGTAAATGAAATAGGTCTTGACCCTTAGGGAAATTTAAGCTCCAATCAGATTTAGAAAAATCTAATTAAGTTTTATACAAATATAAGCAAAAGCAGAGAAGAAAAGCTGAGGAAGTTTACATGTAATTCTCAAGGCCCCATGTAGGAAACAGGATGAATAGTAATTGAGAGAGCAGGCAGGAATGAAAGCCACTTAGCAAGGTCCTGGCTTCCATTCTGCCTCATTCCTACCAGCTAAATCAGCTTGCCTCCACCTGCAGAGGGAGCCAGGCTCTGCCCACACATTCTAAGACTGGGTCTGGCCCTGAGCAATAAATTACCCTGCAGGAGAGAGCAGCAGAAGTGGCCTTGAAGCTGGCACCTACTTCCAAGTCTTTTTGCCTCAGCTCTTTAACCTAGAAAATGATACTAATGATAATCCCCTCCTTATCAAGATTACCTAAAACATTAAAAGAGTGTAAAGAGCTTAGAACTGGGTGTGGAACATAGCGAGTACTCAACAAATAATCACCCTCATAATCATTATCTTCTTCATTGCACGGATTAAGTTACTTTTCTAAGGCTCTTATTCCCTGGCAGCACTTTTCTAAGGCTCTTATTCCCTGGCAGCACGAGGCAAAGACCCAACGTCAATATTCTGATTCCTAGACTGATGTTATTTCCACTGTGTAATTTCCACAGCAGGTGATTTCAGAAGCACCAAAAGGTCTTACCTACACAAACATTTTTCCCCTACAACTGAGTCACAGTGACTGAGATCTCCATCCTTTATAACCCTTTTTGAAGAGTTTTCTGGCAATATATAATATGTTAAGTGAAGTAAATTTGTTTCTCAGAAGAGGGAACATATTAGAGAACTAGAAGCAGAAATGGGCTTCCTATGATGACTGCATCATGATTAATCATCATCATTTTAAACCAAGTACAGGGCCTGAATGAACAAGACACTGAGTAAGGTACAATTTTGAAGAAGGGCCAGTCTTAGAGGAGGGGTTAGTCAGAGTTGGGGCTGGGCAATTAGAAAAAAAGGACAAATGTATTTCAAAAGAGTTGAGAAAAATCCCTTCACAAATACTCTCAGGTTTCATCCCATGAATCTGAGCCTCAAACTGATCATTTGTAATTTTCTGGAAGCATAAAGAGAACCCCATATTAGAACACAGAATTATGTATGTTAACAAGTTGATTTTCATGCCAAATCAAAGTCTCCTGTTCTACTTCATGAGATTTAACGATAAAACTAATTAATAGCATAAGTTGAGTTAGACAAAGAGAGGTTCATCTATTAACTCTATAAGAATGCCAAGAATGACTTTTAAAAATCATACATATAATATTTTTCTTTGAAAAAAGAAAGATAGCAAATTAAATTCAAGCAGTGCTTGGGCTACATATTTTATGAGATTTATTTGTACTGCATATCTTTGATGGGCTCTATCTGTGGCTGAAAGTACAAACATACTGATTACAATCATTCTTTCCTATATTTAGGAACAAAATTAATTATCTGCAAAAAGCAGAAAGGCTTAAATAGACTCTCAGTCAGTAAATGATAATAGACAGCACCCAAATATAATGGCTCCATTTCCTACTTTATCTGTTTTAGGCATTCTGAGTGGAATGAAAAAAGGAAAAATTAATTCACTTTCTGAATATTCTTCAGAAAAGATTTGAATTGGGTAATAAGAAGGCATCAACACTCCCCCAATTCTCTACCCCAGTATGAAATGTGAAAGCAGGTTTCTTGAGTCATGCACTTCCCAGAGACAATTTTATCTTCTAGATTCCAGCACTGTTTTTATTGGTTTTTGTTTTACTTTACACAGTAATTTATTTGAATGATATATATTTTAACATGTATTGTTTTACTAGCTGTTTTATAATATGCTTATACATTGTTATATTTGAAATGCTTTATATATTAATTCCACTGAGGGTTTTTTTGTATTTTTTTACCATGTTATTGAGGTATTTTTGAATTCCTACAATTCATTCATTTAGAGTGTACAATTTAACAATTTCTACTAAATTTACCAAGGTGTGTAACAACCATCACTACAAATCAGTTTTAGAACATTTTCATCGCCCCAATAAGGTCTCTCGTGTCCATTCCAGCATTGCCTTTCAGAAGTCTGGTGCATTCTGAACCCCAAACCCCAAAGAGACATTTTAAAATGACATTAAGAAGTCTGTATTTTAACCAAAACAAAGGTTATCTGTCTTTCCTTATTAACACCCACCACCTACCTCAACGTGGAAAGGAACAGTAAACTGTGAGGCCTGGTATAGTGCCCAGTACCAGCAGCACTCAGAAAGTTGTGGCTGCTGGTAATAATAGTTTGTATTTCATCCTACAATGGCTGCAACATGCTGGAATAAATCTGCCTCAAATTTTCTCATATTCTTTTGTGAAACTCTTTATTACAGCAAATATTATAACCACCTCCTCCCTTGAGGAAATTAGTGTACCATGGTGTAACTTCATTTAAACATTCTTCTGTGATATTCAAAATATGTTTTAAATCTTTCAGGTGGGAGTGAGTAGTTGCTTTTTAAGAAATAGTCAAAGGAAGCATTTTATGCCAGAGACCTGAGCAAGATAGCAAAATACATAGGCATAAGAGGTTAGTGGGCCAAAGTTACCTGTGGCACTATTGCGAATGAATGATGTAGTATTACAGTTGCCAAGAATAACCTAATTCCAAGTGGGGAAACAGGAATCACAGAAGAATCAAACTGTGTACATGACTCCATGTTTCCTGAGGCACTTTAGGTTTTGCAGGTATTCAGGGGCTTTTCTGCCCTCACCAGGTAGGGGCTGCTTTCACTTTGTGCTCTGATTCCCTAGCCACGCAATATAAAAAAGACATTTTTGACTTCTTCATTGTCATCCCAGGAGCACATGGATTCTCAGAGTATCAGGTCATGGGAATGCCTTATTGAACTTTCACCATTTGGCAGGACATTCCTGACTTTCTAACCTTTCTGAATATACTCTGAGGACAAATCAGTCCTCCAAAATTCCAAGCAGACATGGATAAGCATCTGCTTACTGCTCTGTGATTATCACATGTATCACCTTAGAAGTGCAATAAGAGAGAAAACCTCACTTGGTCAAGCCACTTAGCAATACAAATTCCCAACCCCAGAGCCTGAACAAGCAAGTAAGGAAATGATAGCTTAGAGATCAAGTAAGAAAGCAATAGAGTAGTAAAAGGAGGCCCAAAGGGGCAGGGTGTGCTCCTAACCAGAGGCAACAGTCAGGTGCCCTCTTCATACTTTCTTTTCAAGTATTCTCTAAAGAGTGGAGAAGATTGCTATCGTTCTGTCTTTGGATGTGCATTCTGTTACCACCCAACACATGGCATGTAGCCCTGACTTTTGGCCAAGAAGTCAGGACTGAGCTAAGCATCTTTACAAACTTCAAATTTCCTTGCATGATACTCCAAAAGCATTAGGAATTTGAGGGGTTCTTTTAGCCATCAAAAGTTGGGGATCATGTGTTGCAAGACAATTTTCCATGGGTCTCATGTTTCTGCATGTCCTATAAACAGAGGTGCTTTTTTCCGGATTATCTTTATTCAATTATCTTTGCATAATGAACAGCATTAGAAGACAGAGAAAATAGCAGGAAGATGTACCCCAATTATAAAAGACTTGAATTCCCTAAGCACAAGGCTCCTCTCCTGTTATGCAATTCACTGAGTGTGCAGGAGTCATCTGGCCTTTTCTGCCTTACCCCATGGGAATTGGAGCTCAGGGATCTGGTACAAATGCTGATGCTCTGGCTACTTTTGTTGTTGTGAGAAATAAACTATCATTCATCTCTGAGCCAGTAATCTGGTATCTTTAACCAGCATCCAGGAAAATGTGGCTGGTTAACCTGTTAGCTTGCAGTTAGCATACAAACATCAGGCTTTTCACACCTTTGAAAACATGTTCCTGCCATATCAATCCACACACCATAAAAAGGAGGAAAACCTTATTTCTAAAGATTCAGAACATATAAAACAACTGGTAATCACACTGCTATTTCTTGCAAAGGCAAAGGTAAGCAATTCTAGATTCATGAAAAGCCTACCTAATTTCCTAATATGACTACATGTATATATTTTTGAAATTATATACATATATGTATATAATTACATATACATGTGCACATATATACATATGTATGTATATAATTTATACATACATATATGTGTATATAATTTCAAAATGAAACATTAAAAAAAGCTTCCCTTGTGTGGCAACTTCTTTAAGCTTGCCCTGAAATGAACATTTAGTTCCTAAACGTGGTGCTGATTTTTTATTTGTATTCTTCTCTTAAATAAATAAGTAACGTATGTTTAAAAACTATATATTTTCCCCATGGAAAGCAGTAAAGCTATGTTTATTGTGAATGAAAAAAGGATGGCAGCCTGTAAACATTTTTGCCTTTCCAGAAATAGACATCATGCAAATGAAGTCGCTTACCACAGTTCTAGATGCTGACCTGCAGATACTAATTGGGTAGTGAGGCATTTACTTGTTTTTATCACTTGAAATTACTTGGTACTGAAAACAGCTTATATGAATTCAGAAAAGGTATCTCTATCTGAGACTAAAAAAAAAATAAATAAAAGTCAAAACTGATAGCATGAGAAGACAAACACTGACATTCTGACACCTGAGAAATAACCTCAGCCTTCAAAAGCGGAAAGGAAAGTAAGGCTAATCTTGGAAATTCTGATGAGTTACAGTCACTCACACAGACAGCAAAATATAAGGATTTTATAGTGAATTATTATTGAGGATCAACAGAGAATTTTCCCCAGAGCTTCCTAGCACACATAAATAAATACTGACTTCACTGAAGGTATCTTCAGAAATTCTAGCAAAGGAAATGGATGTACTTGATATCAGAGTATGTTAGTGTTCTCAACAGGCAACGTTAACTACTAAGGAAATGCCGTAATAGAGACCTAGATGTACTGTTAAGGTCCAGAAGCAAAGGCAAATGAGCTAAAAACTATCTGTTGGTTCAATGCGCAGATTCCAAATATTGCAACTGGAAGATAGCCTATTCCTCACCACTGTTACTGCTTATACAGTTTCTAGGCAACGTCATTTCACTGTGTGACTGGGTCTTCCATCACCTACACAAACATTTCTTCTTTTCCTAGAAATTACTGTGTGTCTTTAAATGTTATGAAGCCTAAAAATCTCATGCTTTTTAGTACTTCATTGGGAAATACTATAGCAAAAGTCTCCAAGGAGGAAGAATGAATTCAAAAACTGATTGTGCAGCTGGAAAAACAGTACAGAGTAATACAGGATATTAAATAAGATAATAAAAAACCTACTTAGCCCATGTTTGGAGAATAAAGATTCTGGTGAAGGGAGAGTGGAACTATTTGAAAGAACAGTATAGAGTAATGGTTAAAACATTAGCTTTGCAGTCAAACAGATCCAGCTTTGAATCTTAGCTCTGCAACCTGCTAGTTTAGTGACCCCAGGGAGCAGCAACAGAGTCATAGTCACCATTCCAGCCACTAACTGTGACCCTAACATCTATCATAGTGTTTCTACAATTAGGTGTTCAATAAATGCTCCCCGAAATGAATTCTATTTCAGGTAGTGTTAAAAAAAAGATCACGATGAGGAAAGACAGGGGGAAATAGTGGTGGTGGAAAAGGTTGCAATTTTGCACAACATTCAGTGAAGCATATAACAAGCTGAGGTAATGAGATTGTGGGAGAGGAAGCACCAACACTGAGAAATTCTGAAATGAATCAATAAAGAAAATACATGAGTAGAAATGGAAAAATAAAGGTGCAAATAGCAATGTGAGGACATGTGAGAAATTACTTTGGAGGTAAAAAAGTAAATGAAATCATCATTGAAAGTTTTGAGAAACTTTCTGGGAGAGCAATAAATATCTAACATGTTGATTATTACTCATTTAATCAATAGATGGATTCTAATGTGAAATGCACAATGGTTATGCATATAATCCACACAAAATGGTTTCAGAATAAAAACAGTTGCAGTTTAAAAAGAAGATTGTAGCATTCAACAATTTGGGTATGGTGTAACAACAATGTTTAAAAATATGTATTGAAAATTGTACATATTTATATTTGCTTCAAGGTATAAGGTGTGGAATTCAATAATGTGCTGATAAATTTAACAGTGGTATTCTCACCCAAATACTGTTAAAGTCCTACTTGATACTTACTCAGGGCCAAAATATTTAACTTAGTTCACAAATGTAGATGAAGAGTCAAGATGTATCAATTTCCAGTCCCATCACTTTTAATTTTCATGGACTTTTCAGCACAAACTTTTTCTTTTTCCTTCCCTTCTTCTTCTCCTTATCTTCTCTCTTCTCTCCTCTCTTCTCCACCCCGCCCCACAAAACACACATATGTACACATGCACACACTCATTCACATACATTCTCATACACTATTTTTATTCACTTCTTTGGAGTAGAGTAACATTAAATGTCTTGGTACTTAAACATAAGTTTAAGAAAAACTCATTGTCCATTGGCACTTAGAAAAATGTAATAAGATTACTAGACTGGAGCTTGGTGAGTACCTACCATGTGTCTCAAACTCCAGCCAGGTACATTGAGCCTATCATTTTCATTTAATCCTGTAAAGCAACCTTATTTTATAGATGAGGAACCTGAGGTCCTAGCTTTGCCATTAACTGTCATTCACTTCCAACCTCTGGGCTTTACCTTATTTTCGAAACAAGGTGACTGGATTTGCTCCCAAAGCAAATGGGGCACTTCTTAAATGACGAATTCTCTGGCCTCTCCACAGATCTATGGTATGAAAATCCTCAGGGTTGACTCCAGGATTCTATTTAACAAGTTCCCCAGATGATTGTGATGGTGAGCCAAGTTTGGGAACTGAAAGCTTACCCTCTTCCAAGAGTGCTGCCAGTGACAATGCCTCAACATTTGCTTGCATGCTTTCACTTGTTAGTCTGAAGAACTAAAAACTATCATAGGGGAACTAAAGCACTAACAGGCCATACTTATAAAAAATTAACAGTATCCCATTCACTTAGAAGACCAAAATGTCCTTCATAATCTGGGTTACATGGGAACTACCGAAACAACAAGGTGAAGTCTCTGTATGGCAGACCTCATAGCACAGCTTATAGCTAGCTAAAAGGCTGTCCCAAGATAGCTCAGGAAAAGCATTATTTCAAAGATATCTCTTACCACAAATTAACCTCAAGTAGGACTGACTGGCAGGATTTTATATTTTATCACAACAGAGAAGTGACAGCAAAACTAATTAAGGCTTCAGTTTTAAATCATCGTTTGTTTTGGGGCATTCTGTGGGTTTGTTAACATGAACAGAGTTCTGCAGTCCACCCAGCCTTCACTTCCCCTCATCCTCATAAATGGCCCACCCTCTTTCTGACCTATACAGAGTATGGGCTGGATCACACCTGGCCAATGACTTACCCACCCCCACCATTTGGTATATATTGCTTAGAGTTGGGGGGTCATAAAACAGTTACAAGGTAGAGTTTACATATACTTTCTGTTCTAGTTGAGGCATTCCCTGAGGAAGGCAGATTTCATGCTCTCAAACCAGCTGGGATCTGGGAGCAATCAAGCCCTTAATGGCCAAAACAGAAAGGTACTGCATCACCAAGCACCTCTTGACAGCCAAGGCCTTTGTTCCTGAATGATAATGACATGAAATGCACTCCCTCTATGTGTATGCAAAAACGTGAACGCACACACGCGCGCGCACACACACACACACACACACACACACACACACACACACAATGTGCACATGTGCACCTAAAATAGAGCAGGTTTGACACCCTGGAACAGCTATTGAAATTAAGGTTGCGTGTCTTTGCAAAATCTTAATGGAACTTTTAGAGTGAAAGTCTGGGAGGGTCTAATGGAGACAGACCAGTATGATAGAAAGAGCCCTAGCTAGATTGCAGCAGCAGAAGACCTCTGATTCTGGCTCTTTGATTTATTAATAATCTAACTTTGAATAAGCCTCCCTGAACTTTATTTCTTTATTTGTAAATCAATGGGGTTGAACTAACCAATCTCTCATGGCCCATCCAAAATTCACATTACAGTGAAATGTTCACTATGGTAAATTTATTCAGTTCCATGTTTGTCAGTCAACTAAACTGACCTTTTCAAGACTCAAGAACTATACTCTGGGTAACTCTAAATACCCAGCACCTAGTGAAGTGTCATACACAAAGCAGACGCTTAATAAAAGTTTACTAAATAAACTTTTTATGTCTAGAACCCAATCAAAACTGTGCACTCAATCCCTTATCAGCTTCCCACCCTATTTTTTGTGTGTATTTAAAAACACTAAAGAAGAATACTTGTTTTCCAGATTAATTATGTTGTTGTTAAGTGAATAATATCAGAGGCAACCTTTAAACACTCTTTAATGTTGTCTTCTTATTTTTTTCTCTTATTGAAGATAATTCCACACCCCTGGAACCCTTTCTTTTGTGTCTGACACATAGTTAGCCCTCAATCAATGTAAGGTTAATGAATGCACTGACTTCATTTTTCTAGTTCTGTAAGATTTACTTTTGCTTAAGGTCCCAGAATCTGGCCTGGAATTATAAAGCAGTCAAGGGAATAATTAGCCATCGAAAAACAATATCACTAGATGGAATATTTCCATTCATTTACTATAAAATATTTTCTCAACAAATGTGTTTTAAATAGCTAACATTGTGAATGAAGCAGCTCCGTAAGTAGCCATGTGTGGGGTGCATCATTTCTGTCCTCCTTCCCAGTTTAATTCACCAAAGAAACCAATTATCTCTATCATTTTGTACTTCCAGAATTTAAAGACAAGGCTAAATGGCCCAATCTGCTTTTCACATTCCGGGAAAGCAATGGTTCAGAGCACACAGCAGTTACACTGTATAGAAGCTAAGAGCACAAGTCACCAAAGCCAAACAAGCCTGGGTATGAAACCCAATTTCCCCCACTTTCACTTAACCAGCTTTGAGATCTTTGGCAAGGTATTTTATTTCTCAAAGCTTCATTTCCTCTTGTGTAAAATGGGGACAATATTAGGGGCTATCTCATGTATTATGTGAAATAATATTATGCAAACTGGCCAGCAGAGCACCTGAAATGTAGTAGAAGCTCAACAGTGGTAGTGGATTAGATAATCCTGCCACTTCCTTCTGCAAAGCTGACAGCATCCAGGAATCAGTCACCATCACCTTAGTGGGTTCTGGTGGGCAGCTCTTGGCTGTATATTCTATCTTCACTGAAAAGTGGGTGCCTCCTGTGATTATGAATGTATGTACTCTAGCTTGTCAGGTATAATGTAACCAGTAATGCTGGACTGAAATCAAGCAAACTGCTGCCTCACTTAAAGAACTGTCTTACACTCATCACAAATCCCATCAGGTTGACTCATATAATCAATATAAAAAGACAACTTGGAAAACATGGACATTTTGCCTTGCTTATGTTCTTGTGTAAGTTTAATTAAGGATTTCTAGCTGAGTCTCCTGCATTTAAAGTCACTACTTAAAATGGTAATGTGATATACATGATTAAGAGCATGAACATGAAATCAGAATCAGAAATAATTGATGATAACCTAATTAAAGAAAGAGCCGATCGATTTCTGAATCATGGATCTTTCACTAACCATAGCTGAGTGCCATTGGGCAAGTTACAGTTTTACTGAGCTTCACTTTCCTCATTTATAAAATGGAGATAATAGCTCCTACCTCACGGGGTTGTTTGAGGATTGTGATAATCAACATTATGGTAATGATAGCTTATATTTACTGAAGACTTACCATGTACCAGGCACGTGCTAAGTGCTTTAACATGTTATTCTTTATGAAAAACACATTCTTTTTATCCCTTTTTTATAAATCATAAACATGAGGCGCATAAAAATAAAATGATTTACCCAAGGTCTCACAGCAAGCAAGTGGGTGGAGCCAAAGTTCAAAGCCAGGTATTATAACTCCATAACCTGTAGTCTCAAAAATGCTGCCTAACTCTAGGAGGTCATTCAATCCCTCTATCATCCCTTCCCACCCTCTGATCCCTTTCTCACATTTCTCTATCAGCGCCTACTACTGGCCAGGCCACCCCATCCCAATAGGGACCAGTTCCTCTGAAAACTATAGACCGGTACTCACGGTAATGGTCAGCTTTCCTCCATTCTTCTGGACATATTGGATGGAATCATGGATCGTCGAGAAGAGACCAAGCAGCACATTCTCCATGTCATAGATTCTGTACATGCCATTCACCAGTTCTTCAAGAGACAGAATGTATTCTCTCCAGTACTTGTCAATCTCCACCACACCAGCCATACAGCCTTGCATGACCACATTGCAGTAACCACCACAAGGCTTAACCATCATCAGTCCCTGGCAGTAAGAGCAGTACCACATTCTGGTGAGCATTCGGCCACAGTCCTTACTAAACTTCAGATGATCAGTTGTGTTGATCACTTCAATTCCGAGATTCAGGGCCTGGAGGAAGATCCTAGTAACTTGCAGTGACTTGGAAACCTGGGTCATAATAAGCTTGGGGAAATTCCCAAATACTTTCAGGTCACGCCTTGCCCCTCGGAGGCACTCATTGATGTCTAAGGCCGACTCAGGCAGGCCTGGGTTCATTAGCTGGGTATAGATGACTGGAAACAGGCTATCAAACAGTTCATTCACCATGTCATCCACGTTGATGTCAGAACCAGGATGTAGAGAGACACGTCAGTGAAAAATTCACTCACAAATTAAAAGCTTGTGGGGTCAGACTCGGATAGTTGTTTTTGAACATGGCATTGGTGTAGTTCTTGGCATGGCGAACAACAATTTTCAAAGGCCTCTGTAAAACAAGAGATAGAGAATTGCCCAGAAATTAAAGCATGAAAACTCACGGTGTAACTGAATTTGCAATTTCTTTATTGCTGTGGTGATTAAGGTCCCATATTCATTTCTGGCATTGCCTCTACTCATTCAGTTCTTTGCTCTATAAATCAATTTTCCTTTCTGAACATGAAGTCTAAACCCTGATATGCACATAAATTCTTAAACACGCAAATTATATTTCAAATGACAAAAACCAGGATTCAGTTAACATTTCAGCGTGTCATGAAAATACTGATTACAAAAAGACTAAATGAGAATTTATTTTTCTTTCTCTCATTGATTTCTTTAGTTAAATATAAATTGTATTGCAAGACATTTCATTTTTGGACAGAGATAAATATTTGACAACAAACCATATACTATATTAACTCACATAACAATTTGAGCCTAGAGGAGAGGCAAGTTCTTAGCCAAGAATAAATGCTATCACAAATTTAATCATTTTTGGTAAATTTTCTCTAGATAACATTAAAGGGAAATATCTAACAGATTACCAGGCCTGGAAATGAAATTTATCCCCTAAATGAGTATCTGGATGGAAAGAAAATAATCTATGCACTAATCTATACATTTGACATTGAAAATAACACTTGGTATTTGCGAGCTGAATATCTAGAAAGATAACTGCTAAGCTTCCTTGGTAAGTTTGGCTTCCACATGGCTTGGAAGCCTCACCTGCTCTACATACACTACAAATTCAGGATTACATCTGCTGTCATAGGCCCAATTAGTGGCATTGGTCTGAGAAAGAAAGGAGTAATATCACCATCTCATATTCTTCAAACTGAAATACTCCAGACACAAATTATTCCAAATAACCAATGTTCCACATTTATATGAGGGAAGAGAAAACAACCACAATAATAGGGTTTTTACGAAAATAAAACAGTTTAAAAACAAAAATAATGAAGTTTCCTGAGACATTTAAAATTAATATCTTCTTTCATTTCCTTCCAAAGTGCAAAGGCCCATGACAGATGTACTCCAAATGATGCCAATTCATGAGCCTTGAAAAATCAAATTAGCACTTTCAGTCTACTAGAGAGACTGTACTCCAACAGCTCCTTGGGATCACTTAGTCCAGCATCTCAGTCATCTGTGGCAGAAATGAGCTCTAGGTTATGCCACTACCATCTGCTCCAGATCCCTCACAAGATAGAACACGCTTGCTACATTCTTCCCTTAGGTTTATGACATGCCCGGCAAAGTTGAGCAGATGCCAGTGCAATTCTACTGGGCTTCCAAGCCCACCTGAGAAAGTTAATCTTTTTTATACATCTATTGCTATTTGTTCATTTGTTTATTTTGTTTTATTTAGAAATATTAAGTAATTCCTAGAAAGTTTATCTATCTTATGATAATGTCTTCTTAACCACATATGCTACTTTATTCTGAATCCTTGGATCTAAAGGTTTAATGAGGCCAAGAGATCATCTAGCCCAATACAAAGGACCAATGAATTCTTTAAAATCATTGGAAATTGGGATATCTAAAACTACTTATTCATTTTAATTTCAGCTAGCAATCATTTATTATTATATTAGGCCCTGTGCTAGGTACTAGGTCTATATAAGTGCTGGGTAGGTGGACATAAATGATACAGCATCCTTGCTTTAAAAGTACTCACAAGCTGTATGTTTCGCATTTACAAAACATTTCCAAGTATATTATGATATCTACTTTTGCCAACAACCTTCTGAATTTGGTATTGCAACCCCCATTTTTACATGATTAAATTAACATTCAGCAGATTTAACTACTTTCCCAGGGTCACACAACTGCAAAGTAGAAGCAGTCAACTCAGACTACTGACTCCCAGCAGGGGTTACAGTCTACCTACCCTTGACCCTACAGCCAATACATATAATTTCAAAAATCTTCGTAGAAAGTTATTTTAAAGCTCATTATTTTCTCATTGGCTTCTCCTCTACGAATGGAAATATATTAGGAGAAATTGCACCCCAAAGACCAACAAAGCAGAGTCATGCTTTTACATTTGCCTTGGGGCAGCATGAGGTAAGAGAAGGAAGACTGCTGCTGTGATGCCACTCTTTAGATCTGTATTCTAAGCTACCCTAAAATAAATTCTCTACAAGGCAAATTTCATCTCTAGCAGAGTGCATTTGTTCTCTAACTTACAAGATCTATGACAGTGAAATTCCATACACTGTACTGCCATAACCCTTTTTTAAAGTTTCTGTTACTAACACTGTTGGATCAATAGAAAAAGAAAATTACAAAAGTTCATGAACTTTTCTGCAGAAAGAATAACAACAACACATACTGCAAGGGGAAAGGGTTAGGGGTTCATATCTAACCTCACGTGTGCTCCCTGCTTCAATGTTTGCAGCTCAGAACCCACCGAGTATATCTCTGGGTTGTGCCCAATCCCCTTACTTCTATATCACAGGACAACAACCAATCCATAACCAGTTGAAAAAAAGGCTCCTTGGGGACATATAGGAACTAAATGTACCCTTAATCTAGGGGAGATTTTCTTCTGTCTTTTTGCTGGGAGAAGTCAAAAGGGTTACGTCCAGGAAAAATCAGAACAATGTAAAATTTGGCCCTGAACAGAAAATATTCTAATTTTTGTTTTATAATATAAAATGATACAGATAAATAAATCTAATAAATTGAATAATACACATCCCAATATAGCAAGGTTTATACATTTGTAGATGCCCCCAATATCACCCTGGTAAACAATATTTGGATACACTCTAGTGTTGTCAACGTGCTCCTTAAATAATGGTACTCAAAAAGGGATACAATTCTCCACATGTGGGTTGATATGTAAAGTGTGCAATCAGACTATTTCCTCTCTTTAATCGGTTCAATAACTTCTACTACTCCACATCCAGGACATAGAGCTTATCACTGTATCAAAAAGACTGTCCTTAGTATTTGCTGCTGATGTTTCTGTATTCAGACCTAGACAGAAAAAAAAGTGTGTTTTCATGGGCCTTTTTAGTAGAAAGCTGGATATTTTTAAAAGGAGAATATACTTGTGGTTGGAGAAAACAAGTAAATAAACCACTGAGTTCCCATCAAGCCCTTAAGAATAAAATAGTCATGTCTATGGCCATGCCACCCTGAATGTGCCTCATCTCGTCTGATCTTGGAAGCTAAGCAGGGTTGGGCCTGGTTAGTACTTGGATGGGAGACCACCTAGGAAGACCAGGCATTGTAGGCATTAAAAAAAAAGAATAAGATAGTCCCTATAGAAGCAGATTACTTTTTCAAGGCAGTTTTTTCAGTATTGTAAGAATAGCAAACGCTTTCTAAGAATTCTTTTCTAATTCCTAGGATAAATGCTAAACAATGGGTTGGGCTTGAAACAGCCCTTGCTTTCAAGCATAGGTATCTTAATGGAAAAAAAAAACCCTAAATTTATGAGGTACCTGCAATTTACATGCCAGAATCATGATAAACTTGATCACTTATGTCCTCTCATTTAACTTCAACATAATCATATGTGTTTGGAATTATTTTTATTTGACTGAAGAGGAAACTGAGACGCAAACAGGTTAAGTGAACCACACAAGGTAATACCACTAATTAAATGCTAGGGCCTGAATGTGAATGCAGGTCAGTATAACACTAAGGCCATTGCTAATTCTACAACATATTTTAGCCTTGAAAACTGGACATTGGGAGTTTCTAGTCCCGGCTCCAACATATAAAGGGTTTGGATGATAACATTCCCATCCTCAACAACAACAAGACAACAGCTGAACAAGCTTAAAATCAATGATGCTTCTTAGACTCATTAGGGGATTAAGGTCACAGGGCATTTGTTGTTATTCTGAAATCTGGGAAGACAATTACAGAGAATCATGGCCGAAATTCACTTACCTGGAACAGAAGCTGCTAAAGCCATTAACTAGTGTGAACACTTAAGTGGTAATGTTTTTCAGTTGTGCCACATTTATTTTAAGACCAGTAACAGAGAACCTGGGAAAAGAGTGGCATGGGCAGAAGAGGGGGTCTGATCACCATTCATGGGTCTGTGTTTATGGCATCTTGGTTTCAGTTTCCAAGTGTCTGCTATCCTCTCCTGAAGGACTTGGTGAAAAATGTGAGGGCTCTCTGGAACCAGCTCCAACAAGGAATTTTGGACCAAGCAGGCTCCCTGAGCGAGCCTTTGCCATTGGATGAGTTTACCATGGTGTCAGACAAACCAACAAATTCCTCAGTGCCTTTAAGCCAGCCTTTCATGTTTTGGTGAGGAGGTAGAAGGAAAAGAGTGAAGATCATGCTTCTGGGAGAGTGTGATGTACCTGTTATAAATGGTAATTTTGACAAATTGATAGAGGCTGAATATGGACTAACTAGAGAGTTAAAAACTCCTGGCCCCAGTCTTATGGTCCCCACAGTTAAGGGATACATCTAGAAACAAAGTTATCATGGTAAAGACCTAAGAAACACTCTGTTGTTCAAGCAGGGGAGGGGAAAAGTAATAATAGAAATACACCATCAGCATTCTCCATAACAACTGCCGTCCCAGGGACATAACTTTATCAAAGCTACTATTCAGGAGAAGGGCAATTAGACAACTCCAGCCCCCTCTAGCCTCTCCATCCCACCTAAAGTGAAAAAATGTTTAGAAAAACTTATGAAGATCACAGCTCAAGGACAGAGGCCCACTAAAAGTCTAAGATAAATCATTAGATTATAGTCTATTTCCTCTCCTCCCATGAATTACCATCAAAAAGACAGAAACCCTATTTAATAAGGAGTTCTTAGGGAAACCCTAAAACAACAGGTGAGAAAATAAATAAATAAAACAAGGACACCTGAAGAAATTAAAGCCTCTGGCTCCTACAGCTACAGCAAACATTAAATAGCCTAACTCTTAGTCAGATTAACATAAAACTTCACACTAGAAATCTAATAACTTCAGTTCCTATTACCCAATAATATATCATGTCCTGCTTTCAACAAACAATTACAAGCTATCCTAAAAGGCAAGAAAAAGTCTTAAGAGACAAAACAATGATCAGAACGATACTCAGATACAGCACAGATTTTAGAATATCAAACAGGGAATTTAAAACAGCTATTATTTATATGTCAAGGGCTCTAACGAAATAAGTGGACAACATACTAGAGCAGATGGGTAATATAAATATAGAGCTGGAAATTCTAAGAAATATCAAAAGTAAATGCTAGAAATCAAAAATACAAACAGAAATGAAGTATGCCTCTCATGGGCTCATTAGTATACTGGAAACAAGCAAGATAAGAATCAGTGAGTTTAAAGAAACATCAAAAGAAATTTTGCAGACCAAAATAGGGAGAGAAATAAAGAATTTAAAAAAAAAAATTGAAAAAAAAATACCCAAGAACTCTGAGAATAATTCAAAAGGTGTAAATTGTACATAATTGCAATTCCAGAAAGAGAGAATGGAGCAGAATATTTGATGTAATAGTGACCAAAAATTTCACAAAGTTCATAATAGACACAACCCACAGGTCAAGGAAGTGCAGAGAATAATGAGCATATTGAATACCAAAATATCTACTCTTAGGCATATCATATTCAAACTGCAAAAAACAAAAGATGAAGAAAAAAAATCTAAGAAGCTAGAGAAAGAAATAGCCATCTTACCTATAAAGGGACACCTTGTTTTGTTATAGGTGTGATGTACCATTATAGGTAAGATGCCACATCCCTTGTTGGTGGGATGCAACAAGAATTACATCTTGTCAGAAACCATGCAAGAAATAAGAGAGAGAAATAAAATATTTAGTGTTCAAAGAAAAGAAACCACAAACCTAGAATTGTTTCCAGAAAAAATTATCATTGAAAAGGAAAGAAGAAATAGACTTTCTCTGACATAAAAAAGGAAGAAAATTTTCAATTCCAAAAAATGTTAAAAGCAGTTTTTCAGGAAATTATATAGGTCAGAAAATCGAATCTACATAAATAAAAGAAGAGCATCAGAGAAAGAATAAAGGTAAAATAAAGTCTTTTCTTTTTAAAGAAATTTCTCTAATAGGTAACTTAGTTCAAAGTGATAATAGCAACAATGCATTTGTTGATTATAGCACATAGAAAAGTAAAATGAATGATAGCTATGTTATAAGGGATGGGAGGGAAAAATTAGAAATACTCTAATATAAGGTATCTGCACTACTGGTGAAGCAAGATAGTATTATTTGGAAGTGAACTTAGAATAATTACAAAAGCATTTTGCAAACTTTAGGGGGAACACTAAAAAATTTAAAGTATAATTGATATGGTAAGAGAGGAGAAAAAGTGGAATCACAAAATATTCAGTTAAAACCAGAGAAAGCAGAAAATAAGACGATTAAAAACAACTATAGCAAAAAATAAGTGCAATAAATCTAAAGTAGCTACAAATATAGATGTTAATCCAATTACATCACTAATCACTTTAAATGTGAATGGTTTAAATACACAAAGTAAAAGATAAAGACTATCAGCATAAATATAAAAATAAGAGCTAACTACAGACTGTCTACAGGAAATACATCCTAAATATAAAGATACAGATAAAGTGATAGAGAAAGATATATCATGCTAACACTAACAAAAACACTGGAGTAGCCAAATTCATTTCAGATGAAGCCCACTTTGGAAGAAGGAAAATTAGCAGAGATAAAAGGGTCATTACATAATAATCAAAGGGTCGACGTTCCATAAAGACATAATCCTTAATGCATATGCACCTAACAACAGAGCATCAAAATATGTGAGGCAAAAACTGATGTAATTATGAAGATAACTATACAAATCCACAATTATGTTGGAAACATCAACACCCTCTATTAATAACTAACAAATACACCCGGCAGAAAATTAGGAAGGATATAGTTGAACTGAACAGCGTCATCAATCAACTCGATCTAATTGACATCTACAGGATACTTCATCCATCAATAGTAGAATATACATTCCTCTTAGGCTCACCTGAAATATTCTGGGCCATAAAGTACACTTTAAGAAATTTTAAAGCATAATCCCCCTTCCCAACTCTAGGGGAGAGAGCCGCTAGTAAGAAGATGACTTTTATAAAGAAATGGAAAAAAAGTGAAATAAAAATTGTGTTAAATATTTGTAGAGTATTTTTTTATATATTTACATTTCTATGTAAACTTACATTTCTATGTAAGGTGGATGAGGTTGAGGGTTCCCCCAGTTTTAGGAAGATCTAAGTCACCATGCAGACTAATAAACATGAACTAGAGAACCCCCAAACAATTTTAAAGCATAGAAATAACAAAGAAGGTTCTCAGACCACAATGGATTTAAATGACAAATCAATAACAGAAAGATAACAAGACAATATCCAACCATTTGTAAATTAAACAACACACATCTTCATAATACATGAGACAAAGAAGTCTTATGAGAAATTTTAAAAATATTTTGACTAACTGAAAATGACAATAAAACATATTGAAACTGATGGGATGCAAGAAATGTAGTGCTTAGAGGGAAATTTATAGCATAAAATGCATATATTAGAAAAGAAAAAAGTATTTCAAATTAATTATCTAAGATTCCACCAAAGAAAACCAGAGAAAGAAGAGCAATATAAACCTAAAGCAAGCACAAGAGAAAAATAATAAAAATTAAAGAACTCAATGAAACTGGAAACAGAAAATCAATAGAGAAATTCAACAAAGCCAAAAGCTAGTTCGTGAAAAAGATCAATTCGATTTAAAAAACATTGAAGAAGAAGAAAATGGAGAAGGGGAAGGGGAGAGCAGGAGGAAGAGGAGGAGGACAACAACAACGACGATGACGATGACAACGACAACCTACTGAATGGGAGAAGATCTTTGCCTATGATAAGTGGTTAAAATCCAAAATTTATAAAGAACTCATACAATTCAACAGTGAAAAACAACCAAATTAGAAAATAGGCAGAAGACCCAAATAGGAATTTCTCCAAAGAGAAAATAAAAATGGCCAATAGGTGAAAAGATGCTCAAGATCACTAATCATCAGAGAATACAAATTAAAACACCAATGAGATATCACCTCACACCTGTCAGAATGGCTATCATCAATAAATTAAAAAAAAAAAAAACAAGTATTGGTGAGGATGTGGAGAAAAGGGAACCCTCGTATACTGCACTTCTATTCAACATTATACTAAAGTCCTAGTCAATGTAATAAGACAAAATAAAGAAATAAAAGATAAACAGATTGGGAAGGAAGAAATAAACTGTTTACAAATGACACGATTGTCTATGTAGAAATCCCAGAGAACTGACAAAAAATTCTCCTCAAACTACTAAGCTACTACTATAGCAAGGTTGCAGGTTACAAAGTTAATACATAAAGTTAGTTCCTTTTTATTTATCAAGAATAATTAACTGGTATTTCCAATTGAAAACACAATACCATTTATATTAGCATCAAAAATGAAATGCTTATGTATAATCTAACAAAATATGTACAAGAATAAATGGAGAGATACTCCATGTTTATAGGCTTAAAAAGCTCATTATAATTAAAAAGTCATTTTTTTTCCAACACAATCTATAGATTCGATGGCATCCAGTCAAAATCTCTGCAAATTATTTTGTGGTTATCAATACTAAAGTTTATATAGAAAGGCAAAAGACTCAGAATAGCCATCACAACACTAAAACATAACAAAATCAAAAAACTGGCACTATCTGATTTCAAGAATTCCTACAAAGTTACAGTAATTAAGACAGATGGTAATGGTTAAAGGAAGGAAGGAAGGAAGGAAGGAAGGAAGGAAGGAAGGAAGGAAGGAAGGAAGGAAGGAAGGAAGGAAGGAAGGAAAAGATCAATGGAACAGAATACAGACCTAGAAAAAGACTCAGGGAAAGGACAAAAACAATTCTATGAAGGATGATTTTTTCAACAAATTGTTTTGAAATAAGTGAATGCCCCTACGCAAAGAAATAAATCTAGATACACACCTTTCATCATTCATAAAAATTAACTCAAAATAGACTGTAGACCTAAATGGAAAATGCAAAACTATAAAACTTCTATAAGATAACACATGGAAGGAGATCTTGATGAACTTGGGTTTAGCAATAAGGTTTTACATTCAACATCAAAAGTATAATCCATAAAATTAAAAAAAATGATAGACTTTATTACAATCAAAATATCTGTTCTGTGATGATAAGAGAATGAAGAGAAAAAACATCTGCTAGGAGAGTTAAAAAAAAAGCTACAGACTGTGAAATATTTACAAAATGTATGTAATAAAGGACTTGTATCCAATATATACAAAGAATTCTTAAAATTCAACAATAAGAAAACAACCCACCACCTTCTTACAGTATATACAATAATAAATTCAAAATAGATTAGACCTAAATGTAAGACCCCAAACCATAAAACTCCTAGAAGAAAACATAGGCAGCAAACTCTCTGACATTGCTCATAGTAATATTTATTTTTTCTAAAATATCTCCTCAGGCAAGGGAAACAAAAGAAAAAATAAACAAATGGGACTACATCAAACTAAACCATTTTTGCACAGCAAAAAAAAACCCATCAACAAAAATGAAAAGACAACCTAATGAATAAAGACATTTGCCAATGATACATCTGATAAGGGGTCCAAAATTTATAAAGAACTATGCTACTCAACACCTAAAAAAGAAAAACCAACAATTCAACTAAAAAGTGGGCAAAGAATCTGAGTAAACATTTCTCTAAAGAGGATATACAGATGGCCAATAGACATATGAAAAGACGCTTAATATTTTCTAATCATCAGGGAAGTGTAAATTAAAACCACAATGAGATATTACTTCATACCTGTTAGAATGGCTGTCATTGATAAATCAAAAAGCAAGTGTTCGCAAGGATGTAGAGGAAAGGGAACCTTCAACCACTGTTGGTGGGATTGCAAATTGGTACAACCACTATAGAAAACAGTATGGTGGTTCTTCAAAAAAATTAAAAATAGAACTACCTTATGACTGACCCAGCAATTCCATTTCTGGGTATTTATCTGAAGAAATCCAAAAGACTGATTCAAAAAGACATACATGTCCCATGTTTACTGCAGCATTGTTTACAATTGCCAGGATATAGAAGCAACCTAGTGCCCATCGGTAGATGACTGGATAAAGAAAAGGTAGTACATATATATACAATAGAACAGTACTTGGCTATAAAAAAGTTAATTCTTACGATTTGCAACAACATGGATGGACCTAGAGGGTATTATGGTAAGTGAAATAAGTCAAACAGAAACACAAGTACCGCATGATCTCACTTATATGTAGAACCTAAAGAACAAAATAAACAAACAAAACAGGAACAGACTCAGATACAGAGAACAAACTGATGTTTGCCAGATGTGTAGGGATTGGGAGAATGGAAAAAAAGTGAAGGGATTAAGAGTAGAAAATTGGTAGTTACAAAGGTCATAGGGATGTAAAGTACAGTAGTAATAATATTTGTAAATAACTAGGTACAGTGTCAAGTGGGTACTAATTGGGGTGGGGGTGACCACCTTGTAAATCATATGTCTAACCACCATATGTTCACCTAAAACTAATATGAAAGAATACTGAATGTCAATTGTAATTGAAAATACATAAATAAAAGCAAACGACCCAATTAAAAATGGACTGATTATCTGAACAGACATCTCACCAAAGAAGGTATGTAGATGGCAAATAAGCATAACAAAATATGCCAATATCATATGTCATTAGGAAATTGCATGTTAAAACAATACTACCACACAGGTATTAGGCTGTCAAATATTCATAACACTGAAATACCAAATGCTGACGATGATGCAGAACAATGTTACTGGTAGGAATGCAAAACACAGCCACTTTGGAAGGTAGTTTGGCAGTTTCTCAAAAACTAAACATTTTCTTACCATGTGATCAGCAGTTGGGCTCCTAGATATTTACCCAATTGAGTTGAAAATTTATGTTCACCCAGAAACCTGGCCATGAATGTTTACAGCAGCTTTTTTTTTATAATTGGTCAAAACTGGAATCAAGCAAGTTGTCCTTCAATAGGATAAACAAACAGTGCCATATACATACAAAGAAATACCACCTAGCAATAAAAGAAATGAGCAATCAAGCCGCCAAGAGACATAGATCTTAAATGCCTATTGCTAAGTTTAAAAAGTCAATCTTAAAAGGCTATACACTGTATGATTCCAACTGACAGCATAGGGACTTGGGCCCAGGGCTAAAAGAATGCCAGATGGCCAGGAGGAACACTGGATAAGCTGACACAAGAATGCCACCACCCTGTCATCCTGTACACAAAAACGCTGATGTAGCTGACTTTGTCTCCCTTCTAACTTCTTACTTCCTTGCAGATGTCTAAACCACTATCCTGCATGTGCAGCTGATCAAGCTTTGACCACTGTAGGACCTTCCTAGGGTGCTGACAATGAGCAGTCCACCATTTTGCCTTCACAACAGTTACCAGGGAATGCAGCTGAACAAGGAAGCCTGACTTTTTAAAAAGCTTGAATTTTCACACGAGCCCTCTTGTCCCAGCTTATAAAAGCAGGCAAGCAGAGACAGCCCTGGAGTCAGTTTGGAGGCCCTTCCTTTCCTCTGCACTGCCTCCCTTGTACTTGAGTATAAGCTTAACAAAATTTGTCTGAAAATCTTTTTGGGGTTTCCTCTTGATTTCTATCTTGGGGACCCCAAGAATCCAACTGGTAACATAACTATGTGACATTCTGGAAGTGGCAAATCTATGGAGACACTACAAAGATCACTTGTTGCAAGGGATTGCAGGGCAGAGAAGGATAAATAAGTGACACATCAGAATTTTAAAGTGGTGAAACAGTTCTGTATGATATTCTAATGGAGGATACAAGACATTATGCATTTGTTAAAACCCATGGAACTGTGCAACCCAAAAAGTAAACCTTAATATAACTATGGAGTTTAGTTAATAATATGTATCAATATTGGTTCATTAATTATAACAGATGTACCAAACCAATGTTAATAATATTAATAATAGATGAAATTGTGTGCAGGGGAAAGGGAGCAACTAGAAACTCTGTGCTACCTGCTTAGTTTTTGTTTAAATCTAAAACTCTTCTAAAAAATAAAGTATTATTTTTTTAATAAAAAAAAAAAACTGGACTTTGGAAATTAGTCTTTGGTGGAACTAGTGACTAGAATCACTGAACAGTGTTAATTAACTCCCTTTTTTCCCCCCAATCTGCTTTGACATATTTTTCATGAGCTGGGGAGTTTTAGTACACCATAGATGCCATATGGTATCAACGTAATTTTAATTGGAAAACCACCGGACAAAAAGTTAATGGACCGAAACACCCAAAAGGTAACACATTCCAATGTTATTTTTGAATACCGAATGATTTTTTTTTTAAAATCAGCCACATAAAACTGCAAATTTAGGATGTAGGAAAAGCCCCCACACTTTCTAGAATAGTTCACAGAAAAGACACTAAAAGTATTGCTCAAAATTCTGTTTAATTTTTTTCTGGCATTTTGTTCCACATGAATTTACCTAGAATTGAGCAAGCTTAGAAATAAGTTGCTATTAAACATAAACCATTTATTTGTGCAGGCCCATGATGAAACTATAAATGTACATAGGCTTCTAAATACCAAGTAAAAAAAAGAAATATTTTCAGGACTCTTACAAATATGATTCGATAGAGAGACAGGCAGACAGATTTTTCCCCTAAGTGTACTACAGACCAGAAAAGACAATTAAAAGGATTCACTCAAAGGATCCTCAGAAAGAACTGAATATCCATAGCTACTAGAAAACTTAAGACCCTGCAACAGTTAACCACTCCTTTGCCCTATTAGCACAATTAGTCCTTATTCTACATTAGCTTTTCTGAAAAAAAAAAATGTTTGTTTTAATCTTCCAGACACTGTGATTCATATGTCCAACCATTTTTACCTCTTCACATTTGTTGCTAGAAAGCACAGACCAAGTTTATGGGCTACCTCTATTAAACACAATAAACTTCATATTATGCATTATGTCCTGGATTCATCATACTTTCCTATTTGTATTTTCCCCTTTCGCTAATTGTTCCTATGTATTTTAGTGGCATTGTATATTACTTTTATTATGTGTACTTTTGTAAAGCACTTTAAATTTGTTTTGGGACAAAGTAGGATATAAATAAATAGGTAGGTAGGTAAATAAGAAAAGAAATAGGAGCTCTACCTATCATTTCAAGGCAAAGTATCATTTCAACAGTGTATTCTCACAAGTTTGAGTAGCCACTACGAAAATATTTACATTAATAAATGGTCAGACCCTTGGTGGAGACTCATTAGTAGCCTGACATTGTTTTCTCCAGCAATTGTCAGGACCCAAGGTTGAATCTGATTACACGACACTTCTGAAATCTTTTTACCCTTTCATATTATCTTTAAAATCTTGGTTAAATTTGTGTAACACCTTTAAAATTAGGTAGGCACTAATATGGCTAGCTTCATCACGGTTCACAATATGTCTGTTTTCATCCTGGACTTAGGAATAAGCCACTCTTGAGAAATCAGGAAAGTGGCTAAACAGAAGAATGTAGGGGAGCCCCAGATGATAACTTGTTTCTAAAACTGATAAAACTTGATTTTAAGAACACCATACCTTACTTTATCATCTCAATGAATTAGTTATGTTGTAAGACGTGATTCTTAGTCTTTTTTTTTATTCTTCTCTCTTCTAGGCTTTCACTTGAACAAGCTAATTTCTGATTGATTGAGAAATATTCTTGCTTATTCAAGGTCTCTATTGTTAATAATGATACCTACCAACAGGCATCAAGGTCACATTCTTAGATCTTGGAGTTGACTCTCTTCAAAAGAAAGTACGATAATATCTAAGGAAGTTCTACAGCGCCTCCCAGAATCCACAACTGGATAGTTTAAAAGCCCCCCAAAACTCACCAAATCATTCTACTTAATTAAAATCTTTTCTAAAAATAAAAAGGGAATGGTCTTTATCCAGAGTTTATGGGAAAGAGACATGGATTACTACAAACAGCCAAGAGAAAAATGGTTTACTTTCTCAGCTAGACCAGAAAATCACTGAGACATCCTAGGCCTGGTTATTGTGTTCTCAACTTGGCGATTTTTCTTTTTATAGTGTATGACCATAATTTCATGAATCAAGGCTAAGGTGTTTCTTCTTTTAACTACCTACTATTACTAACTGTCACTTAGAAAATAAAAATAGGCTTTTGAAGACATAGTGAATAAAAGAGTCTGTTCTATAATGAGGGGATAGCTTCATTTAAAGGTTTAAATGAAATATTCTGGTAGTGTCTTTATCTAATAAAATTCTGTGTTTCTTTTCAATATACTTTCATGTGTTGAAAAGAAAGAACAACTTTCTTTTTTGTGTTGTTAGGACAATTAATGTGTTCATTTGGCACAGTTGCTCTTGTCTGTACTTCTTTCCTCCTGTACTTGGATGCTTCATGAATATCCTAAGAAAGGTCAACTGTCAGCAGTTTATGCAACTATTGTTATTGGAAAGACTTGTGACTGTAATCTGGTATTAAGGATTTGCATAGCAGTTTGTAATTCTGCAAGTGCTTCAGCAAAAGCTTTAGTGATTACGAAAGTAACAGTCTCCTCTTCCCCTATGATTACTGGAATATGCATTTTCATCCTCCTTCCTCTCATTAATGAGAAATACCAGATCTGAGCTCCCTTAAAATTTATACACTCACCCTCCCAAGGCCTTAAGCATTCATATACTCAAAAATACTCACTGAGCACTCTATAAAATGTTCTGTTTTCTTTTTACACATAGAGAGCCATGAGACTACTGTCTACTCTCCTGTGAAAGATGAGGTATATCTGGGATAAGAGATCCCAAGCCCTACAAGTCTGGGCTATTTATTATTTCTCCTGCTGAACCACACATAGTCTTCTAAGACCTGTGTCCAAACCAAATTTCATCTTGTTTGCGACCAAATTATGACAGGTCCTTGACATTATGTGAAGTCAACAACATTAACCACTTGCTAGAAAACTACTTAAAGACTACTTTTGAGACATCTTAGCTGTCTCATTAGATCAACTGTACTTGCATAAACTTTATATTTTTTCCATTTAATATTTACTGAATGCACAGTATCTCCTAGACTGTGAATAAAACATGCAAACAACATGGTCTTTATGTCCTAGAGCCTTGCAATAGCCAGCTGTGAGAAAATACTGGATAGCCTATTTTCTTTGAAAAGCATAAAATACCTTGTAGATACAATAGTAATTTTGTTCTAAGAATTTGTTATAGCGTAAGTATACATAGTGTATACTGATGACAGCACGACCACCATAACTGAAGTATTTTATGGCATTTCAAAGTTTTACAATTTGTGTTCTTATTTAATTCTACTTCTCTATTACTGAAAGAGAATGTGTGTGTGCATGCACATATGCACACATGTGTATCAACAGTAGTTAAGGGAAATATTATTTCCCCAATTTCACAGATGAAGTCACTGAAATTAAGATTGGCTCCCAGTCATATAACTATGTAGTGGCTGGTGGCAGAAACAAGACAGGACTCTTGACTATCTGTGCAATGTATAATGTATTTTTCAGTATGTCCATATCCTTCCATGAAAAATATTGTATAGCACTTAAACATTAGCTTTAGGTATAATAAGAGCTAGCATCTATGGATTATTTACTTTTGCCAGGCAGTGTTTCAAGTGTTTAATATGAATTAATTCATGTGTTATCAGAACTATCCTGTGAGGTAGGTATACTACTGTCTCTGTTTTACAGATAAGAAAACTGAGTCACAGAGAGGTTAAATAACCTGCTAAAGATTGTACAGTCAATAAGTAGAAAAGCCAAGTTTTGAATTCAAGCTTATGGACTCCAGGGCTTATCTACAAAACCACTCTAAACAATACCTCAAAGTATGGATGGCTTTTCTTTTTTTTTTTCTTTTCCTTTTGTTTCAACTCTAAGCACACATACACACAAATAAAAAAAAAATCCAGTTGTTTGGCAATATTCACTGGGTTTACTGGACATTTCAGGAAAATAACTCCATAACTTGAATGATTCTAACTACTTACCAAGAAAATATTTCCCTATAAATACATGGCCTGCAGTGCCTCATAGTCATGATGAAATTAAAATTATAAGAAAATGAGTGGAAAAGGTTAATGCTGTGCATTTCCTAGGGATTATTTATATGTGTACAAAATCTTAGAGCTCTCAGCTCTAATCATAAAACTATGGTATTTAATTGAAAAGCTAGCCTTTGCAAAAAGGCCAGGCCTCCCTTGAGCTACAGTTCTTTCAAAAGGCTACTAATAGACAGGACTCAAGGGCCAGGATTCTGACGGTTTCTTGGGACTCAGTCTCCTACAGCTTACTCCAGCACATGAACACAGTGAAGGTGAAAGCTAGGGGACTCATGGAGGCTGGATTGATTAACTCAAGGGGAGAGAGTTGCTCAAGTGCCCTCAATGTGCTCTGGCAGGAGGTGAAGACTTGGCAAGGAGGTATCACCACAGTGACTCTAGCAAATTCACGGCAGGTGGGAAGAGGGTGGAACTCCTAGAAAGGTCAACCATGTGGCTCTTCTCTGAGACTGTCAAAATTAGGGAATGTTTTACCTTTAGGAAACTGCTCTTATATCCTATAAACTTAATAAAATGATTTTTTGCCATGTCAGGACTGACGTGTGTTGTGCATGTGGTATTAATCTATGTGAGAGAATGAGTGGGAAGAAGGGCGAATCTCCAGGATTAAGTAAAAACCTGATAAAACAAGTCAGCTGGTAGGAAAAAATCATAGTGTGACTCTAAAGATGTCCCTGGTGCAGCTGGGCATGACAGTCTCTGTTTCCCTCAGTTTTCTTACAAGTGCCATCAATGCACTGAAGCAACCACTATGATTTGCAATTATGACTTGACTGCCAGAGGGTTTGATAAATGCTGGATGCTTCTCAAGAAGTCTGTAACATTTACATGCAGAAGGAGAAATGGTTCACAATTTACTGAGCATCAAGCACCTAAAGTAAAGAATTCTTCCTCTTGGAAGAACTTGAGAGTAAATAAAGTGATTCCATGCACCTTCTCATCAATCAAACTTTCCTTCCTTCCTCCAGCAGGTGTTTGGTGTTTGACAGTCTTTTTGACATTGCCTTTCTTTTTTGAAGAGAGATCTGAAGGTGTTCTTGTAAATTTTAATATTGCATATGATGCTTGCCAAATGTACTCAGACAATATAAAATGGGAAGCCAAATCCAGCATTTGGAAGCAAACCATGCACTGCTACCTCAGTTACTTGCAACATCAGAGATATGGACACCTTTTGCTGCCCCAGCCTTCTAACAAACTGCAAGAAGATCCAAACCCATGATTTTAGAACTCTCTTTGGCAAACCTCTGGCAGCCTTTGGCACTATCTCCCCATCGCTATCTTAGATAAGGGGGGAAAAAACTGAGCACAGGATCTTCCTCATAGCAGGATGCTTTCCTTCCATCTTCTAGGAGTTGCACACTCAATAGGCCACAGTGAATTTCCTTCCTCTTAACTTCTCCATCCCTCACCCCCACAAACTTAAATATTTAAATCTGGAAGGAAATGGGGGAAAGGGGTAAATCAATGGAAGACAGTTCCATCCATACAGATGTCAGGAAGGTATAATGTAAACTCTCAAGGTTCAATCTCTGTGAAGGGAACAGCTGTATGAAAAGGAAATTCAGCTGTCAGCCAGGCCAGCCCCATTTATGACCGCTTCTGGTACACTAACATTGTCTGGGTTCAAAGAAGACATCATCTAAATTACTAAAACGGCCTAGGCGCTATTTTAAAATAATGCTTGGAGTGATCTGATGTCTTTTCTCCCAAAAAGACCTTTGTCACAGTGCTACATTCAAAAAGGCTTATTTTACTTTATTTTTAATTTTTTAGGTGAGGCAACACTTGGTTGACCTCACAGATTGAAAAGACCTGGTCAGCTTACAATCTCTTTTTTTAAATTTTTTTTATGCCTAAGCACCTAGTTCCAGGTGGTCTCCCATCCAAGTACTAACCAGGCCTGACCCTGCTTAGCTTTGGAGGTCAGATGGGATCATTCAGAGATCAGAGGGGTCGGGCTTGTTCAGGGTAGCATGGCCATAGACAAGAAGGTTTATTTTAAATTAGCATTTTTTTAAATGGCCCATTGCTGTTAATTTGGCAATGTGCCCAGAAAAAGCTGATATTGAGATTGAGCATTTTAAATAGCAATCTCTAAAATTTAAGTTATAGTTCTTTCCCTAATGAGGACTTCTGAATCTGTTGCTTATTACTTTCCTTAAATATGCCTGGGGACCCTCTTTATGGGCCTGGGGGCAGCCCCAATTCCAGTGCAAAGGAAGACACAGCACAATTGCACTTTGTCTCCCTCTACCAACCTCACTGGTATAAATTCCAGCTTGCGGTGTTGACATCACTGAAAATTTTGCCTGTTTAAAGAAAGATTAAGGGAATCCCTCAAAATATTATTGTTCAGTTTGAGACACATGCCCAAAAAGTTGAATTAAAATTCAAGTTTTGTCATTTTCCAAAGATCTGCCTGTGGAAGTCACTAAGGTTAACGTCTATGACCCAGGATAACTGAACCAAACTAGACAAATTGTTTTCTCTTCTTCCTTAGGCTCTAAATTCTTTTGGACAGGGAAATGGGGAAGAAAATATTGGTGCCATGTGGTCTTGGGGCACCGTCATGATTCATGGGAATATTGATGTAAATGATGTTCAAATCACCCCTGTAATAGACCCATAATTAGCCTGTCCTTTTCCTATGTTATATCTTTAACCTTTCAGAAACTGTTTGGTCTGAGTTTTTACTACAGAACAAGTTACCAAATATATCCTCTCTTTCCTGTGTCCTTTCCTCCTCTTCTCTTGAATTTTTCAGTCTTCTTTTCATGTGCCTCTCAAAGAATGCTGAGTGGAGGGTCAGCAAATGTGGCAGTAAAAAGAAAAAAAAGTTTATCTGCCATTTCTCAACGCTTATTAGAGTAAAAGTACAATGGTATACAGTATTTTTAGCCAGGGGTTATGAGGTCAGCCCGCACACTGGCTTGCCAACTTGTTTCCACAAAATGAGATGTCAGATGAGAATGTTAATTTATATGAGCAGACATATGTCAGTATTGACCATAAGGAAAGGTATTGGTGTATTCTGCCAGCACATGCCAATGCCAAGAAAGGTCTGCTGCTCAGAGCAATCTGGTAAACAGATTCACCATGACCGGTCCAGCCTAGCTGGAATTGTGTCTCTTTTCCAGCTCATTCTGGCTTATGTTATCATCATATTCCATCCCCTATAAATGCTATGTGCCCTTTAAAAATTAAAATGAAGTTTATTTTGTTTTAAGAACACTGTGCCATCCTGGAGCCAGTACTGATATTGACAATTCGGGTTGAGTATCATTGGTTAACATGTCAGCAGACTGGTTCTATAATGATTAAATAAAAATAACAACAACAATAACGACAAAGTAACTACATCTGATGTCTGCATAGCACATCCATTAGGATATTATAGTAACATATTACAACAACAGCTAACACTTATTGACGGATTACTATTTGTCAGGCACTGTGATAAATAGATAATATCTCCTTTTATTCTCACAAAAGCCTATGTGATGTGTACCATTATTAAAATTCCCATATTATAAACAGAGCTAGGGCTTTTGAAAGATATAGCACATGCCTAAGGTCATAAATCTGGGGAGTGGTAAGCATGGGATATGAATCAGTCTATTTATGGAACCTTGCTCATAACCATGTTACTATATTGCCTCTGTGCCTAGTCCAGAGTCACACAAGGCAGTCTCTCTCCTGGGCAAAGGGGCTGATCAGTGCTACTACTTTAATCTGTGAATTTCTTCTTTTTATCTGCTTTCATGACCAAGAGCACTCAACCCCCATCCCTGATTGACACATTCTTTCTTCAATTGTGTTAACACTGTCAGTCTACTGTCTGTTTTTTTCCCCTAAGAGTCATTAAATTTGTCTGTCTCTGTCTCATTCTTGCTCTCTTTTTTTTTTTGAAATTTAAAAATAAAGTTCAAAGGAGTAAAATAATAATCATTCCCACCAACCATTATCAATAATTAACTTTTGGCAATTTGCTTCTAGTCTTTTTTCTACATTTACGCTTTACAAAATTATACAAATAATATGTGACTACACTGTTCTTTTGTAATTCAGTGTTTCAAAGGGAATTTGCATAGCTCTGTTCTAATTCATAACTTGCTGATTTCCTAGCTTAACTCTTAGAGGGCAAGTTATTTCAATATTTTCAGGTTCTTGGGAAGGCTTTCCAAGTTGCTTCCATGCACCAACCAGACATCACCAGATACGGTGAGATTGATATAAACAAACAGGCACAAGTAAGGTTGACCATCTTATTAACACTAGAGCTCAAGATTGTGCACTTTTTTTAACCTGCCTAACTCTCTTAATTGTGGAAAAAATCTATCTCAGCATAAAAGATTGTAAAAATTGGTATTGTGCAGGGGTCAATGACTATACAATCTTTCCCTAACAAAGCAAAAAGATTTGTCTATTGACAAGGAAATTACAGATTTGGACATAAACAGTTAACTACATAATAACTTTGGCAAAATTGAGAGCATCACTTGAAAAAGACATACCCTAGAAACAGAAAGTAAGCTATTAAGAAGGCACATTTCCGAACATCATAGATATAACTCACGATATCTGATAACTATGACATTTAGTAATATATTTATTTCCAAGCAAAAATTAAAAGAGGTGTTAGTTTATTATAGGTTTAAGGAAAGATGCATGCCAGAACTATTTTTAAAGGTTAGTCTGTGGAAAGCATAAAACAAAAATTAATGGAAAGTAGAAAACCTCCAGAAGGAAAAAAATGTGGTGTGCATGGCAAATACCAACAAGTGAGCACAGCAAACACAGGTCAAAGACAGCTTTTCTATGAATCAAAGAAGCCTTTTTCAGTCTGTGATACATTTAATTTCTAGAGTTAATAATTATGGAGTTATTTTTATAGCTTATCTACACAACTACACATTTATAATAATATATATAGTGTAAAACTGAGGCGATATTATAACTAAATTCATTGGTATTTCTGATTAAAACAGCCTCAATCTCATCAACTGCTTATAGAAGAATATCAACCAAATAACTGGCTCCCCTCCTGTCTATCACAGGGATGACCTAAAATGTTCCTCATGTCTCAGCCCTTCACAGAACTTTCCCGGGTATATTTGGCCCGCCTCTACACATAAATCCACAGAGTGCCCTACTACAAGCATTTAAGATAATCAAATGATGCCCACATTCTTCTGGGTTTTCAACTGGAGAGCAATGTTCTATATCATTGCACTGGCTTATATAAGTGATCAGGGAGGAATCAAAAAAAAACTTTCTTTAGCTGGACTCAAATGTAATGAGAGTTAACAAACACTTGTACGGCAGATGCCTACAAAACTACAGGGCCTTACAGCCTAGATGTCTCTGTTGTGTGTGTAGTGCTAGGATTAAGAAATTTTTGTTGTCTTCTCTACTTCTCAACCATGAGCATTTTTGTTCACGTAGAAAGAGTGAACATATAAACAAACTTCCAATCTATTGAGAAAGAATCAACAGCCTACTTACCCTGCTCTTTTTCTCCTTGGCACTCCCCCCATATTGTACCTCCCATACTAAATTGTACACACTAAAGTGTAATGACTGCCTATACTTACAAATCCACCTTCTTAGCACAAGTGCTCTGAGGGCAAGTACTGTATGTCTCATTCATCTTAACTCCAGCATGGAGATAGGTTCTGGGTATATAGGAGGCTCTCAATGTATGTTTGCATTGAATGAACAAATAAATGAGAGATCAACAGATGCTGACTAGACGTCATGAACAGTTCGCACTGTGACACAATGAATGTTGAAATATGAAAAAAAATTAGTCAATCCATCAGTTGGTTTATCTACATGACACCAAACTAGCAATCTGCTTGTTTTTTTCTTTCTCCAAACACCAAGACATTTCAGGTTACACCACTCAATGAGAACTGAAAGACATAAAACACCTTAGACTACAGCACAAGACTTATAAAATTCACATATTCTGCCTTTGGTTTTACCCCTTAGGAAATGGTCTGCAATTGTGCTTGGTATGTTCAAAAGTCCTTCTTATCAAGGAAACCACAAACACTTTATTAACATCATCTCATTAATCTTCAAAAGATAGCTGTAAGGCAATAGCAAATGTTACTGATGAGGAAACAAGTACAAAGGAGGCTAAGTGACTTGCTTAAATTATTAAGTTAATTATTGACTCAGTTGACATTTGACACTGTTATTATAATCCTTCCTAAATTGCTTTTCCTTGATCTCCATGACACTGTTCTCACTCTTTGCCTTTTCTTATGAATTTAAGATTCTTTACCGAAAATTGATTCTAACATTAAATCCATTCACTTGCATCACTGCATATTGTCTTCATCAATGTATCTATATGTGCATAGCCATGTTTACATACTTTTGATGTTCTTTTTATGTACAGAGGCAACTGTAGCACAGCAGTTTAAGAGCATGACCCTGGAGCTACAATACAACCTTTCAATCTTGGCTCTGCTACTAGCCAGATGTGTGACTTTGGGCCAATCATTTAAACTCTTGGCACCTTGGATTTTCTACCTGTAAAATTTGGAAAATAATAGTACCTACCCTCAGAAGGTTATTGTGAGGATTACATGATAAAATATATATGAAATGCTTAGAACAGTGCCTGGCATATAATAAGTATTCAATGTTAAATATTACTAATAACATTATTTCATATATACATTTCTGTGTAGTTATGGCATATTTGTTGTGTTACTATATCACGTTTAGCTAATTTCATCTTGCATTATTTTAAGAGAGTTCATAGGAGTTTGGAAAATCACAGAAAATCAAAAACAGGAGGTAGAGCATATCCATCTTTTTTGTTATTCCATGGTGTTTCTTCAAACTCCTTCACTGGTTGAACTCCTTCCTCTCCTACCACATCCTAGCCCTTCCCCCCCCCAAGCCATTGCTACAACCCATCCAGGCACTCCACACCTCATAATTTTTAATGGGGTCCATGCAGGATGCATGGTGAACTAATAAAGTCCACCTAAAGTGAAATAATATAGTGCTAGATCACAACACACCTAGCAATGTCTTGTACCTGACACCTGTCTATAAATGCCATATGGATAGACGAAATGAGATGGTTATAGGGATCATATGGAAGACTATGCTGGAAGCAGGCTGGGCCAGGCTGGAAAGGACTCTAGATGCCATGCTTGAGTGTTTAGGGTTTGATCATGTAAGCTATGGAGAGCCACTATATTTCTGAGTTAAAAAAAGTGGAAAAAAGGAAAGAGAAAGCTATTTAGAGGCTAGAAAAGCTGCAATAGCTTCCTAACTATTCAATAGTAAAGTTTATTTTGCTTTAACCTTAAGAAATAGTTTTAATTATATTAATCTTTGAAACTGCCTCTGCCACAAAAGTTCAGAACATCTTTTTTCTTACTTGTCACTCACACGGAGGCTTTTAAAAAAGGTATAATACTTGTTTTGTTTCAATAACAGATCCTGTTTTTTTATAGGGCTCATCAATATCTTATTTCAAATGACTTTCTGTCTTATAACATTGAGGAGAAACAATTAGTGTCTAAGATTTACCCTGCCTCAAAGACAGGTAGTTGCTGGTGGCCTGGGATGCCTCGACCTGAGACTTATAATTACCTAACAACTAGCTTTTGTGACTCTGAAACTGTAGTCTCAGTGACAGCCACTCTCAAAAATGTGGTTCCCAGCCTGGGAATGAAGCAGGTTCTATTGTTAGTGGTCTAGAAAGAGATCAATGGGCAACATCACGACCACCATCAAACCCTTTGCAGTCTATTTGGCCTGTTGTTACCCAAAGGAAAAGAGAACAATGAACCTGAGTACCTCAATAAAACTTCCAAAAAGGAGACTGCAGAGGATTTCTGTTTTAGTATCACTATAGTATAGTCATAGTGAAAAACAATTCATCAGGGACCTTTCTCCATAATGGCTTGTTTCAAATACGTACTTTATTTTTCTCATATCTCAAACTTTGTGAAATTACAATGCTCTCACTGACTTACTGAAAATTATTGTAGAAACCATGTCCTCGGTATAAAAGATATTATATTTCCTCCTCCGATTACAGCCTTATATTTTTGTTCTTTTAAATTCTGTATTTTTTATTATTTTCTCTCTGAATCGATCCTCTGCATCTACAAAGGTAGTTCCATATTTTCTTTCCCAGCTGCCTCACTGATGAAGAGTTCTCTGGCAATATAGGGTAGAAGGAAATCTCTCTCAGTCTCATTTCCTTCACTTCAAAAGTAAATCCACTAGTTTGCCTCATCCACAAAAATGTAATGGAATGTTTTCCTGCACCATTAGTCAATCATGAAGCAGGAAGAGTGAAAGGCCTGGCCAGATGGTGACTGTCACAGCTGGCTGGCTACACTGCTAGAATCACAGGGTCTAGAGCTGAGCCAGGTGTCACAGCTCAAAATGAAGCAACTGGGGACTCTATGAAACAACTTTAAGGCCATACTGACAAGAGACCAATAAAGAACTTTATTGACAAACTGAGAAAAATAACTTGCACCACTATCTTTACTAGCTGGCTTCTTTGCAAAGGTGAACTCCAGGTTCTTTGGCCGAAGTGATACATTGGAGTAGATTTCTCTTCTGAAACCATTGGACGAGGCTGATGAAGTAGAAACTAGGTATAAGCATGTCCTGAGAAGCTGGGAAAGAAGCAAGTTGTAAGTGAAGAAACTTAACTAGGCCAGAGTAATGCAACAGTGAAAAGCTACCCTTACCTGTTTAGCCTTTACTCCCATGTACAGTGAGTGCCTGCTTTCTTCTAGGCACTGCACTAAGGGTGCCAAGAGCCTGAAAGAGAATCAGGCATGATTCTTGTCCTGAAGGAACTTCCTTTCTGGTGCGAAATCCAACCTCTACTATGCCCACAACAGCTTATTTAGGGTTCCTGGGGGCTTTAATTTTCCTGATACTTCTGAAGACAGAAATTCATAACTCCTTTTAGGTCAGAAGCACCGTCATTTGCAAAGACCTCCATGCATTTTGCAATCCAGTGATTTATCATCAGAGACCCCATTCTCAAAATTGCAATTGCTCCAAGAAAAGATGCTTTAAATGCTACTGTAGGGATCCTACTTATTGAAGACCCCAGATATTCCATTCCATCTCCTATGTGGAAGAAAGACTATTACCCCTAAGCCCCTGGCCCAGCACCAAAGCAACATTGTGGCTAATCACATACTATGCAAGCTCACATTCTCTGCTAGGGATTGGGAGCTTCACTGTAATTACTAGCACTTAATAAATTTCTTCTCTCCGTAAAGTATAATAAAAAGGTGGCTATCTATTTGAGGAACACTTGTTAGAGTAATCAAGCTTGAAACCGTGATAGAAATGCAAATCTGAGGTTATCATTTAGTGAACAGAAGGTAAAGGAGAGCCCAACAGAGCAAGCCAGTTACCTTTGGAAGCACTAAGCACTCCACCTAACTCACAGAAACAGTCCACCTCTCAGTATGTCTCTTCACATTTTCTATTTCTCATGCCCCCATCTTCTCTCCTTCCCTCTTATTCTTTTCCTTTTTCCCATTTCCTCTGTTCTATCCTCTCCTAACACCTTATAAAATGGAAGTCCCAATCAGACTTAGAGCAGTCTCTGTTTAAATGTGACCCCCTGATGACTGTAAATGTCTACTCTAACATCAAACACAAATGAATTTTGGGTCATTCACTCTATCAGATTACCTGTGCCTCTGCTTTTCTTCTTCCATTAGCACTGACAACCAAGATAGGACAATAGAGATCTAAACTGGAAGCCTATCAATATAGACTTTCCATGCTTAGTTTCCGTGGTAACAGATAGAGATCTGCCACAAGAATAGGTATTATGTGTATGCAAACAGGATGTCAGAGCTTTCATTTCATGTCAAAAGAGAAAGGTTAGCAGAGGCCATCCCTGAGAGTTTGTTAGGCTGGCAGAGTTTGGCAGATGTCAAGAAGTCAGTAGGTGGGTGGGGATGGTGGGGGGAAGTGGACAGAGAGGCCTGTATAACCGCAGCGGACATCAGGACAAAAAAAGTGTCCAAGATGCAAGTGTCCAAGAACTCAGTTTGGTCAGGAGAGACCAAGAAGATAGAGGCCAAACAAAGAGCCAAGGGCGCTAGGCCTGGAGGTACTGAGACCACAGGAAGCCAAGGTACAACCACCTCTTTCACATCTGAGATTCTGGGCAGCATTTCTAGAAGCTATTAACAGCTGCTATCATTCACAACAACATAGGCTGCAGTTCAGGAGGTGTTAAGCAATTCTAGCTTTTAGGGGTCCTATAAAATGAGATAGAAAGATGTGTTTTACAGAGCCTAGAAAGATAAGCCAGCAAATCTCAGGTGTTCTAGGGCAGATTACCTTGCTTCCAGGTTCTTATTAACACAGTTAAGCAAAGTAGGTAAAAGGATGACTGATATTGATGAACTTCATTGCTCTGCTTTTCACTTCTCTGTACTAGCCTGCAACTGAGCAAGAGGGCTTTCAACACAAAGATACTTCATTATTTTCACATAGCTTGAAGAAGGCCTCTTTGGACTGAGAGAGAATGCCATCATTCTCTAGCACAGCCTAGATTGGGACAGATATATGAAGAGGGCTTCACGGAGGAGATGCTGAACAGCAGGGCTTCTTTATTTTCCTCCTTCATTCACTCTGATGCATCCTCCAGAGTGAAATGAGTACCAGCGCATAGCCCACAGGCAAGGAGATATTAACAGCACACCATTTCTCTCCCCCATTAGCATGGATAATCAAGCACAGACTTGTAAGCATTTGTATCCTTGGAAAACAAAGTTTCATAAACACCTTCTGAGCCTTGTTTTAAGGGAGAAAAAAGTGATATTTGTTTCTATGACACTTATCAACATTAGGGTTTTTAGGACACATTAAACAGTATCGCAAGTCAGAGCAGATTGCATTCATTAATGGAATTGGACTGCCTCTCTAAACATCAGAGCAACTTTTTAGTAACAAGAAACCTTACTTCCTCCACTTAGTTGAGCTGGAAAATTAATGTAGTGTGCTTCTGAAGAAACACATCATGAACATGATGAATTTTCATCATCTTGCTGGAAAGTGATTCTTTATGTTCTTTTTCCAAATTTACAGCAAGTAAATTTAACATTCCCAAGCTACTGCTCAGCCTTCTTAAGACCTCACTATCAATTTGTGGGTTTTTAACTAATTCTGGCCTGGAATTAATTAGTGCTTTCTAAAAAATGTACATGTAGCAAACTGATACATTTCAGGAAAAATGAAGTTATTTGGGGAAGTTACACTTTAACGATTTACATTTCTTCTAAGTGGGGGACAGAGAGGCAGGGACTCAAACTGGCTCTCTGACTTTTATAGAAAATTTGTAGTCAGGGAGTCAGTGGCAACTAGGAGCCCATGCTGACCAGCTCCTGGGCACAGCTGATTTCATTACCCACTGTTCTTTGGTTAAAAGTAATATGCCACTGAGAACTCCCAAGAACATGGATGTTCTAAGTAGATTTCCTTTTCCCTTTTTAATAAAAAAAAACATATATAATTCACATACCATAAAATTCACCTCTTTAAAGTATACAATTCAGGTATATTCACAAAGATGTGCCACCATCACCAATGCCTGATTCCATCACCCCAAAGGAACCCTATACACATTAGCAATCACTTTCCATTCTCCTTTCCCCTCTGCCTGACAACCACTACTTTACTTTCTGTCTCTATGAATTTACCTATTCTAGACAATCATTCTTTTTTACATAAAAGTTTTGTTTTTTTTGTTTTTTTTTTTTATTTTGTTGTTTTTCTTTTTAAGTAACCACCGAGTTTTTCCCTTTAGGAAACAATAAAACAATAGGAAATATTGAGGTGGTCCCATTTAAAATTAAAGTTTTTGAATAAATGAGAATGGAAATGTCCTTGGAAGAAATTTCCCTTAAAGAACTTGACTTGTGGATGTAGACAGCCTCTGACAGCACTGCTTGAGCACAGACTTTCTCAACGGGTATGAGTGTCTCTTCCTCTGGTTGAAGAAGTGGGATTTTACTTTGTTGTTTGCCAGAGATAGGGTAGATTTTAACATCTCAAAGCCAGTTCCATCCAGCCTGTTTGTGAGAAGCATTATAGCTAAGTAGACCCCAGAATTAGGTAAACTGGGTTCAAACCATAGATCTACCAATTTTTTATAGGTTTATAGACTATGGAGGTATGGGAAACTTATGTAGCTTCTCTGAGTCTCAGTTTCTTGCCTGTAAAAATCATATGATAGTACCAGCCTCACAAGATTTATTTTGAGGACTAAATGTGATCTGGTGATGATAGATAGATAGATAGATAGATAGATAGATATACAGACAGAGAAGGGAGGAAGGAAGGAAGGAAGGAAGGAAGGAAGGAAGGAAGGAAGGAAGGAAGGAAGGAAGGAAGGAAGGAGAGAGAGAAAGAGAGAGAGAGCGAGCGAGCGAGCGAGCGAGCTTGGTACGACACCAGGCATTAGTAAGATCTCAATAAATGATATCTAAAAGTAAATATCTATTTTGTGCCAGGTACTGGTTTTTGCATTAACTGGTTACTTACTCACTGGTGTTAAGTGCACATCATCGAAAGGAAAGATGGGATTCTGAATACAAGGATTGGCAATGCCTCTAAAATATATTGATGTAATAAGATGACATGATGTCTGATCAAGTATGTGAGACTATCACATCAGTAAACACTATCCCCAGATTAATTTCTTGCAAGGCAAGTTGACATTCTCAGGAAATTAAAATTCAACATGTTCTTTCTGCAAACAATACTATAATCCATGAAAATCAATATGTTTCACCCTGTCTGTATGGCAGTCAGTTTCTTCAGTAATATAGCAATAGCTATTCATGCATGTTATAATATAAAATCTATAGATCAATAAGCCCTCTAACATAAAAAATTACAGCAAATCCGCTGGGACAAAAGATCTAGAAAAGATAAATGTTTCTCATAAAAAGGCTACTTTAAACATAATCCTGTCAAAATAAAAAATATACATTTTATAAAGTATGCATGAAAACCCGAATAGGATTTTTAAACACAAAAAAAAGGCATCTATCTTCACTAATAAAAAGTTCAAAGTCCAATATTTTCTAACTGCATATATAGTGCATCTGGTAGGTACACAAAAATATGGGAATTACCACAGGTCTTTATCTGTAGTGGTTATTTAACTCCTTTCTCTGGTTTGATGGACAATAACTTGACACTTAATACTGTTTATAGCAATAGAAAATAGTAAATACAAAGCAGTGATTTCCCAGCAGAATTCAATTTCTATAGGATTTCCCATAGTCTCAAAGGACTAGGGCCATTTGAATCCCTAGTCCATGCATGATACTACCTGAGCCTCATAAAATTACAGCCAGGAAGAACAGATTGGAACCTCTGACATTTACCGATGTCAAAAGAGTGAAGAGTCCGATACAATTGGTGTATCGTTAACCTGATATTGGAATGTATATATTTTTTTCTCTCATTCATTAGCAACAGCCATTTAGTTAAGGTTCTGAGGGTCCCATGAAAAAGTCCATGAGTGCATAAAATAATGATTCACTTTTCAGATTTTTCTCTCACTGTGTTATGGAGGGTATTTACTTCTTCTAGCAATCAGGCTTTGGTTCCAGATAGGAGGAACACTGAACAAGTGGTGAAGAAATCCTAAGGAATCCAGTTAACCATTTCCCTCCAGCACAAATAAGTTTTTAACAGAGTTGACTAAACGTAGTGTGGTAGGTGCCTAAAGGGTCCCAGGCTGTTGCCAAGTGGCGGGGTCAATCCTCTGTTCAACAACTCCTATCCTATCCTATTCTATCCTATCCTACCTATCCTATCCTAAATCAGCTGACCTCACTTCTGGTCCCACTTCTGTCACTAACTGTATGACCTCAGGAAGTAGCTCCAATCTTCTGAGCCTCTGTGCCTACATCCGTAAAATGTGGAAGTGGAACTAGATGATTCATCTTTCGCACACCTATGAGTCAATTCCAATACCCTTAGCCACTCTCTGTTATTCCTATCATCATCCGGACTTAGAATAAAGAAATAGAAACAGACTCACTCACAAAGAGATCTTCATTCATAAGGCAGTGATTTAGGCTTTCATTAACATTTTTCCCAAGTACTGTGTTAGCCCCTGGGGATTAAAAGATGAATATGTCTCTGCCATCAAATATTTTTTATGAGGTACACACATAACACACAGAATTATCTTCAGTGATTCAAGGCAAACGTCATTAGCTTCCCAGGTAAACAGATCTAGCAACCAGAACGAGGGCAAGATAGAAATTTAGGGGAAAATATCTGTTCCTAGGCTCTAGCCAAGACCTAGAAGGTGGGCAGAAGCAAAACTTGAGTTTATGGGGCTTTCTGGATCTTTGAAGAGGCACCAAGAGATCAGCTGGGATTAGGTGTTTTCTCAGTATTACAGATTCTCCAATACTCTGTGACCAAGCCTCTCTTCTCAGGTGGAACTCAGCCTCATTTTTTCATCTCTGATACAAAAGCCACACCCACTTCACCTACTCAAGAGTTTTGTCTGTTCTTGCCTTCCTAGCCCTATCCCCACTGGTAGAAAAAAAAATACAGTGAGGGCCCTATGCTACTTTTGGCAGCCATTAGCTAGATATATGTTAGGCTAATTACTTTGATGCCAAAACTCAAAACCTGTTTTTTTTCTTCCTCCTCATCGTAGTACTACTGCCTTACATTTGTGCAGTTTCTAAAGCACTCTAAAGATGCAGGCACTAAGCCTCAGAGAAGAGAAATTATTTGCCCAAGTTTATACAGCCTATAAAACAAAAATCCTTAGACATTAAAAAGAACATATGCATGACGATAATGAGGGAAGGCCAATTGACCTGGAAGCCACTATGAGGCTTCACAGTGGAGGCTTAACTTTGACAAATTTATTATGATCCAAAATTTGGTCTTCAGCTTTGCCCATCAAAGATTTGATTTTTTCAGTGTCCCAGCATTCATCTGACTCATGCTAAGAAAGTTCCAAAGAAAATGGCACATGCAACCAGAATGCCTAAGTGTGCATTTGCAATATGAATTATTACTACTAGAGGATTAGATCCTCACATTCTCTGGCCACACTCTCCATAGACAAGCTATATCAAAAGATGAGTTACAAGCGTACCTTGGAGATATTGTGGATCCGGCTCCAGATAACTGTAATAAATGAGCATCTCAAAAAAGCAAGTAGTAATATTTTTTGCACATGAAGGGCCTTGTCTTCAATTTGTAAAAGAAATGCAACCCAACATCTGTGAAGTGCAATAAAGCAAAGTGCAAAAAAATTAGGGATGCCTGTATAATCAGAAGGTTGATTAGTGGGCCTGGAATCATTACCATGTGAGTTAGTTAAATCATGTAAATGTTCAGTGACAACAGGTTTTTGCAATCTAACAAAGAATCTCCAAAATTAAGATAAACCTGCCATAGGAACTGACCCTTAGACACCCATGGCCTTGGACTGAATTGGACAAGATTTGCAAAATGGCCTCAGTTACTCTCTCTAGCCTCTGTTCTCATTGACATATAACTTTTTAAACGATGCTAATATCTTCCAGTGATACCTCTCTGCTTTGACTTATTGTATCTTGTTTAAAATTTAACTATCAGAGAACAATCTATTTCCAGGGTCTATGGGGGACACCTGTCACCTCCATGGACAGCCAACTGAGACCAGGTTTTCTGATTCTGAATCTGCAATGCTTTCAATGACACTTTGCTGTCTCATACTCAAACAGGGATGGTCCCATATCCTTCTCAGAGTCGTTACAGGAGAAAAATGAGACAAAAGCAAAAATGGTTTTAAAGTGTTGTGCAACTATAAGCTATTATCATTTAACAATCAGCATAAAAGGATTGTTTTGCTATCCTTCATCTTTACCAGATGAAGTGGTAAACCAGAACGGAGAATGCTTACTGGACGAAATTTCAAAAAAAAAAAAAATATATCAGTCAGTTAAAAACTTGGGGAACTCCTGCTTAACTACTTTCTTTAAGCTCCCCAAGGCTATCACTTATTTCCAAAATAGTGCTGATGCAAGATATACAATGAAATGAGGTCAGTCAGTGCAGGTTCCTCCCTAGCCAGGGTTGGGAGAAGGCTATGGTAATCAGTGCACAATTAGTTGTTAACTGATAAATGAGGAGTCAATTGGCTGGATGACATAGAAGTGGAGATCAGCCAAAAAAGATATACTGGCTGATTTATGAGAAAGAAAAACAAGGAGAGGAAGAATTGGAGAGAGAATGAGAATGAATCTGAAAACCCTAAGAAAGAAGTACATGCAGCAAAGAAGTCCTAGATATGAGCAAGCACCAGAGGCAAAGAAAGAATTTCTTTCCCTTCTACCAACCACATGGAACATTTCTCTCCTTGGAAGAGGAGGCAATTATTTCCTTGGGAGATTGATTACACTCACACAGGCCATCCTAAAAGTTGACCTCAGATTATAGTCATCATATTTCACTTCAAACTCTCATTTTTTGATTATAACATGTGTCATTCTCTGAGTTGGGGTGGACAGAAAAGGATATCTTATTGTAGGAGATAAAATATAGTTATCTTTCAAAAGGACTTATTTTCTGCTAGAGATTTCTTTACTCCAAAATTTCTCATTAAAAAATAATTCCTTTAGTAATAGATAAAACAGAGGTAAATAAAGACTAAGCCAGTCACCTATTACACCCCTATCACACACCTACTGGTGTGTTCAAGGACATGTTCATAATTAGGCTGTCAGATTATGACACAATATCTACATCTACATATGACAATAGATTTTATAGAGATAAAAATCAGGCCTTAAAGGTCAACTAGAGAAATCCTCCCATTTAATTTTTGACCCACTGTGTAAAAGGAATTAAGAACAGTACACTATTTCTTTCTGAAAGATCCCAGGCCAAAACACAACAGTATAGACAGCCCCATGAAAGGTGTGGGAGTTGGGAAGTAAAAGAAGTGAGGGCCAAGGGTATGACAGAAAGTGCACATGGGGCAGGCTGTCAACAAAAAGCAGCATCTCCTCCATCCATCCTACGTGACTGGATTGCCATGGAAATGAGGGTTCTGGTTCATTAGTTCTTTGACCCTATCTGAATCTGATGACCTTTGGGCATCACCCCACCACTTTGCGAGTAACAGAGTCTTCCTGACTTGAGTCCTTCAAACAAGCCAAGACAATCCTCCCTCCCAACATGGAGTCCAGGAGAATACAAGAAATAGCCATTCTGCTTGAGGTAGGGTTTGGGGAGAAATGGCAAGTGACCTGATGTTGCAGCTACCCTGGAATCCCGTCCTCTAAGGACACAGGCCACCCAGTACTCAACTGGCTAGTCCCATACTCCACAGGATCACAATGTCATATTTGAGCAGTAAGAGCCATTCATGCAGGTGACTGCTGCCTTTTCTATGCAAAAGATACCCATCAGAACAAACATTTAGACATTTAGCCTCTTTGCATGGAGTTCACCCTAATTCATGTTTGTGTGTCTCCTCAAAACCCAAGGCATAGCTGTGTATCTGATACATAGAATAAGTTCTATAATGATATTTTTTTCTGTTCTTTTACCCAGATGCAGCTTAGAGATAAGAACATCGGCTTGGAATCAGGGAACATGTATTCTATTTCTACCTCTACTGTGAATAAGATATGAGTCTTTAGGCGAGTCTCTCCCCTTCTCTGGCTTCAGTTTCCTAAGCAGGTTCTCACTTCATTCAGCTCTCCTTTCAAGTACTCTCTCCTTGGAGAAGCTTTCCTCACCACTCTATCTGAAATATCACCATCCTCCACATCCCTCTTTAACTCTACTCTGCTTTTCCTTCATAGCATTTACATCCAATTTAAATGACCTTACTTAGTTCTTGTTTACCATCTTCTTGCCCTGACAATAGAATTTAAATTCTATTAAGGCAGGGATTTTTCTTTGTCATTGCAACTTTTTGAATCCTGTATCCCTATCTTCAGAGCACAGTGTCTACCACACACACAATAGGTGCTAATCAATATCTGTTGAATTAAAATTAAAAGCATAGTAGATTCTCAATAAATGTGTGCAGAATGAGATGAAGTTAGTGAAATGGATGAGCTCAAGGTCCTTCCCAGAGTTAAAAAGTCTATGGACCATGGCACCCATATGTTCTTAAAAACTATCTGGCATTCCAAGAGGCACCTCCATATTTGTTCCCAAGCGCCAGAGAGCCAGCTCAAGCATTTTCTGGGTTACCAGACAGAATTCAGAGCTCTGGCTTTTCAGTACCTCTCTGAGCTGAACACCAGAGGGCAGTATACCCACACTTACTGCTTCTATCCAGTAGAGGGCCAGAGGTAGGGGGAATCCAATTTCTGGATAAATGGCAGTACTCGGGTGTCAAATTGGCATGTCATGAACGGCGCCTAACTGCCCCCTGATGTGAGGAGCTGCAGACTGCAGGACAAAGGGTTCAGTAAAGACTTCATTCAAAATTTGTAACATGGAAATCAAATGTGAACAACAGACCCCCAAACCATCTGTTCTTGCCAAAGCCAGGACGGACTCCATGGCCAGCTGCCAGAAGTGTCCTGGGTTGTTCTATACACACTAGGGGAGGGAGTCACGTTTCCTTGTAACAAAAGACCATTATGTAAAGGGCTGCCAAACACAATCTTCCTTTGATGTATTCTCTTTAACTAGAATAATGTAATAAAATAATAATGATAATCTTTTGGTTTATGATTATCCCGAGTCAGCACCAAAAAAAAAAAAAAAGAAAGAAGAAAAAAAGAAAAAAGAAAAAGAAAAGAAAAGAAAATGTCGACCCTGGCATCAAAGCAAGCTGATGTTACAAGTTGATTATTTGCCTCTCCAAGAAATTTATCATTGTGACTTGCTGAAAATGCATTTTAATTAAATTCCCCATTTTAAATTGGGGATTTTTTTAAAGAGTACAATTAAATCCAAAAATTGAACTTCCTGATATAATATTAAAGGTGGACATGAAAAAATACAAAGAAAAAACATATAACAGTTAATATGTATGGGCACACACACATAATTTCTACTAAGAAATTAGGGGCTTAATTAGAACCCAAAACCATTCAACAGGTGAATTTCTACTCTGATGGCATATTTTATTGCTTTTGATTCTTAGTTACTATGATGTAGATATTTAACTTTAACCTACCTTCTTGTAAAATAAAATGCTTTTAATAAGTATACCCCAAATCTTATATCTAAACAGATTTTCCTCATATTTTTTCCTAAGTCACCAGAGATGCCAAATAGCCCAACTCTGCACCCTGGGTGACAGCCTTTAATGGACTCCAATTTACATACAACCCTTGGGCTGCAAATGCAGTCTGCTCTCAATACTAACAGCCCATATATTTGTGTGTAAAACCAACAATCTCTAGCTTCAGAACCAGGTCACTGCCTTTGGAACTCAGAAAGGCTTTTGTATGGTATTTCTTCTATAAACCTGCATAGCCTCCCTGTAAGCTTTTGATGAATTAAAGTGTTTATTTGGAACTAGATAAGCTTAGCAGGCTTGTCCTGCAAAGTTCCTGTTAATAAAGTTTGAGAGTGTTTCAACCCTCAGGAGGTGAAAAGAAAGAGCTGGTCCATCCTGTGCTGTCGGAGGTGATCATTTTCAGTTAGCCCCCTACTAGTGGCAGCAAATGTATCCCTTTTAACATCATTTAAACCAAGCTAATATAGGAGACTTCTCCATCTGCACATAAGACAGCAGAATGAAATTAAAAAAAAAAACAGCTCTAAACTTATCTAAATAACTCCACTGAAAAAAAAATTAAAGCCTCTAAAACCAGGAGTCTCCACCCTGGGTCCTTGGACTCGTACTAGTCCATGCCTGTTAGGAACAGGGCCACGTAGCAGGGGGTGAGTGGCAGGCTAGGAAGCAAAGCTTCATTTGTATTTGCAGCTGCTCGCCAGTGCTAGCATCAACGCCTCAGCTCCATCTCAGATCATCAGGCATTAGATTCTCATAGGAACACCGGTCCCTGTGCCAAAAAGGTTGGGGACCACTGTTCTAAACCACTTCTTTTTCTTTCAAACAAGACATACATAAAGTTGGTTCCATTTAGTATTTTTATCCCAAACACTTTAGATTCACTTCACCTGGACAGGGTGTGGACACAGTAAGAAATGCTTGGTCTGCTCCATTTTTTAATTTCCTATCATTTCTATATGGGCCTTATCTTTTAATCAGAGAACAGGAAGTAAGCTGAAGTAATAAAACACAGAACAGAGAAGGGCCTATGAATTCTAGGAGGAAAACAACGTAAGTGCTTGAGAATGTCCCTAAGCAAAAAGGTCTGTGTGAAAGTTGCTAAGAAGGATTGAAGGAGTAGACAGCTGTATACAGCTTATTGAAAATATACAAAGTTTACACAAGGTCAGTCTCCTTTTTGGCCTTGAAGGCAGTAGATGGGGAGTCGGGGGATGAGTGCATCATACATGCCTCTTTAGTTCTTCTTCCTCTCAGTGTTCTCTTAGGTTTCTCCCATTCTCTTCCCTCCTCCTGCCTCCACCCTTTGTCTGTTCCTTCACCTCTGAGAAGAGAAATCCCAAAAGTTAACCACTGCCTTAACTGGAGTTGTAAACCTGCCTTCACTATGGCCTCAGGCATCCCAGAGCCTAAGTGTAGCCAATCTCAGCAGCATCCCCACTATAAATACTCTTCCCTATGATAAAAGGTTTACTACTAAGTGGCCGAAGATCCTAATGGCTTCCCAGTCAAGTTTGAGGGAGATTTAAAAGTCTATTTAGTGAGTAGCAAGTACAGTAGTCCCCTGTTATCCACGGGGGATATACTCCGTGACCCCCAGTGGTTTCCTGAAAATGCAGATACTGTCAAACCCTATATATACTGTTTTTTTTCCCTATACATACATACATTTTCACTTAAAATAAGCAATTCACTGCTTCTCTTGGCATATCTGAATTGCTAGCATCACTACTCTTACATTTTCGGTCCATTATTAAATAAAATGTGGAGTACCTGAACACAAGCACTTGATCTCATGACAATCTATCTGATCACCGAGCCAGCTACTAAGTGACGAACAGGCAGGGGAGCATCTATAGTGTGGAGAGGTTGAATGAAGGGATGATTCACATCCTAGGTGGGACAGAGCAGGGCACATGAATTGTTTACTTCTGGAATTTTCTATTTAATATTTTGCAGTACTGTTGACCAGCGGTTACTGAAACTGCAGAAGCAAAACCGTGGATAAGGGAGGACTACTATAGAAGAACAGACTCTAAGATGCAAAAACAATGTCCCTGTATTGACTCCACTAGTAAGTACATTTTGTATTCCTCTATTTGAGTCTATCGCAATATATAGAAAATACCTATTTATTCATTTGTCTTCACTGGACTGTGAACCCCTAGAAGATAGGAACAATGTCTCTCTCATATTTGTGTTTTAGTATTTACCTCAGAGCCAGACACAGAGGGGGGACATAAAATAAGTGTTTGTTTAACTGGACCAAGCTCTGTATCAACAGTCGACAAAACATCCTAAAATACACCAACTGAAAAGAGTCTGATGTGCAGATCGTAGAATGTTTGAAGAATTAGTAGTTAAGATACATATGGCTATTCCAGCCAGAAAACAACTGATATAATCAAAAGAAGCAAGACATATTTAAAAGCTGTTATAGTCCTCAGGAACAACATCCTTTAGAAAACTAACCTTTATCTGCCTGTCAGGAACCATGTCCTCCCCTCATGGTAATTCACATAATGTGAGCATAGCCATGAAAAACTACAAAGGCAGAGAGCCTGCTTATGCTTTGCTAGGATTAGAGATTAAACAGACAAATAAGGGTCGCACATGGTCCCAATTTCAAATTCATATTGCAATGCTTGGTCAAGGTGGGGTGAGACAAGAGAAAAATTTCCAGCTTCTATTCTGAACAATGCGGCTTAGCTCCAATAAGTTAGATTGTTACAAAAACTACCCAATGAAGTGTAATTTTTCATTCAAATCTTCAAAAAAAAAACAGTAATACAAGTTTACTATCTTGTGTATGTATCTAAATACTTAGGGACTTAAAATCTATTTTTAAAACATTACAAATAATATAAGTTATCTTGAAACTTTTGAAAAGCATATTATATTCTAGAATATTATTCTACTTCCCCAAACTGTTATAATATGAAAAAATGGAGGGCCAGCCCTGTCATAAGCATCACAAATAAACAATCATCATCTATGTAGTACATGGAATCATGCACATTCCATGGAGCAAAAGTCCTCATAGGCAGTGACCACAGCCGTTTGTCATAGTTTAATATCTCAGTAAATTACATTTTTCTCTTTTAAACTTAAATGGAAATAAGGGCCATTTTCTACACACATCGATAAAATATCATTTTTGTATGCTAAAGTACAAAATATACCCTAAGCTGATATTTTAAAAATATGACTTTCCACGATGTATGACAAATCCTTAAATGTGCCTGAAGAGAAATTTACTGACAAGTTAGACCTTAGCTACAGTAATACAAGAAAGGTGTAAACTGAAAGAAGATAAATGGTTTTAAGTTAAAGCATTGTGATTAGTAATTGGTTTTACCCTGAGACTCAAAACAGAAACTACTCAAAAGGCAAAGTCTGGAACATTTTCTATTCCTATAGATCAGTTCAGTGCTTATTTAGATGAGGTTTCTCTAACATCCACTGCCTGAATTACTTGGGGAGTCACCAAATAAGGATTTTTGAGGATATAATTTTCAAACTAACCAACACCTTAAGTGGTACAATTTATAAACTGTCAGAGATAACTTTCTTTTTTTCAGTCTTTTTAGAAATCATAACACTTTTTACCTTTGCCTTCACAGTAAAAACTAATTCAATTTCATCACCACTATTTCCTGAGTGACCACAGACAAGGAAGGCCTCCTTAGAACTCCCCCTAGTAGCCCATCCCTACCTTGGCTCAGGAGAATTTCCAAAGCTAGGGAAGCTCCTAGGAAGCTTGGTATACAGTGTCAAGTCTCCCTGGGCTTCTAGTCAGGCTCTGACTTTTTACCCCAGTTGCAATAACTGGGTTGTTGGTTAATTCTTTGTGATTTATATACCTCGGTCAGTTCCAGCAATCCTGCGCCTGCCTTGACTATCTATCTTGCCTGACTCAGTTCCTGTCTGGTTTCCTGGCCAGAACTCTAGTTCTTCTGGATTGCCTTGCTGCTGCTCCTTAGGGTCCTGCCCTCAAGCCTTGGATTAGAAATCCAAGTTCTTAACAACAGTCAGATGGGCTCAGCTGTAATCAGATGTCCCAAATAGGAATGGGTCTATCTTCCCACCTAGGCTTTGCGCTCAAGAGCAAAGGCCTTATTAGATTAATCTTTATTCCACAGAACAAAGCACAATGCGCAGCATATAGAAAGCCTAGAGGAGATTGAATAAGTATTATTACTAATACTTATTCATATTAATCACTCTGGCGTTGTGTCCATAAAACTAAACCTCTCCCTATTACCTGTACCTGGAACTTTCTCTAATCACCAGCACCAGTTACCTGAGGCTCCTTAATGGCTAAGGGACAAGTGTTTTAGTTTTTGTACCTAAAGTGCATAAATGATGGCTAAATCTAATTTCTCCTATTCTTCTTAAGCCTTCTCTCAATCCTCCAAAAGCTATTAAGTAAAAAAAAAGTAATATTTTTTTTCTGAAAATAAGTTTCCTGATGTCTCAAGTCAACAAATCTTTCCTCAAAAGAGTAAGTTTGTCAAAATGTCAAGAAATCTCTCTTTTTTAACACTTCTTTAGTGCAAGTGAAGAAAGGTCAATTTTATATTCAACAGGAGCTCAGTAACACATTAAGATTTTATACTTTGTTTTAGGTTTATCTAGCTAAAATAACAAAGCAAACCAGGTTTCCTTCTCTGAAAGATCAGGCTGTAAATAATTAAAAGAGATGCTGGCCAGGCAGATGGTACAATGATGATGTTTGGAGAGAGGAAAGCCTGGTCTAAGCATCTTCAGGCCAGTTGGCTTAGATGGGCCCATGCGTGAAAGTGCCTACATGATGAATAGGGCCCTTCAGCCTGACACTACCTACCCCTCTTCTGTATGCTTTGCTACTCAAAATCTCTACCTTAATTGATGCTAGCAAACGAGGAAAGAGCAGCGCTCAGTGCTACAGCTACTACCAAGACTGCTACATGTTGAGGGTGGGTATTTGACCTCCATGATACACAGGATGAATGTGCTTGTTATAGGGAGCTTAGCCGATACATCCAGCTTTTTAAATTACTTTTTATGAACTCAGCAACCATCATGACTGCCTATGCCTTATACATGGAATAATATGCAAGAATGAGTTTTGTAAACAGCACAGTTCAAATGTTGCTGTCGTTGCTGCTGTTGCTACAACTATGCTGAATATCCTGTTTTAGAAAAAAAAAATCCACCTTAAAAATGTATTCCTTTGAAAGCCTTTGCCTGTTATCTTCTTTTAAAAGACAAATAGTCCTTGGAAGGAAACGTCATTAAGTCCTCTAAACTTAGGTAAAATGGATTTATTCTAAAGCTTCCCACACTGGGACAGGGCTGCAGTGGCATGCAGAAGACAAAGGGTACAAAAAAGGGTGGTGGATATTTTGTTTCACCTCAGGCTGACACTTGTTAAAGTACTATAAGATACAAGAAGAACTGTCCTCATAATTCATAGAGTCAAGTGCAATAAAATATGGGATCCCTTTTTTTAAAAAAATACTAAGAACTTCATGCAGGCGACAGCAGAGCATTAAATCAAACTCTGGGCTCTTCTCTGTGCAGGGCTCTGTATGACTGCACAGGTTGCATGTTCCTGAGCACGGTTTTAAGTTGATAACATTAGGACAAAGCCATCTTCATTCCTGGAAAAGCAAGTCAGGATAGATATTCTACTGACTGTGAGCTCTACAAATGCAGGACTTGTATCACACTGATTTTGTAACTCTGGTATATGATATACCACATGGCTTTCGTGCATGATTTTTCTTCCCTATGCCTGAAATTCTTTTTTTTTAATTCCCTGTATGTTCTTTACATGCTAAATCCTTATTGAAACATAAAGCTTCACTTTAAGTATTTCTTCTCCTTGAAGCTCTCCTTGATACTTCTTCCCTCACCCCATGCAAGGCCAGCATAATCCTCTCTGATAAGATTGTGACTCCCATCTATCTATCTTGTTTGGGAATGTATGTTATACCCAGGGGGGATTCAGATAGCTGTAACCTCTCTGGAGCGGAAAAAGGTCAAACGTCTGAGACTAAGAAGAGAGGCAGTCTTCTAATAGCACTTTACCTAGTCCTCTGTCTAGAAGGATAGGTTCCATTGCTTTCAAGGTGCCCCACTGAGTCAGTATGTCAATACAAAGGAACATGAATGACTTTGGAGAAAGAAGCCTCTATTTTCTGACTGATGTGGTAGGAGCCACATAGAATAGCAGTACCCTTCTGAACTTAGATGGCTGATTGACCTGCACGTTCTTTGACCTGTAGTACCACCAATCTCTTATTCCTTTGGCCTCTCAAAGGCTGATTTCCTTGGAGAAACTGAGGTAGTGCAAAAATGAAACCAAAACCGAAACCAAAGGGTCAAATTCAGTATTCAGAATGATAAAAAATAATTATGTCATCATGTGACTGGAAGGCTATTTTGGCTTTACCTGACACCCTCCACTATCTGAGCATTCCCCAGACCAAAGAATTTTACTGAATGGACCACAGAAATGTTCATTTCCTTGCCACAGAGAACAGGCAATATATTATAATACCAGCCCAACCCAGATACTAGAAATTACAAATCAAGGCATTCAGATTTCTGTACACTTGAGCAAAGAATTCCAAGTCCCACTCCATCTGATTTCACCTACTGCACTGTAACAATCAACTGTTCACAACTCTGAAATATAGTTATTTATGTTGTCTGGAGACAGACATTAAATTGATGACTACTGTCAATCTAGCCTTTTTGGGTTCATTTTGTTCTGAAATCTCTTTTTGGTGGTCATTTATTTAAAAAAAAAGAAAAAACAAACAAAAGAGAAAACAAGCATGTGCTGATGGCTTTGCCATTCATAGAGTAGGCTACAGAACTAAAAACCAAAAGCAGAACATTTCTTAAGTGCATTCTGAAAAGACTGTCTAGAGGGAGTCACTAGAGTTGTGTACAGAAAGAAGATACAGTTTGTTAACAAAACAGGACAAGCAGTCTGCTTCGAATTTAACTAAATTATAAGTCATCGAAGAAGACCACCAATGTCTGAGAGGAGAAATCCCAAATCGAAAAATCTCTTTCCCTAGGAGAAGTATTAAAAGGGAGAGGTAAGGCTTTTGTTTAAGCACATCTGTGTGTCCATTTCAAATAGTCTAAGCTGCAATGATGTCATCACCGCTTTCATTTGAAGTCTACTCATATATGATGACATCTTCCTTTACAAGCAACTAACTGAACAAACAAGAATCTTCCCAGTAAATGAACTGGGAGATCTTGACACTAGTAATCAAGGTTAGCAGGAAAAGCAGAACTGATCAATGAATTCTGAAATTTCCTTGTAAGGAATACTTCACAACAACAACAAAATAAATGGTGGCAATAGAATTCACCAAGGTTCGCCCCCTCAGCTTTATTGAAATATAATAAATTAGTTGCTCATACTTACATTGTACAATTCAATGATTTTTTTTCAATTATACTTGGCATACAATAAAATATCAGTTTCAGTTGTGCACCAGAGTGATTAGAGTGCTTACCTTACTAAATCTAGTATCCATCTTCCCCCTTACCTATTATAATATTGTTGACTATTTTTTTATGCTACAGTTTATATCTCCATGACTATTTTGTAACTATTCATTTGTATTTCTTAACCCCTTAGCCCTTTTTCACCATCCCTCCCCACGACTTCTCCTGTCTAGTAGCCCTCAAAATATCCTCTGTATCTATTTTATATTCTCTGCATCTGAATTTGCTTTTGTTATTGTTGTTATTGTTATTTATTTTGTTCTTCAGATTCTGTACGTATCTGAAATCATGTGGTATTTGTCTTCATCTGACTGACTCATTCAGTACAACATCCTCTAGGTCCACCAAGGCAATATCTTTTCCCATCCCCTTCCTTTTAGTCTGAAGTGAGTAGCATATGTAGGGGTCGTGTTTTCTTATCCATTCGGCCACTCTACCTTTTGGTTGGAGCTCTTAATTCTTTTCCATTTGAGATAGTTGTTGATAGATATGTAGTTATTACCATTTTTATTCATAATCTTGATACATTTTTTTTTTCTCCTTAAAAATGTCCCTCCAAAATTTCCTGGAATGCTGGCTTGGTGTTGATAAATTCCTTTAGCTTATTATTATCTGGGAAGCTCTTTGTCTGTCCTTTAACTCTAAATGATAGCTTTGCTGGATAAAGTATTCTTGGTTATAGATCCTGGGTTTTCATCACTTTGAATCTTTTGTGCCAAGCCCTTCCGTCCTGCATAGTTTCTTTTGAGGAATCAACTGCCAGTCTTATAAGTGCTCTATTGTAGGTAAGTAACTGTTTTTCTCTTGCTGCTTTTAAGATTGTCTCTTTGTATATTAACCTTTGGCATTTTAATCATCACAAGACTTGGTGCGGGTCTCTTTTGGTTCCTGGTTTTGGGGACTCTCCGAGCTTCCTGAGATTTTATGTCTATTTCCTTCACCAGGTTAAGAAAGTTTTCCATCATTATTTCTTTAAATATATATTTGACTTCTTTTCTCCCTCTTCAGGTGCCCCTATGACACAGATATTTTTACCTTTAATAGTGTCCCATAGGCTTCTTAAATTATTATTATAGTCTTGGCTTCTTTTTTCTTGCCATTCTGATTGAGTGTCCTTGGCTTTCCCATCCTCTATATAGGTCATCTGATCCTCTTTTTTATTCACTTTGTTTATTCCATTTAATATACTTCTCATTCAGATAATGTTTTTCATTTTGACTGGTTCCCTTTTATAATTTCCATTTCCATTTTATGTTTTTTATCTCTTTGTTAAAATTCTCGCTGAATTCATCTACATTTCCCCTAAGTTCATTGAGCATCTTTTAACCAGTTTTGAACTCCACATCTGTTAAATTGCTTGACTCCATTATATCTGGATCTCTGTTCTCTTCTCTCATATGGTTTCTGCTTCTTTGTCTTCCCATTTTGGCTGCCTTTCTGTGTCTGTTTCTATGTACTAAGCAAAGTTCCTAAGTCTCCTAGTCTGATTAGCATGGCTTTGTGTGGTAGGTGTCCAGTGACACAGTCCTGAAAAGGGTTCAGCTGCAGGCCAAATTCAGCCCCAGCCTGTGTCCCTCCGGCCACCTGTTAAGTTTTAGCAAGCAATCCACAGATGCTGTGCTTATAGTTGCCTCAAGAAACCATGCCAGAAATGAGGTCAGCTACCACCAGTGTGGGTCTTGGAGCTTGCTCAGCAAGCAGCACCTGACTCACAGAGGATACACCTGGATGTGGCTTGGGTGGGGCCATGAGTTTGGGGAGGTGAGGTTTCAGGGAATCCTCTGGGCAGAGTGACCTCTGTTATCTCCGTTTGATGACATCTAAGCTATGGCGGTGCTCAGTCCATGCACTAGAATGGGGAAGGGCTCAATAGAAGAACAATGGATACCACCCACACTTCTGCCCAGGAGAAAGCCTCACCTTTACCCCTTGCTCCGATAACTCAGCATCCCCTATAAGTCTCTGGTGCTCCCAGAGCAGTGACCCGGTGCTGGTGCTTAGATTGAGCGAGTCCGTCACCACAAAGTCCGCTCACAGACTCGGACCCTTTAAGAGGCATCTGCAGCTGCCAGCTGCTGCTGCCACAGACTCTGTCCCATTCAGCCACTGGGGACCCGCAGCCTCGCATCCTCTCCTGGTCCTACCTCCTCCCATTGCAGGGTGATTGCTTACTTCTTTCCCTAGTTGTAGGGCTTGTTCATCTAGACCCCAGGTGACTCTGCTTGCTGTTTGCTGTGTTTCTGTCACAACTTCGATGTGGACATAAGACGGATGAACAAAGCCGCTATCACCTATTTTGACTTCTCCAAGAGGTTTTCTTTTTACTCAAAGAGAAATGTCTACCATGAAGAACTTTTCATCTGAAGCAGCCATAAAAATTAGATAGATAAGTGGTTCCAGTATTTAACTAGCTCATGCAAAGATGTTCTTTGAAATACATTTTTTTCTAAAATTTTTGTTAGAATCAATTGAGAATATTCTAAGCAATGGAGCTGTTGCTTGCTTTAGAAAATGGTGGTTCACAGGTCTAATTTTCATCAAGATATGCTTATTAACATGTGTTTATATATGCATTTTTCTGCTTAGGAATCTGGTAAGTCTATATAAAGTCTAGTGCAATTTTATAAAATCATGAAGGAAAACATTTCTTTCTCTCCATCTAGAGAAATAAAATAGCAAGTGTGTTTTTAAAATCTGACAGCAAAACTGGCATTACCTTACCAAATCTTTGGTAACTTCAACTAAATCTAAGTCATCTCTTTAAGCTTTCATTTCAAGGGTTTTTTTAATTAAAAGATCAAGAACACTAAAATACAATATACCATGTATTAGCATATGTAGATTAAATGAAGAACACTTAAATATACATTTTGTCAAGGCTGTAAAGATTTACAAAAGTATAAAGCCTCAGGCACTCAGATGAATTTCACTAATAGGCCTCTTAAGCTATTTTTTTATGTGTTGTCTCCATGAAGTCTGCATTCTAAGTTTAATTTCACATGAAAGAATTAACCATCTAGGTGTGCGTGTGTGCAGGGTGTGTGTGTCGGGGGTGGGTAGTTGTGTGTATGTGTTTAAAGATAGTGAAAAAAATGCAACTAAGAAAAAGAAAATGGGCCTAGAGGAGGAAAAAGCCCTTGCTGACATCTCTATTTTTATTGGCCATTCTCAACACACTTAATTATAAACTCTAACATTCTTAATCATAAATCCCAAGGCTTATAACCCACTCCCAAATATAATAGTCAATATAAACAGAAAATGCACACGAGTAATTAAATAGTGGAAGTTATGGATACAAGCAGCATTTCAAAGGATCATGTATTTAATATCTTAAATATAGCACAGTCATGAACTGCATAATGATGTTTCAGTCAAAGATGGGCCACATTGGCAACAGTGGTATCATGAGATTATAAAGGAGCTGAAAAATCCCTATCACTTAGTGTATTCATAGCAGTAGTAATGTTGCTGTCATGCAAAGGTTGCAAAAATCAACAAAGCTGTGGTTGAGATGGCAAACAAATTTAACCTGGGTGTGGATGAGGATGTCATTGAGGAACTCCTACTAGTGGTTTCTGAGGACTGGAACAGGAATGCATAGCTGAGGAAGAGGTAAGAGGAAAGGAAACTGCAGGAGAAGAAAAAAAAGAATCCCTGAGAAAAGTCAGAGTGAAGGGTTTAGCAGAAGCTTTTGCAGACTTCAACAGCTCCTTAAAAGGTTTGAAAACATGGAACCAAACACAGAAAAGTTTTCTTTAACAGAAAAGACTGTTCATGGTGCATTATCTGCTTACAAGAAAATCTATGATGAAGAAAAGAAATAAATCAAGTAAACTACCATGGACATATTTCTGAAAAGAGTGACGCCTCCTCAAGAAGAGCCTCAGGGAGGTCCTTCAGGAGGTATTCCAGAAAAAAAAAAGGCATTGTTATGATAAAACATGACAGCTCCATGCATGTTATTATCCCAAAGACTTTCTAGTGGGATAAGATGAGGAGGTGGAAGACAGTGATATTGATGATCCTGACCCTGTGCGGGTCTAGGCTAATATGTATGTTTGTCTTAGTTTTTAAAAAAAATGTTTAGAAAGTAAAAAATTAGTAATTTTTCAATAGAAAAAGCTTATGTAATAAGGATATAAAGAAAGAAAATATTTTTGTACAGCCGTACGATGTATTTATGTTTTAAGCTAAGTATTATTACAAAGGAGACTAAATTTTTCAAAATAAACTGAAATGTTTATAAAGTAAAAAAGTTAACAGTGAGTTAGGGCTAATTTATTACTGAAGAAAAAAATTATAAATTGAGTGCAGCCTAAGTGTACAATATTTATAAAGCCTACGATAGTGTACAGTAGTGTCCTAGGGATTCAGTCACTCACTACTCACTCACTGATTCACTCAGAGCAACTTTTAGTCCTGTGAGCTCCATTCATGATAAGTGCTCTGTACAGGTGTACCATTTTTTTAATCTTTTAACCCAAAATTTTACTGTACCTTTTCTATTTTTAGATATGTTTAGATACGCAAATGCCATTGTGTTACAAATTGCCTATTTAGTACAGTAACATGCTATACAAGCTTGTAGCTTAGAAGCAATAGGCTATACCACATAGTCTAAGTGTATAATAGGCTATACCACCTTGGTTTGTGTAAGTGCACTTTTTTGATGTTCGCACAACAATGAAATCACCTGACAACACATTTCTCAGAACATTATCTCCCAGAATGTTACTTTAAGCAACACATGACTGTATAAAAAATGAGCACATTGCTAAATTCAAAAGCCCTCTGTCATTAAGAGAGAAGGAACTCTAGTTAGTATACACACAGACACACACAGACACACACACACGTGCACACACACATACACACACACACACACACCTTACCTCATCAGTTCATAAAAAGTTAATAGTATTTTATAAAGTGGTGTTATAGTCAAAAGAACATAAGAGCCAACTCTGTGATTCAGTCCAGCTTGTACATCGTCTTATATGAACTATATGATTCTTAAGATTGTGCTTAATAATTTTCTCCCTAGAAGGCAAACTAATAACGATGATGACCCCCTGCCTTCATTTGCAAAACCATTTCAAAGCCCATGCACATGCATTCTCTCATTCATCGCTCCTCTTCTTCTTATCTCACAGGAAAGCTGAATGGCAAGGATCGAGGATCCTTCCAAAGTCTTGGTTTCTAGTCTAGAAAACAGTAATAAGAAATCTACCCTACCCTCTCTATTTCACAGGACTATTGTGAGAAGCAGATAACCCATATAAAACTGTTTTGAAAACTTCCCCCTAAATATGCAACAACAATACTTTTCAATATAAACAACCTATAATTACACACTGGTGATCGGTCAATCATTCAAAAATATTTTTAAGTTTCTCATCTAATGAGAATTCCTGCTAGAGAATAGGGAAATTGTCCAGCTTCACTGGGAAACATCTGTTTAGATCAGCAGAGGGAGAGAATGAGCAAAAACTTGGAGAAGATGTGTAAGAGACACAAGGTCACAAGAGAAAAAATGCACAAAGTAAAATACGACTCCAGCAGGGCTCAGCCAAAACAAAATACTGGACTCAGTTGATAACCAAAGTAGATATAATTTGTTTTAATTCCATAAACAAGAATTTAGATCAATTGAAATTTTTAAGTTATATTATATTTTGGACCATGGTACAAAATTGTCCCATTCTAGGCTTCTAGGTCATCTAAGAAGATAAGTCTGGTTCATGGACCCTTTCTAACCCTGTGAGATGTATAATATCCACTTTTCCTTCCATCCTTTAATTTGACTGGACTGGCCTTAAATACACCTGAAAGAAATGGCACCCTCTTCTCCCAAGACATAGTCAAATGGGAAAAGTCTTTGATGGTTTCATCTGTCTCAAGTAAGAAATAGATCTGATTCAGGAAGACTGGAGTGCCCTGAGCTTACACTTAAATCTGGAGATAACACTTAGGGGAAATAGCCAAAAGTCAGCTTCAAATATGCCCAGCATATGTAAGTGGTTTGGGTTAATTTGTCCCAGAACTATAATTGACCCTATGTTATACTAGCCAAAAAGAAATTTTTTCTCAAAGTTCAGACATGATTTTCACATCTATAGAGCTATTTTTAAAAATAAAACAGTAATTTTCATGTGGAAGCCACTAATGGTTGCTTATTCTGTTTATTTAACATAATAAAAATAGCCCAGTATCATGGGTTTTGTCCTAAATTATCACTCTTTATGTAACTTTGGAAAATATGTAAAATTACCCATTGGATATCTGGGTTAAAAGTTCACAAAAACTATTTATTTTCCTTTAAATAAATGGACAAATAAATCAAATCTAGGACTGCAATGGAAATGGCTCCACTGTCCCTGGAGTTTTCATAAATATTTCCTTAAAATATATCTCTAAAACTTACTTTGGTTTGGAAACTACCCTCTTCTGAAAGGATGGAAGAATCTTTCACATTTTTTGATCCCCTTTGGAGGCAAAAAGCACCAGCCAAGTCCTAAATTGATGGATGAGCCAATGAACTAATCTGGCCGCAAATCATAATAGCCTAGGGAGCTTGTTAAATAAAAAGGAAACAACAAATATAAAACAGCAACAACAAAAACAGGTCCTTATCCAAGAATCTCCAAGAACAGGACCAAGGAATCTATATTTTTAACTAGTTCCAAAACATCTTTACCAGTTCATCCCATTTTCAGGTGTCAACTCTGCCCTCTTCTGAGGATTCTCCTATGTCTCTCCAGCCCTGACATTTCTCTAGAACTCCAGACAAGCCCTCTGGGTGTCTCAGGGGCACCTCAAATACACTAGGGCCAAAATACTGAATCCATCTCTTTTCCTCTCCAACTTGTTATTTCGAGTTTGATTTTAGGTTGTTTTTCTTAGCATGAAAAACAGAACTGTGCCAAGATCTCTTGCATTTCTATGAACTAGAATTCTAACTTGCTCCCAGTCTTATAACTTAATCTTTCTTTAAAAATAATTTTTAAAATCTGACAACCAAAAAATCTGTTATAAACCTTTACCATCCTGCATTTGCCATTTTTGTTCACACTACATACATTTTTTTTAAAGTATGCATCCTAGAAAATATCATGCTTTAGTTACAGAAATCTAATACGTTTATATTCCATATGTAGAAATGGAATATTATTATTATATACTAAATGGTATCCATTTAAAATAGGTCCTGATTAAAGTATCAATAAAGTACTAGGAGACACAAGTTCTGTCATCAGATTTTCAGAGAGATTGTTTGTTCATCAGATTACACAGAAGTAGGCACATCTGGGTCAAAATTGCCCCTGGAGTTGTGCTGAGTATATGAGAATAGAAGTTAAGCTGCAGCCTTTATTTGAATTATCTGATCTGTTATGTAGTTTTGCAAATCAAGGGTAAATATAAAGAGGACAAAAGTCAGACAAAGGGTTGTGTTAGTTATCACAAACTGGGCCATCTACAGGGCTTCATTTTGGTCCATTCTCCACTCCTCCAACTGTCCCCCACCCCTACCTCACACTACGAAAAAATAAAAGTGGGTGGCTTTTTCTGGAACTCTGTCTCCCAGGATGCCCCAGAAAAGAAATTGAACCAGTGAAAGAAAGCAGAGGCAGTCTAGGCTTAAGGATAGTAAAATATAAGGTCAAGTTGTAGGCCATAGTTAGAACTGGATAAGACAGCTTATGTTTGAATGTGATCACCAGTGAACTCTGCCTCCTGTGCCTCACCATATGCAATTTTCTATGCTCAATCACAACATAAGAATGATGGTACAGTTGGAAAAAGCCCAAGCTTTGGAATCAGCCAGACCTAACTTGGAATTTCAGTTTTGCCGATTAGTACTTATGACTTTGAGCAAATTGCTTAACTTCTCTGAGACTCAGTTTTCCCTTTATAAAGAAAGAATAGTAATAGTATTAATAATACCTTCCACTGTTGCTGAGAGCAGTTAATGAGAAATCACATAAAGTACATGGTATATAGCAGGCCCTCTATAAATGCTAGTTTTTATTCTTATTATCATCATCAAGTACATTGAGGAGTCACTTTATATTTCTATTTTTAAATAGTATTATTTTAAAGTATTAGATTGAACCATAGAAAATCGCCTTTTTCTGTTTCCCAGGAAAAGTCCAACATCAGTGATTTTATGTGGTGCAACCTTAAATTTTTAAAAAGTGTGTTCTTGGAAAAGGATATACTATGTTTAATACCTGATTATATGTGGTAAAGGCACAATCTTATCCTTTGGAATTAAGTGAATGACTATGCAGTTAAAAGATGAATATCTGGTGCTAAGGGTAGGGCATATTAGAAAGGAACTCTGTTAATGATACTAGACAAGTGCTGAAGCCCAAGGCACTACAATACCACCGGCATGACTTGGCTACACTACTATGAAGCAGCCATGAAAGGACTCAGAATAGAGAGGAGACCGTGTCTGAATAAAACAAAATTAAACATAAGCCTGAGCCCACAGGGTTGTTCCCTACAAGAAGGACAGAGAGCTTAATGAAAACCATGCCCTGAAGACAAGGAGAAATTTAACACACTCTGCCTTTCCATCTTAGTCTCAAATAACAGTTTGATTTTTCAAAGTAATCCATATGTATTGAGGAAAGAAAATAGGGAAAAAGTTTTCCAATCCCAAAATAAAAATCAAAGCTTAGAATGTTTTGTAAATAGAAAAATTGCCCTACAGATTTTGGGATATAAAAAAAATTGAATACAAGAACACTGAGATCAATGGGGAAATATGCCTGGTCTTTATATGCTATAACAGAAAATAGAAAAAAAACAGAATCATTTATGTTTGGAAGCAGTATAGTGTAATGGAGAGAGACTGGGGCTTTGGAGCCAGACAAATCTTCATTCTAATTCCAGTTCCATCACTTATCAGTTGTGAGACTACAGGCAAGACTCTACACCTTCACAGGATTGTTGTCAGAATTAAATGAGATTATGTATTTAAAATGCCCAGCATGTAGTAAGTATTAGAAAAAAACAGAAAACACCCAAATACTTGTTCTGACTTTGCAAATTTATACCACCACCTACAGTTTTGATTGTATTCCTACACATCCTCCTACGCACAAGATGATTAACACAAAATGAAACTTTATACATAGGTTAAAAAAAAAGATAGCTCTTGGCTTCAGGTATTTCTAAATACAAAAACAAGATATGTATTTACATGAAGATATATTCTGAATGCATTAGAAAGGTTGATTTTTAACTGTATCTTTCAGGTTATTCTCTTTTTCCTATTCACACACCCATTACCTTAATTTAAACATGGTCAATGATATGGAGAAGAAGGCAGAAGATGGAGAAAAACCTCAAGCATGAGAGTAAGACTTGAAAGTGAGCCGAAATGAGGGCCATGTAGAGAAATATCAACTATATAGAGTGTGCAAGAGGAATATGAGGAGAGAGAAGGTGATAGGAAAGATCAACAAGTGCACAAATGACTCAAGGAAGTAACTGGCCAGCCCATAGCTGTAGTTATGCTATTTTATATACCTCCATCAACAAATTTTCTAGGAAGTTCAATTAAAATGAAGTTAGTTATGTTAGAGCTCCTTTTCAGTCATTTGTTAAACTTTGTAGTTTTGTAAACCAAATGGATAGCTTGCCTGGATATCCAGAGGTTTATTTGGATGAGAGAGGAGAAAGTTCCAGGACAGTACCAACCAGGAAGGAAAAAGGGAGGGAAGATAGGGAGGAGCTAATACCCTCATATTCTATCCCTGGCCAGTCCAGGTGTGGTAGGCTGCAGTTTCCAAGCTTCCTACCCTTAGCCAATCCTCGTGATTCAAATGTACAGTCCCTCATAAAAACAAATGCCAATGTTCTTACTGCTGGCCACTGAGTATCCTCCAACTTGGAGTCATTAGACAAACAAAAGGAAGAATTCATTTTGTTTGGAGAATCCACAGTGACATCCAGCAATGGTATTCAACAAATGATTACAATCATATCCATATTTCCATTCTGACAATATTTTTATTCTATAAGTCTTTGTTTTCATGTAAACTCATCTCTATGTTTTTTTTTCTTGTCATTTCTACCATGGGTAATGAAGTTTCTGACAACAAAGTGTATTGTTGGAGCTCATCCTTTTCATTAATGAGGTTATCACTACACTGCCTCTGTATCACCAGTGCAAATGAACCTAGTGTATGAACAGGGATGAAGAATATATGCAGGATAACAGCAAGAGGAGATAGCGAATATTATAACTGTAGTCCCAGTTTCTGACCCATTTCCTTCAAACATGTCAGCCACAGCTGAGAGTCTTACTCATTCTTACCTCTCACCCAGATGTACAACTCAAGTTCATTACCTTGAGAACAACTGTACTCCATTGCCTTGCCTTATTGGTTAACAAATGATCACTCAAATATGGTTTCGAATTGAAACTATCTGAATGTTGCTATAACATCTAATTGGCTTAGGCTTCATGAATTTATCATTTGAACTAAAGAACAAGAAAGTGAAGGAAAGACCACAATGAGTTTGCAATGGAGATTCAATCAGAATCAGTGCATTTGTTTAATTGTGAAGCACTGCTTTGGAAGGTAGAGATGCTGGATATTATCATATCTGAAAAGTTTCACATCTAATAGCTTTGTTGGACAGGAAAAATATCTGTGAGAATGAGGTGGCTCTGTACTGTATGTCCTTCCATCTTTGCTAGAGTGGTAAGCAAGGGAGAGTAGTTGAAAGAAGCCTGGCCTGAGAGCTAGAAGACTTGGATTAGAACCAGTCATTGTGGGTTCAGTCCTCTTTCCTCATCCAAAGGGAATAACCTAGATGCTTTCTGAAGCCTCTTACACCTTAACATTCTAGTCATCTCTGTGAATAGGGTGATGATACATCCTGATTAATCTGCTACAGTTTCAACTTATACCTTATAGATTAACTAACCTGGTTATTTTTAACATTTATGTTCACTCTCAGAAGTATCCCTTTTTTGAACAATAATTCACATCATCACTCTATCTGTGAGTCATTTTAAAATGTAAGCTTTGTACTTTGGTACATAGTTTTAGCAAATTACATATCTCTAGCTAATATACTTAAAATTACAGAGCTTCATTCCTAAAAGAAGGAAGAAAGAGCAAGAGGAAGAAGGAGAGAGAGGGAGGGGAGGATAAACCCATTGAGATAAAAAGAAGCAAGTTTGAATAAGGGGAGCATAAAATTGAGTTTCATCTGGTTGGCTAAAAAAAATATAAGGACTCTCCTAACTGAAATTAGTGAGGGTTTTTGTTTCCGTTTTTGTTTGTTTCAGAATAATTACACAGGAAATTCTCCTATATAATTCAGCTTCCATGAGACCATTTTAAATCTCTATTGCATATCTAGAGACAGTTATTTATAAACTGCTTAATGGGTACTGATGTTGCTGCTTAAGTGTGACTCAGTCCCTTTTATCATCAAACATCATTTACATATAGTATAGATCAAGGCATACAAGTTAAATTGAGAGAAAAAAGGTCTAATTCTGAAAACTAGCTCTTTTGAAGTCACAAAAATCAACATAGCTGTTTATGTAGGCTGAAATCTGCCCTCAAGTGTCCTCAAACAATTCCCACCCAACTAATCACAGAGTTTAGGGTGGTAGTTTAAACTTGTCTTGAGAATTTCGGGCTTAAGTAACTTAATATTGAGGCTACTTAAAGGAAATCCTTCAACAAGTATGTAGACTTAGTAAAAATGTATGTCTTACAAAGAAGTTTTAGTTAAAAATCCAAATAAGGAAAAGAGATTTTGTTGGAAATAGTAATGAAAGATCCCAATCTTTGTTTTCTGGATTAAAAAAAGGCTATAGAAAGCTACTGTAAAGATCCAAAGTAATAACTAAACTAATGAAATAATCCAAACTTGCAACAAACATCCCTGTTGTTTGGATAAAATCTTATTGAACTTTCATTGGAATCTAAATATTTCAAATTTGTTCAAAGGTAGAAACAGATGAGTGAGTCTAATGGACTTCATCATATAAAAATAGTTAGATACTTCTGGTAATAAGGTACACGGTAGACAGGTCTAGTCTCAAAACTCTACAATTATAGCCAGAAGGATCTATTATTTTTTTTATTCCGAAGCCATCTGACAAGCAAAACACTGTTAATATAAAAACTCAGATAAATTCGGATCTTGATATAGTTGACTCAGGCTATGTATACAGATATACAGATGTGTTTGGAAAGCAGTGGCCATGATTTCCATAAGCCCTATAGGAAATCGAGGATGGGAGTGGTTATAGGGATCAAGGAGATAAAAGAGAACTCAATCCAGAGGTCCTACCTTGACTTTGAATTAACCTCGCTGCCTGGAACCTGACTCTGGTAACCTCTTGTAACTAAACTCTTGTGTGTGCATGCCTGTCTGGTAGTTATGTTTCCATCCTGCCACCCCACTCAAGTCAGCCAAAAAACTGAACCTACTGTTTCTGAATATTTGAGTCTCTTTTGTTTTAAAACAATCCCTCTTTAGGAAACCAAAAAGAAAATAACTCAGAGTGGCTACTATTTGCAATAAATACAAGGTGTCCCAGCTCCCTGTGAGCCTCCTACTGGCTCAGTGAGCTCATATTCTTTGACTCTAGGAATTACACACCAAGCAATCCAGGAATAAACCCTACCCAGTGCCCAGACTCTCTGGTTCTCTGGGTAGATATCTGTCTATGTCTCTAGGTTTCAGTGCCATTGTCAAAGCCATCTGCTTAAGACTTATTCCCAGCTACAAGCTAAGCTATTATCTGCTCCACTCTGAGGCTCAGTGAAGTGAAGGAAGAGTCTCCTGAGAAGGGTTCTATGCTGATCATTTTACCTGAGAAACTCTCATTCAGAGAATTCATTTGTCAACTTAAATGGCAGTGGTAGAAGCTCTTTGACAGAGTTTTTGACTTTATAAAATTTGCCCCATGGGCCAAATCTACTTAAGTTTAAGGTTTTCTCATTCTTGGCACAGCCAACACCTACTCATTCTGGCTCCTAATACCAATATTATAAAAGAGATTTCAATTCTCTAGGAGCTCCTGGTAGCTGCTTAGCAATGCCTCTGTTAGGGCAAAAAAAATCTTTAAGAAAGAAGAGCTGTCGTAGCTCCTTAGCTAAAATGAATATCCACATCTTACTTATAAAGTTGATCACCATTCTGATAACGCTGGCTGTAGCAAAGATCAATAGACCTAATTACCCTGTCCTATGTACTCTGAGGAATAAACTCTAGGGGAAGAATTATTGGTAGAAACACTATATGCAGCATTAAGTATTAATGACATTCTCAGGTTTTCTGAAATGATAAGTAAAGTCAGGAAATTAAAAAAAAAACTTTTTCTCTGGCCCGCATTAGGAAACCAGCCTGCCAGTGAATGTCAATATCACGTCAATAATTCTGATGCAGAATAAAAGTGTGGTGCACAACCTCCCGTTAAATGGAAGAATACCATGTGACATCCCTGATGAGTTTGCACAATTAGTGAGGGTTTGGAGCTAGTGGTGCATGGAACACCCATCAACAGATAGTCTTCTGGTTAGTTAAAATTCTGTAGGACATGCCAGTGTTTCTTCTTTCTACTCTGCTCTCTAAAATATCCTGAGAAAGCACCTTGCAACTTAATGTTGACCCAGATCTGGTCCCTTGGTAGAAATGGACGAGCAGCATTAAGATGCTGCTTGCTATACAATGCCCAGGCTTCTCAAGCATGGATGGCCTGTGCCACACAAAAGCAACCTGTGAGCTCCAGGAGGGGATTCAATCATACAGATGTCAGAAATGTAAAGGAGGCTAATATGCCCTTGTGTCAAGGAATGCTGAAGGAACATCTGCAGAATGCTGTCTTGCAGGCCATTAGGGCAAACAGTGAGGCTTGGAGCATGGAGAACAGACAGCTGTGCTTTTAGGGGATGTTTTCAGATGTAGAGGTCACTGGAGAAATATGTCAGTTGGCGTGGTGAGTTACCCCATGCTAAGAGAAACCAGATCAAATTTTTGGCTGGTTACCCAGGACACTCCAGGATACCTCCTCTCTAAAATGATTTTCAGCCCACATCCTCCTTCAGCAAAGGGAGTATTTGTTTACTCAGTTTTCCCTTTTCTCAGAAGCACACATACTTTGTGGGGCTCCTTGTCAGAAATAGTTCCCCACCCTGGAATGAAATCTGCTGATGTGGTTTCCTAAACTGAGGCTTGTCTGCTCACTAGGAGAGGCACAGCTTTAATTAAGGACAGCACATAAGCCCTGTTTGAGTTGCTACAATTTTCTCAAAACCCAAGCAAGCCAGGGCAAAGGCAGAAAGTAAAGCTGGGTAATTTCAATGGAGCAGATCCTTAGTTTTATCAGAGTCCCAGAGTCAGGAGATTTAAAAAGTTCTAGCTTAATTCTCTTGTTTAACCAAATATTTCTAGGAATGAGAAAAATGAGGCATCCAGAGAAGGGAGGCTTTCCCCAAGCCACTCATATTGGCATTAGATTCCAAGTCTCAAAATACCTGAGTTCAAAAAAAAAATAACTTATGGCAGCAAGTTTATAATAATGTATTTCTGCCTCCAAACTCTGATAGTTTGATAAAACCACCAAATAAACCAACAAATATACCAAGTAATTATGTGGTAACTAGAAACTGCTACAAGTCATGGAACAGAAAATAATGGCAAGATATGATCCCTGTCCACAAGATGCTTTGATAGACTAGAAAAGACATAAAAACATGAAATGAGCAGTGAACAAGCAGTAAACAAGTGTATAGCTTCATATTTTTCAACGCTATAAACCCATAAGTAAGGCACAAACTATGCAGAACAGTGTTTATAATATTATGCAGTACTAATTGGGCAGTATAGATAATTAGAAAGTATAAGAGAAATTAGAAAATGGCAAGAACTGTGGGGACTATGACTGATAGGGGAATACAGGAGCTGGGGCTTGACAGAATGCTGAATGAATGGGGCCAGACATTCTGAGATGAGAAAAGGGCAAGAACAAAAATTTGGAAGTGGAAGAGAGGTATGCATTGTGAGAGCACATTTAGGAGGGATAGCCTTGATGTATACACCTTCTGGGAGTAAGGTAAGGTTAGAGAGGTAACAGTAGGTACCAGATTCTGGTAGGTCTGAAAAGTCAAAAAAGATTTTATGTGTTGTGAAGAAAGCATTAGGGAGACATTTTATGTTTTTCAGTAAGAAATAATAGCTCTCCCTTGAAAGCTTACAGTGTGCTACTACTCTGCTAAGCTCCTTACATGGATTATGTCAGAGTCTTCACAACAAGCCTAGGAGGTAGTACCAGCATTACCCCTATTTTCAAATGAGGGAAATGAGGGCAAAAATACTAAGCAACATGACGAGGGTATACGGTAAAAAAAGGAGAAATCAGGATTGTAACTCAGACATGTCTATTTCCACTGCCAATAAACACTGTATTCTTAAATATCATGCTGTGTGATCAGGGTATTTTCAAAAAATAGACTGGCCTCATTGTAAAACAGAGAGGGTTAGGAAGCAAGGATAATGGTTAAAAGTATCCTCAATAATTCAGACGCAAGTAGGAAAAGTCCAAGAGTAGGTGGTGAAAGTAAGAACAGTGAAAGGACTAATCCTAGAGGCAATAGTGATGTACTAGATATATGGAGGGAAAGTAAAAGATGGCTTGGAGAGGAGTGATGGCACTAGCAAAAACAGGGAAGGGGTAATAAGAGTAACTAGTTTGTAGGGAGATGGTACAAAGGTTAAATTAAGTTTTAGACATATTGATTTTGAGGGGACAATGAGAAATGTCCAATGGAAAACTGATGGTATTTGCAGATATGCCTTTGTTCTATTTATGGGTGCCTAATGAAATCCGCAAACCCATTCCCCAGAAGATGTACACATGTGCAAACACGAAATCTTGCATCACATTTAAGAGGGCCAGTGACTTCCCCAAACCCATATACAAAGCATTTGGTACAAAGCATGAGCAATAAATAGAGGGTGGAGATGTACAGTTTGGTGTTTCTTACTCATATCCAACATCACATGAATTTCTTGGTTTCCAAGATCCTGTCCTGCCTGGTTCCCACCTTCCTTTCTGATTACTACCTTTCCATTTTTTGTTTGTCTCTTACTCTTTTCCCTTGCCAGCAAAATTGGGTGTTAACTAAGAATCTAGAATGTCCTTGGTTCTCTTTTTTCCTCACTATAGGCTCAGTTGGTTGATTTTCTATAGATTTTTGTGAGTATTAAATGAAATAATACAAGTATTTTGAACAGCACAGTCCCTGGCCCATAAAAATCTCTTAGCAAATGGTAGCCATGATAATAACCTGAGAGAATAAACAAGCTGATTAAATGATCCAAAGAACAAGCTGCCAAAGTAGTTTTGAGAAGCTCAAGGAGAAGTGCATATCACAGAAGGAGGGAGAGGATGGTTAGGGGTGTAATGTTCCTTAATAAGAAGGAGGCGAATAATGTTAATTTTTATCTGAATTGTCTCAAGTTAAAACCAGGAAAGAAGACTCTTCTTAATGCAAGTCAGAGCACTCATTCCCAAGATGCACAGTGGTGATTAATCTCCTTTCCAATAAGGTGCCTTGTGCTGACACAAGAACAGCAGTGTGTTGTGGTAGTGGCAGTTGCTATGGTTTATAAGATAATTTTAACCCTGTCATCGTTAGAAAACTTGGAAAATAAGCCCTCCAAAAAATATTCGAACAAGCTCAGAATATAGTTTTCAAGCTGAAAATTCATTCAGAAGCCAACATTTCTCCAAAGTCAATTCTCCCCCAATCAGGTCTCATGCATTTAGAACAACTATTCAGGCAAGAATATCATGCAAATATGCTTCTGGCAGCTTTTAAATGAAACAGCATCCTCTTATCAGTTCCCAGCCTGGTCACTCCCAAAGGGACTGCATATGCTTTTCAACATACAAATAAGTGCTATGCTCTTCCATTTGCAAACAGTTTAATCAGGTCTCCTGAAAAATTGGCAGGATTTCTTCAAGTTTCAAGGGGTAACAATAGTTTCCTAAGCCAATTTTGACAGACCACATACCAAGAGAGGTATAACTCTCTGAGAAAGGTCTACAGCTTTAAAAAAAATTATATTTTTGTTTTTTAAATTATAGTTGACATCTAATATTATATTAGTTTCAGGTGTACAACACAGTGATTAGACATTTATACAACTTGTTATCACCCTGATAAATCCAGTACCCATCTGACAACATACATTGTTATTACAATACTACTGACTATATTCCCCATGCTATATTCTTCCTCCCTGTGACTATTTTGTAACTACCAATTTGTACCTCTTAATCCCCGCTCCGTTCACCAATTCCCCCAATCTGACAACCATCAATATGCTCTCTGTATCAATGAGCTGTTGTTTGTCTATCCTGTCCTCTATATTCCACATATGACATTTGTCTTACTCTGTCTGACTTACTCCACTCAGCACAACACCCTCTAAGTCCATCCATGATGATGCAGATGGCAAGATGTAATTCCTTTTTAGGCTGAGTAATATTCCATTGTATATGTGTACTATCTCTTCTTTATCCATTATCCACTGATGGACACCAGGTAGCCTCCATATCTTGGAGACTGTAAATAATTCTGTAATGAACATATGGAATCACATGTCCCTTCAAAGTAGTGTTTTGGGTTTCTTCAGATAAATACACAGAAGTGGGATAACTGAGTCCTTTCTCTGTCTCCTGTTGTTGCCTTTGTTTTAAAGTCTATTTTGTCTGGTATAAATATTGTTACCCCAGCTTTTTGTTTGTTTCAATTTTCGTGAAACGTCATTTTTCATTCCTTTACTTTCAGTCTGTGTGTGTCTTTTCATCTCAAGCGAGACCGATGTAGGCAGCATATGTAAGGGATTTGTTTTCCTATCCATTCAGCCACCTTATATTCTGATTGGAACCTTTAAACCATTTACATTTAAAGTAATTGTTGCTAGATATGTAGTTATTGCCATTTCATTATTCATATTTTATCTTTTTTTTTCTTTTTTCTTCTATTCCAGTTTTCTCAAATTGTTTATTTGGGCAGACCAGGAGACAGGGAGGCCCTGAATCTAAAAGAAGGTGTTGGGTCTCTTGGTGGAAAAGTGTAGCTTGTGCTGGTGACATGGACCCAGTAGGGCAACAGGAACTTGATCTTGGAGTCGTAGAACTGCTTGATTGCTGGTTGGTGGCACTTGCTGTCTGTGATCTCCTCCACCTTCACGATATAGATTGAGTGGGCTCAGGCATGGTGCCAAACCCCCAGGTCTCAGTAGCACTGGGTGACAGCGCATGCAAAGGTCAGGTCACAGTACTTCCAGTACATGTTGTGGGTGTGACTTCAGGAGGTGTAGCACAGCCATATACCAAAATTCTTTAACCACAAGGGGGGATTTCTAGAATACATGTCCACAATAACAATTTCCCCTGAAGACTTCTTTATCTTCTTCAGCTGAGACATAAAGCACCAGATGCGAGGCTTGGTGATAACACGGTTAGGTGTGAGGATGCACATGTGGTAGAGGGACAGTGTACAGCACTTGGGGGTGGGCAGGCAGCGCCCCACCACCTTGTATTTTCACAGCATGCCCGAGGCCTTCATAGCTCTGTCGCTGCATTCGCCACCACCTACAAATGGAAGTGTCTGCCCTCACACAGCCAAGCACCATGGCTTCATTGCATGAAATCAATTTACTTCTCCTTAAAGAAGTACCTCATTTCCTGTTATACTGGCTTGGTGATGATAAACTCCTTTAGCTTTTTCTTGTTAGGGAAATTCTTTATCTATATGTCAATTCTAAATTAAACCTTTTCTGGATAGAGTAATCTGAATTATATATAGGTCCTTGCTTTTCATCACTTTGAATATTTCCTGCCAAGCCCTTCTGGCCCACAGACTTTGAGAAAACGTTGAGAAATAGCTGACAGTCATATGGGAGCTCCCTATAGGTAACTAACTAACTTCTCTAGATGCTTTTAAGATTCTCTCTTTATCATTAATCTTTGGCATTTTAATTATGATGTGTCTTGCTGTGGGCCTCTTTGGATTCAGCTTGTTTGGGGCTCTCTGTGCTGCCTGGGCTTGTATGTCTATTTCCTTCATCAGTTTTCAGTCATTATTTCTTGAAATAGGTTTTCAATTCCTTGTTCTCTCTTCTCCTTCTGGTATCCCTATGATGTGAATGTTATTACACTTTATGTTGTCCCCTTAAACTATCCTCATATTTTTGGATTCCTTTTTCTTGTTGCTGTTCTGATTGGGTATTTTCTGCTACCTTATCTTCTAAACCAATGATTCAATCCTCTGCTTCATCTAATCTACTGTTGATTCCTCCTAAGGTATTCTTCATTTCTGACTGGTTCTTTTTTCATATTTTCTATCTCCACTTTTATGTTTTCTTTCTCTTTGATAAAGTTCCCACTGAGTATATCTACTCTTCCCCTAAGTTCATTGAGCATCCTTATAACAGGTGTTGAACCCTGCATGTAAGTAGATTGCTTGTTTCCATTTTTTTCTTTTTAGTTCTTTCTCTGGAGCTTTGTTCTGTTCTTTTTTTGTCATCTCACTTTGACTGCCTCCTTGTGTTTATTTCTATGTAATAGGTAGGGCTGCTATGTCTCTCAGTCTTAATAGAGTGGCCTTACATAGGTGTGTTATGGGTCTCAGTGGCACAGTCTTCCCTGGTCACCAGAGCTGGGTTCTCCAGGGAGGTGGGTTTTCCGGGTACATTCCTTGTACGGGTTGTGTGTGCCCTTCTGTTGTAGCTGAGCCTTGGTTGCTGTTTGCTCATTAATGGATGGGATTGACCCTAGGGCTGATTTGTTATGATAACTGGCCATAACCAGTGGAGTTGTTTAGGGGCTGACCCTACAGAACAGGATTTGCTTTAGCAATCCTGGTGCCTGCCCTGTCTGCCCTTTGGGTGTGTTGTACTTAGATGTGACCCCAAGCGGTACTCTGGCTCAGACTGAAGCCAGCTTCTGGACATGCAGGCTGGGGCCTCCTGGAAGAGGCCCTGACACAGGCCAAATTCAGGGGCCACCTGGTATAAGCCACCAAGCAATCTGTAGATGGCCACCACTCATGCTGGACTTGGAAGTGCCTCAAGGGGCCAAGCTGCAAACCAAGGCTGGTTGCTACTAGTGCCAGGCTTAGGGCTGCTAAGCAAGAGGTAAAGGAGATGCCAAGGCCCGATGCAGCTTGTTTGGGATTTAGGAACCTTTGAGAGATCTTAGGAAAGTCCACAGCATGAGCCAAGACAGGCCATTTGTATGGAAAACCCACTGGAAGCACCTTGGGTGGGCCTGCAGGTTAGGTGGGGTGAGGTCTCAGGGAATCACCAGGGAAGGATGACCACTGTTAGCTAGGTTGACTAAGATATGCAGGCTGAATGGGTCTGCAAGCGAGGTAGGGAAAGGCTCAACAAAGGAACAATGCCCTCTGCCAGCATGTCTGGGAGAATGCTGCCCCTCCGGCCCTCACCCTGAAACCAGACAACTCTGTTCTTCCCCATATGTCCCTGGAGCCTCCCAAGCTATTGCCCAGTACTAGAACTCAGAGATAGTGAATCCATCAGAGAGTAAGTTTGGGTGTGGGCCCCTTATGAGGAAAGTCTGCGACTCCCTCAGCCCTCTATCTCATTCAGCCAAAATCTCCGCTGGTTTACAGAGCTATAACTTGTGGAAACTTCTCTTCCCAGCACTGGAATGCTGGGCTTGGGAGCCCAGTATGGGGCCAAGACTTTTTGCTTTACTGGGAGCAATTCTGCAGCTGAGATATTTCTCCTGATTCTGAACCACCACAGGTGAATGTGGAGCCAGCCGATTTTGCATCTCTACCTCTCCAACCAATTTCAAGGTGGCCTCTTCTGTGTGTCCCCAGTTATAGGAATTCTGTTCAGCTAGACTTCAGGTGACTCTCAATGATGGCTCTTCCGTAGTTTAGTTGTAATTTTGATGTGGTTGTGAGAGGAGGCAAGCACAGCATTTACCTACTCCTCCATCTTGAACAGAAGCCTACGGCTTCTTATTCATAATTTTTCCATTTAAAAAACAAATCTGTCTACTCCTAGAGATCTTTTAAGTGAAACTGGACTTCTGCTGGTTGGCTTTACAAATGCAGGGTTAGGTTCTAGCAGATCTGCTCGAAAATCACTTATTAGAAGTCAGCAGGAGTCCCAGAGAAGAAAGTACTTATTTTTCCCCAGCAACTGGGTATTATCACTAGAAAATATGTGCATGGAGGAGGGAGCAGGTAGAGAATATGTGAACTATTTCTGTAAATAAACAACTGAGTAAGTCCAATGCATAATTCCTAAAATTTCCATCTGAAAATTTATATTTCAGATTTCTCAAAAATTATAATGCAAGTTAGCTGGCCTTTCATTCCTGCTTCTCCTCTCCTGTGGTCATCCCCAATTTCAGCCATGATTCACTAAATATTCTTCCCCATTGGAAATTATAAAATGATATCCTAGCTCATTGTTTCATTTTATATTGAGCTTCATTGTGTTTTCAGGCGTAGACACTGTCAGCTCTCCTTCCTCTTCTGTAAAATCTTTTTTATTGACAATTCAATCATGTCAAGTTTGGAACAGGAGAGGTACTGATTTGATCAGCTATCACTGGATTTACAATATATAAATGACAGCATCATATCTAGCCCTCGTCTAAAACAGCTGCTTTTTATCGATTTATATTCCACTGGCAAGGAAGAAGAATTGCAGCACAATGTAGTGGTATGATCCAAGATCAATACCAATTTTTTTCTTAATGACACAAAGGCCAAGATAAGGACAGCATAAGTCAAAGCTAGACAGATCAAATTTGTCCAATATCCCTTTCAATTACTGAAGAACATGCACGGGGATGTATAACATTAAAGCAAAGGAGAGTATTATTCCAAGTGGTTTAAAATTATGACATCAAACAAGACTGAATAGTATCCTCAGATATGATATGGAATTGAAATGAGTTGAGAATGGAAGACCATCATCCCTACCTTGGTCTGAAAGCAGCTGAGCACCCCTGGAATTACTCTAATTACTAGAACTCAGAACACTGACTCAACCGTGTAATCCAAAGGATGAGGACTTAAACCAGAACTCCAGCACCAAACATGCTGAATCCCTTAGATGTTGGTATTGAACAACAGGTAATGAAATGTGAAATAGACTGGTTGCCCTCAGAATATAATATGTATTACAGGAACCTAAAAAGTAAATTACCCTAATGACTTTGCAAGTTCAACAGAGGGGTTAGGTCACATAAACTCTGGGCAAGTTGTAAAGTTTCAGCTATCTCCACTATGGCAATAAAAGGCTGTCCAATCCTGTGGGAATCTAGGAAGATTCCTTTATTTCAGCTAAAATGGAGCTGGGGACAGGTCGAAGCAGTTCATTCAAAATCTGTTGCACCATGATCCAAACCTACACAATGGAAAACTATGATAAAATCAGTTCAGAGGAATACTGGACTGAAGACTGCCTAGATGATTTTCTCTATCCAATAATTTTTTTTTAACCTGCTACCGACACTGAAGAAAGCAGAGGCTTCTCCTCATTAAACTGTGTCTCAGTTTCACTTGCATATCTTCCTGAGGGTCCCTTTGCTTCCATTTTGTCCACTCCAACATACACAAATATGGTATGCACTTTAAATAACAACAGGGTTTTATTTTTTTTTTTTTTGGTCATAGAATGTAAGCTCAATATAGTTTAGGTAAATTATAAACTAGAGGTGTTCGAGAGAACACGATGAAATCTCAGGAGGGCTTTTGTGAAATATGCTGTGAAAGAAATTAAAATACCTGATCAGTAGCATAATAGATGATGTTTGAATTCCTTCTAGTCCTGAGTTTCTGTTTCTAAGTAATAACAGTTCAAATGCCCTACTACTAGTAAAAAAAAACATACAGAGTAAAAAGAACATGGGTATTTGGAATCAAACTGACCTAGGTTTTCAGAATGGACCTTGCAACTTCCTAGCAGTGTAATCTGGAGCAAGTTACTTAGCCTCTCTGTATGTCAGTTGCAGGCACAGTTACAAGTGTGCTATATATCATATCCCATTTGATCTTCATAACAATCCTATTAGGTTGTAATCTCCATTTTAAAGATGAAAAAGAGCTCAGTGAGCTTAAGTAAACTTGCTAAGATCATACACAGTTGTTGAGTCTGGATTTAAACCAATGGTCTATGTGTTTCCAAAATCTACTCTTACCATTACTATCATCATGCTACAATTGTTCCAGTTTAATCTAAGCTTGAGCTATTTTCTTTACTGTCTCTCTCACTGAGAAATCAAGTTAGGACCACAAAGTTAACCACAACAGAACTGTGTATAACCCCATCTATAATGTGAGCATCCAATGGCAACTTAGATGTCTACTCAGGAAATGCTAAGAAAAAATGGAAACCTTACTTCCTTAAGCCATGTTTGTTACCAGTATATTTATAATAATCTAACTGAAGAATAAAAGTGTCCCAATTCTAAAGACAAAATGGAAGTTGTAACTAGAATGTAAAAGGCAACCTAAGACATCTCTCAATACAGTCAATTTTGACTTGATTTTCAAGTAGTGCTGCCAATCCATTTTTTTCTTGCAAAATTAGTACAATATTTACTGATCATGACATCAGATGATTCAATTTAGCTGCAGATAACAAAAGCAGGCCATTTATCCAGTGTAAAGTAATCAGAAATAGGATGCCATGTTTTTTCATAAAATATCATGCTAGGATTTTGAGTGACAGTTAAACTGTTGTTACCATATGGGTTGTGGGCATGGCAGGTTTGGTAAGACAATCTAGTAGTTAGCACTGTTAGGAGGTCAGGAAGCCAAAGAGGTAGATGGAAATAAAGAAAGATACAAACATCAGAAATCAGAGCAGGCAGTGGGGTCATGTGTTTGAGTGGAGCAAATGGGAGAAAATACAAGAAATCATTAAATAGTGAACCTAGCTTGAACCTGATACTCTCACATACTTTCTCTTGTAGAAAGAATATATCAGGTATCTTCAGCTAGCACCAAAGAGGGTAATGATATCTGGCTGGCAAGGTCTTTTAAAGGTACTGGAAAGCTGCAAAGAATGTGATTAGGCACTCACTCTGGCACTGGAATCTCAAACTGACCGTATTCAAAGTTATGACTGGGAAAATGTATTCCAGGAAGTTAGTCCAACAGCCAACACATAGTAATATCTTAACACATGTTTTTAACTCCTAAAAAGGGATTGTGCCTAAAAATCAAAGTATAGAAGGTTTCAAGATCAACTACAAAGTGATTTTCTAGTCAAACATTTGTATAGAAATATTTTCAACAGAATCTGTTTTTTTCAATACATAACTGAAAAATTAGGATTAATTAATGATCAAGGATAACTGCAAAATAGTTTATTTGGGAAATATAAATGTATAATAATTGTCATCAGTTACCAACATATGTACACCATTGACTAATAAACTCTCTGACTTCATAAATAGGAAGAAAAATTTTCGGTAAAGATCATAGCCAATTATAGTCATGCTCCACAAAACAACATTTCTGTCAACAATGGACTAGATGTACAATGGTGGTCTTAGAAGATTATAATTAAGCTCAAAAACTTCTATTGCCTGGTGATATCTCAGCTGTCATAACATCATATTACAACACATTATTTGTTTGTGGTGATATTGGTGTAAACAAACGTACTGCACTACTAGTTGTATAAAAAGTACAGCACAAACAAACACAGTAGTAGGCTATGGGATCTAAGTTTCTTTAAGTACATTCTATGATGTTCATATAATGATGAAATCACCTAACACTGCCTTTCTTAGACCATATCTCTATCATTAAGTGGCACATGACTATATCCATAATTTGAATTTCTGTATCTTTTTGGCATGTTCTTAAGTGGCCCAAATAAATAAAGAGCAACAATGTCACAATCTTTATGTAGTCAAATCTATAATTTGGTAATATTAACCATAAATAGTTCTGTTGAAACTGTAATGGAATGGATAGTTACCTTCTCTCTCTGTTGAAGTATTTCCTTCCTTTTGTACTTCATAGAAATAGAAACACACATACTTCAGAGTCAGAAGGCATGAAACCAAGGCCTAATTCTACCACTTACTGGCTGAAAAATTCTCTGTGCCCCAGACCCCCCACCTACATAACAAAGACAATAATATCTACCCTTCTTAATGTAGGTATTATTCATATTTGCATCAGTCATGGACCCCAAAACTGTGCAAGGTGAATAGTAGGCAGATGCCTAAGAAACACTTGTTGCTTGGCGATAAAAAATTCAAAAAGAAGGTAATATTTTATTGACCCTAGAATTTTATGTTTGCCAGAAACTCATTAAAAAATAAATATTATAATAATTCTACAATTGTCATTGACACTCAAAATTATTTTGTGCTTCAGCCATATTTCAGCTTCATCTTTGAATTGGAATCACTTAAACCAGTAAACAGGTAACTGCAGAGACTATGCATTTTCACCTTCCTAAAGAACATGCATAAGTATCACATGCCAAAACATTCAAACATGTTCAGAAGATAAAATTAACCTAATTACCATAAGAAACAAACAAGATACAAAGTCTAATACTATAAATACACTAAATGTCCAGGACATAATCCAAAATTACTTAATATACAAAGAACAAACAAAGAAACAAACAAACAAACCTCATATGGGCAATATTTGTCAATAGTTCCAGCTGTGAGATGACAGAAATGATAGAGTAATCAGATAAAAAATGTTAAAGCTAATTTATTAAAATGCTCTAATAAGATCAAACACTCTTGACAGGAATGAAAAGACAGGATATTTCTGCAAAGAAATAGAAGTTATAAATGAGGACCAAATACAAATTTTACGTCTGAACAATACAATAACCAAAATTTAAAACTCACTAGATGAATTCAATGGCAGAATGGAGATGACAGAGAAGTCAGTAAATTTAAAGATTTAAATCAATAGAAATCCTCCAATCTGAATAACAGATAAGAAAAAATATTTTGAAAGAAGAAAGAAATAAAGAAAGAAAGAAAGAAAGAAAGAAAGAAAGAAGAAGAAAGAAAGAAAGAAAGAAAAGAAAAGAAAGAAAGAAAATGAACAGAGTGGACAGAGGCTTAGATATCTGTGTCATCAAGTTCCCAAAAAGAGGAGGAGGAATATGGTGCAGAAAAACATTTAAGGAAATAGAGGCTAAAACTTTTCCAAAATTTGGCAAAATACACAAATCTATAGATTCAAAAAGCTCAGTAAACTTCAAACTGGATAAACTCAAAGAAATCCATACCCAGTCACATAAACATCAAATTGCTGAGGACTAAAGACCAAAGAAAAATACTGAAAGTGGCTAAAAATAACATATAACTTAAAGAAAAATAACAATCTGAATGACTATAGGTTTCTCATGAGAAACAATGGAGGCATGAAAAAAGCAACACATTTTTAAAGTGCTGAAAGAACAAAACTATCAATGAAGAACTTTGTAGCCAGTGAAATTATCTTTCAGAAATGAAGACGAAATAAAAATATTCTGAGGTGTTGGAAAACTAAGAGAATTCATAGCCATTGAAGTTTTTTTTTTTTTTTTTTGTACAGAGGAAAATAATACCAGAAGGAAAATTGGAAAATCAGAACTGAATGAAGAGAAATGGAAAACCTAAATATCCAATATAAATTAGACTCTACTTCTCCTCTTGAGTTCTTTAAAATATACTTTACAGTTAAAAGAAAACGTGATAACAATGCCTGATGGCATTTTCATTTTATTTGAATAAGACAACTACAATATAAAAGGGACATGAAAAGGGATCTATATGGTGGAGGTTTTCTGCATTCAGCTTGAAGTAAAAAATATATATATAGACTGTAAAAAGGCTGTGAAAAGTAAAGTATGCATATTCTAATCCCTAGAGTAATCACTAAAAAAACTATATACAAAGATGTAGTAAATGAATAAATAAACTAAATGGATTAATATAAAATGTTCAAATAACCCAAAGGAAAACTGGAAAGAAGGAAAAAAATAAGGAACAGAAGGGAAAAAACAAACAAACAAAAAATGACAGACTCAAAACATATCAAAGATCACATTACAAGTAAATGGTCTAATGACCTAACTAAAAGATGGAGATTGTAAACTATAAGCTATCTACAAGATATTCATTTCAGATATAATTATATAAGTACATTAAAAAATAAAAGATGGAGAGTGATGACAGCAAAAAATGGCAGAGTACAGACTTCTGAAAATTTGTTTCTCCATAAAAGCAAGGAAAAAGCTGATGAAAATGTGAGAATCAGAATTCTAGGAATTAACAGAAGGAATGGAGCAACCCAGGATGCATTTTTTTTAAATGACTGAATCTTGATGATAACAGTGAACTTCATGGCATTTTAACTTTCTCTAGGACTATCTCCTACTCTCTACCTCTTCCATAACCTTGAAAAATAGCCTGTATTTCTGAAGGAGCTGCATGGAACTTGAGATCTCTCGAAGCCTCATTCCCAAAGAATTGTCATGATGTGATGTGTCTAGAGGTTCCCCCAAAAAAACCCAACTTACAAGGCTCTCTGTATTTGACCTGATTTGTAGTGTGCCAGTGTGAAAAGCATTTTTCTGGGGAAGAGGGATGTTTGCCAAAGAAACTTACTGAGTGTTTTAACTTTATAATTCTCTGAGGTGATAGATAACAGCTACAGCATAAAAAAAGAAACTAAAAAAAAAGGTCAGTAGAAAAATGCAGAAGACATATTCATAGGGGCTTTGAAAATATTAGATATATTCCTGGGAATATAGATGGGTACTCACATGTTTAGGGCTGTGCTCATGCTCAAGAAAGGTCTGAGAAGGAAGTAAGATCTCACTTACAGTGTCTCTGTGCAAGCTAGAAGTGATGGCTACTGCAAAGTTGTCAATTGCCTGGCTGACCTTTAAAGACATGCCCCAGCACACATACAGAGCCACAGCAAAGACTGAAAAATTAGGCACTTAAGAAAATTTCTGTCCAATTATTAGCTAATCAATAAGGTAACCAAACAGAAACTTTAGTGTCCACACGCAGCAAAAATACAGACTTTACAGAACTAATTAAGAAAACTCACTAAACAAACAAGCAAACACACTTAAACAAGTAGAAACAACAGACACTAGAGATGGGGAGAATCTGATTTCCAGAGTTGCCACATTGTATTATTTTAAATGTCCAGTTTTTAACAAAAAAAAAAAGCCACAAGACATGAAATGAAGCAAGAAAACATGGCCTATAGGCAGGTGAAATAAAAGCATTCAACAGAAACTTCTGAGGAAGCACAGACATTAGACTTACTGAACAAAGACTTCGAATCAGCTATTTAAATGTTTTAAAAATTAAAGGAAACCATGCCTAATGAACTAAAGGAAAGTACAAGCATGCTGTCTTACCATGAAGAGAATATTAATAGAGATAGAAATTATTTAAAAGAACTAAATACAAATCCCGAACTTAAAAGGTAAAATAAAATTTTTTTAAACTTCATAAGAAGGGCTCAAGAGCAGATTTGAGCAAGCAGAAGAAAAAATCAGTGAACTGAAAGATACATCAATGAAATTATTTTGCATGGAACAGAAAGAAAAAGAAATGAAGAAAAATGAACAGATCCTCAGAGACCTGTGGGACATCATCAAGTATAACAACAACATATACATAATGGGTGTCCCAGAAGGAAAGAAAAGGGGAAAAAAGAATATTTGAAGAAATAATGGCCAAAATTTTCCCCAAAATTAGTAAAAACATAAATTTACACATTCAGGAAGCTTAACAAACTCTAAGATAAGGTCAATAACATCCACACCTAGACACATCACAATCAAACTTTTGAAAGATAAATAGAACTTTGAAAGCAACGGAAAAAAATTGACTTATATACAAGGGATCAATAAGATTAGCAGCCGATTTCTCATTAGAAATCATGGAGGGTAGAAGGAAGTAGATTAAATATTCAAAGTGGTGAAAAAAAACTGTCAACCAAGAATTCTATGTCCAGCAAAACTATCCTTCGAATGAAAAAGAAATTGGGGAGTAACTTCTTAATAGGTACTGGGTTTCCACTTAGAATGATGAAAGTGTTTTACAAGTATAAATAAATAAATAAATAAATAAATAAATAAATAGATAAATAAATAAATAAATAAGTAAATAAGTAAATAAAAAAATATATATATATATATAGTGGTTGTTCAACACTGTAATGTAATAATTGTTACTAAATTATTTACTTTAAAATGGTTAATTTTATTGTATGTGAATTTCACCTCAATTTTTAAAAATTACAGTAAGATTAAAGACATTGCCAAATAAAAACTGAGAAAATTTGTCACTAGCAGTTCTGCACTACCATAAAAACTGAAAAATTATTTAGGCTAAAATGAAAGGGCACTAGAGAGTAACTCCAATCCACATGAAGAAATAAAAAATGCCATTAGCAGTAATGAGTATGAATTGATTTTTGTTTAAATTCTTTTTTGTCCTTATAAATTTGCATTTATGGAAACTATAACTGTGACAACAGCAGTATAAAGCAGAGGGAGAAACCAAAAGTTTTTACATATTATTTCAAATTGATATTAATCTGAACTAGATTCTCATAAATTAAGACGTTAATAGTATTCCCAAAGAAAAGCATTAAAAAATAACTAACTAATACATAGCAAAAGACATCACAAGAGAATTAAAATAGTACAGCGAAAAGTATATTTAAAGAAAAGAAGGCAGAAATGGAGAAATAGCAAAACAAGATATAACACATAGAAAACAAATGGCAATATGGCAGATGTAAATCTTACCCTATCTGCGATTACATTAAATAAGAATTTATTAAACTCTCCAGTTAATAGGTAGAGACCGACAGACTAGATACAAAAACATGGTCCAAATAGATTGTGTCTACAAGAGACACACATTAGGTTCAAAGATACAAATATGTTGAAAGTAATAGGATGGAAAAGTTATAGATAAACCATGAAAACAGTATCCAAGAGAGGTAAAGTGCCTATACTAATATTAGATAAAAATCATTACTAGAGACAAAGGACATTTTGTAATGGTAAAAGGTTAATCCATCAAGAAGATGTAACAATTATAAACATATCTGAATCTAATAACAGAGCCCCAAAATACACAGGCAAAAACTGAGAGAATTAAAGAAACAGAAATTCAACAATAATAGTTAGAGACATTAATACCACATCTTCAATAACATATAGCACCACTAGAAAATTAAAAGTAAAAGGATAGAAAATAATATATCATACAAATACTAATCAAATCAGAGTGGCTATATTAAAATCAGAAAAAGTAGAATATGGAGCAAAAAGAATTATCAAGGATAAAGAGGGACATTACATAATGATAAAAGTGTCAATCCATGAAGAAAGAATAGCAATCCTACATGTGCATGTACCTAACAACAGAACTTCAAAATACATGCAGACTCAACATTGTAAAGATATCAATTCCCCCAAGTTGATCTACAGATTTAACAGGATTGAAACCAAAATTCTTCAAAGATTTTCTTTGTATACACAGACAAGCTGATCCTAAAATTCCTATGGAAATCCAAAAGACCCAGAATAACTAAAACAATTTTGAAAAAAAAGAAGAATAAAATTTGAGGAATGAGAGCATCCAATTTTAATTCTTACTATAAAGCTCCAGTACTCTAGATGGTGAACAGTGTTATACTGGTATAGATTTATGGCAAAACTGAAAGTCCAGAAATAGATCCACACAAATATGACCAATTGAGTTTTGACAAAGGTTCAAAGGTAATTAATGGAGCACAAGTTGTCTTTTCAGCCATGGTGTTGGAATAATTACACACATTTATGGAAAAATAATGACCCTCCCCTAAAATAATGCCTTATAGAGAAATTAATTCAAAATTGATTATAGATCTAAATGTAAATTATAAAGCCATAAATTTTTTGGAAGGAGACATGGAAGAAATTTTTTGACTTGAGGTGAGACAGAGTTCTTTTACATGACACAAACACAATTTTTTAAAAAGATGATAATTTAGAGTAATTCATCATGATTAAAACTTTTGCTGTGAGAAAGATACTTTTAAAGAGAACAAAATTTCAAGCTACAGACTGGAAGGAAATATTTGCAAATCACATATTCCACAAAGAACTTGTATCCACAATATGTAAAGAGTGCTCATGAAATAGATCTCTTAGGGCATTATACTGAGAGAAAAAAAGACAATCTCAAAAGTTTACTGTGTGATTCCATTTATACACATTATCAAAGTGACAAAATTATAGTGATAGAAAATACATCAGTGGTTACTATGAGTTTGAGTTGAAAGACAAGTGTGACTAGTAAAGGGTTACAAAAGAGATATTGTAGTGATAAAACAGTTGTTTCCTGATTTTTATGATGTGTATTAAAATCTACACATGTAATAAAATTTCACAGAACAATACATGAAATAAGTACATGTAAAATTTAGCAAAATCCTAATCAAGTCTATACTTGAGTTAATAGTATTGTGACACTTGTCGATTTCCTGGTTTTGACAATGTACTATGGTTATGTAAAATATTACCATCAGGAGAACCTAGGTGAATGGTACATGGTAATCCTCTGTACTATTTGCAATTTGTTGTGATTCTTAAATTACTTCTAAATAAGAAGTTATAAATTAAAAAAAAACTCAATAGAATGAAAAACAAAAATCCAATTTAAAAATGGGCAAAAGACTTTAACGGACACTTCACTAAAGATACATAGATGGCCAATAAACACATAAAAAGATACTTGACATTAACCATCAGAGGACTACAGATTAAAGCCACTGTTGAGATACTATTACATATCTGTTAAAATGACTAAAATAAATATTGCTGACAATACTAAGTGCTGATAAGTATCTAAAATAATAGCAACTCTCATCCATTGTTGGTGGGAGTACAAAATAGTACAGCCACTCTGGAAAACCACTTAGCAGGTTCTGATAAAGTTAAACATACACTTCTCATATAACCCAGAAATCCCACATGTAGGCATTTATCCAAAAGAAATGAAAACTTATGACATTATGTTAACACAAAAACTTGTACTCAGTTGTGTATAGCATCCTTATTGTAACTTCCCCAAACTGGAAACAACCCAAATACCTTCGATTTGAAAGTGGAAGAACTGTAGTATATCCAAACCATGGAATACTACTCAGTGGTAAAAAGGAACACACTATTCATAAACGCAACAACTTGGATGAACCTCAAAGGCATCATGCTGAATGAGAGAAGTCAGCCTCAAAGGTTGCAAAAGTGTAAAATCTCATTTATGTGACATTCTGGAAAAGGCAAAACTATAGTGACAGAGAACATATCAGTATTTGCTGGGAGATTTTCGGTGTGACAGATCTGTTCTACATCCTCATTTTGGTGGTGGTCACATGAATTTATGCATGCATTAATAATTTAAAAGCTGCATACCAAAAGAGTCAATTTTATTGTATGTAAATTTATAATTTATAAAATTACCCTGATTATGCCAGCAATACAATCATTTCACAACCTAGAGATTTAAAAATAAGAGCACATACCTATATGCATACATAGCACAAATTGCAGGCATTTTCTAAGTGTTTCACAAATACTCATTTAATTTTCACAATAATAAGTACTAGAATTTTCTCCATTTCACACGCAAGGAAAGTGATACATATATATTGAGGTTAAAAAATTGTCTAAAATGACAGAGCAAGGAAGTAGTGAGGTTAGGATTAAAGCCAAGCTTCAGTCTAAGTCCAGATTCTCTGCTGTTAACCATGAAGCTTTGCTGTGCTATATGCTTTTTGCTATGAGCTCTTTAGAAGACACACTCTTCTCATTAATAAAAAAATCTGAGGTACTTATTAACTGATATTTTCTGAAGAAAGTCCTTAAGATTTAGAAAGATCAATTCATGCACCCAATTAGTCAGAAAGAGACTGAAAGAGAAAGTTAAAGATCTACCCGTCATAACTTATACCTTACTTTCTCATGTACTGTATTGATTAATGCAGGTAGCTGGTTTCTTGCCATTAGTTTTTTGTTCTTACAGAAATCCATATCATACTTGTTACTTAAATACAGACAAAAATGAACCTTCACCATTCAGAAAACTGCCAAAGAAAGTTTGGGATTCTTACAGTAGCTGGATAAGGAAGTTTTTGAACTTGTTCACTAGTATTAAAATTTATTTCTAAAGGCATGCAGGATGATGGTATTAAAAGGGTTATTATTTTATGCAGTCTTGGTTTGTGTTTCCTCCTCCCACAATGCCTTTGACTACATTCAGAATAGTTAATGAAAACTTACGCATGCCAAAGTCTTGAGCAAAGACAAAAAGAAGTAATACAAAATTCCTCCTTGGGGAAAGGAAAGAAAATAGATGTTACTGAGGGCAATGCTTAATTATTGTTTTAGAAATAAAATTGACCAGAAAACTTCATTGGGTGGTGCTATTTAAACCATACTATTTATGCAAGGTCTGATTTTACTTTTAGGGGAAAACAGAGGCAGATACCCACATTTCAGGATGGAAATGAATCCTGCAGATTTTTATAGTTAGGATGCCTTTCGAAGGTTTCCATCTTTTATGTGTTCAAAATAAGTCCTAAAATGATTTTGTGAAGTAGACAGGGAATGAATCTAATAAGAGGTTAAGTAATGTGCAAGGGCAAGGACATATATAAGATTTGTAATTAAACACCCCTGGAAACATTCAGCAACTATCCCCAAATTCACATCACACACCACAGCCAGCTGTGTGCTGTAAGGTCCACCATTTGAGAATGAAACTGCCTGTTTGCATTTCGAATACATGCTTCTGCCAGTGATTTGAAAGTGTGAGGGCAGAAGTGCACCAGTGTTTAGGAAGGAGGAGAGAGGGTGAGATTAGAATTGGGAGAGGAGCATGGTACATTAGCTATTCATTCAACAAACAGGTGCTAAGCACCTGCTAAGTGCTGGACACTGCACTAAGGGCAGGAGATACAGATATGGCTAAGACCTGGCCAGCACCCGCCACCGGGAACTCACAATCTGGTTTGGGAGATCCCAGAACATTTGGGAAAATTCAAGTGGAGCTGTGCAACTGGAGTTTACAGGGCAGACAAGGATAGGCGATCATCAAGACATAAGCTAAAAGACTATACAATAAGCGCATATTGAAGGACTTTGTATTCTGTGCCAAGGGATTTTATATTTGATGTCTTTTGATTAAACACAAATAATCCATATTTACTGTAGAATACTTTTAAAAATACAGAAAATCAAAATTTAAAAATAAAAAATCACCTTCAATTCCTACCCAAATCTGTACATTCTGTGTCTGTGTCTCTCCCTCTTTCTAGATACAAATATGTCTCTCTCTGTCTATTGAGAGAAATACACATATAATCACATACACGCTTTCCCTCACTTAAAATATAAGGAATATTTATTCGTATCATTAAATCTTCTTCAACAACATCTTTTTAACAGCCACATAGGATTCCATCATATTGTTATTTCATGATTTAACCAGTCATTTACTGCTGGTTGTTTCCTATTTTTGCAATGGTAATTGCATTTTTGAAATGTAATTGTGTTTGCATTCCACAATGGCTATTGTCCAGAAACGTGGCAGTTGTAGGCTGCACAAGGGTAAAACTGGTAAGGAGAAAAGGGAGATGTGAAGATCATTAACAGATAAATAAGGAGAAAAGTCGGGCAGTATACAAAAAGAAAAACAGGATCATGTAAGGTGGTTTATAGTAGAGAGAGAATACTAAGAGGGAAGAAAGAATCTGTCTATGCTGTAGACCCTGGTTGGTTATTCATTCAATGAAACTTTACTGAACACCTACTAAAACGTGAATCAACCTAGACCTTGGGTCCTAGAGATTTCCAATGTGATTTACTATGCAAGCTATCATCAGTCAATGGTTCACCTGAGGCATCTGATCCCTTGAGAAGAGTCAACTGGGCATGGTAGCTAGAGAATCACCTACATTTCCCAATTCCCAAGTACTGTTTTTGTATTAAATTAAATCACCAGAAAGCCAAGTACCTGGATCATATTATCTCAGCCTCCAAAGGCATGTCTAAACTGAATTACGATTTAATATTACACTCTCACATCTTATGTAGAAGGTCGATACAGGAATTATCCATTTCAACAGGGTTGTTGTTCCTTTGCAAAACTGTAGTTGAAGATGTCTACTATAACTTATTATCTCTCACACGAGAGCCCATATAATAAATTTCAGAATAAAATTTGTCTGGGGAAAAGTAGAGACATTTTTCTGCAGCAATAAAAACTATACAAGCCAATGTATTTTGCTATTTACTTTTTGTTGCTAGGCAACAGACTATTGGATTGGCTAGTCCAGATGCCTCATGACATCCAACTTTCTGGGTCCTTCAGTTGGTCTCCTCGGTTTTCAAATTTTAGAGGTCCTATATTTATACTGTTTAATTTTGTATACTACCTTAAATCTTTTTGAAGCTATATAGAATGAAAGAATCTTAAATATATTTGGTCACTAAAAGTTTTTTGTTAACAGTTGGCCCACATGCTACTAAATAGTGGCTAAATGATTATCAATGTTTGATTTGAGGGCTGTATGATATTTATAGTTGATAGTTTTGATTTTGGTATAATTAGTCTCCATGTGATTATCTTGAAATGTGCCATTCTAAATTGTATTCATAACATATAAATGTATATATGCAAGTGCTAATAATGTAGCATCTCAATATAACTAAACTTCTAAAATAATCTATCACTCCCAACTTTAAAGAAGAAAACCATGTGCTGTTCTTTTTCTGTGCAGAAAGCAATAAAGAATGGAATGAATCAAATTCAAAATTGTATGAAAGTATTCTCTCTTCTCTATCTCTGATCTGGAGAGAGATAACATGTAGTGAAACCTACTTAAAACTCTTCAACAGCTCTCTAATGCCTTAAGGAAAAAGCCCAGCTGCAATAGTAAGATGTTTATGGTACTTAAGTAAAAAAGAAAAATTATAGAACAATATGATCTAAATTTTATCACACACAAAGTTGAAATACACTAAAATGTGCACTAAAATTGGTTAATAGGGTTAAGAATTATTTTTTATTTATATGTTCTTATTTTGCTAAAATAAACATGTGACTTCTATTATCATAAAAAAAAACATATTCCAGAACTCCTAGAGACCCACTGGAGGCATGTTGGAGCTGGTAGAACACTATAAGATTATCTGGTCTCTCTCTCTTTAGATTGAGTACACTTGGGCTATGAATAGACATGTGATATCGAAAAAGTATCATAGCCAGTCAATGACAGAACCTAGAATAGATCCAGAACTTCACCCAGGCCAGGGCTCTGATGCCCTGGCTACCTTTCTGAGTGGAATGTGAATGACCCTCTGGCAAGGGGATACAGCAAGGACTTAACCTTAGGGACCCGGCTGGACTATAGGACTCAACTAGTCCTTCCAACTTTAAGAGTCTATGAAATATAATCTGGCAATACAGCCTTTTTTTTCAGACTGGAAGTCCCAGGATCAGAGAAGAGAGAAACAAATAAAAAGTATTTTTAAGGCAAAATAAGTTTTAAAGTCACAGAATCATTTTTAGACTTCTGTGACTGACACAGCTCTATAACTCAATATATTTTTGTTAATTTCAGATTGTATAGCACACTTATTTAAAAATAACATTTCTACCTAAATAAATAAAATATGAAAAATAAACAGAGATCTTTTGGCTGGCCTCCTGACCCCTTGGTCCAGAGACTTTTAAAAGACTATGTTGGGAGATTGATTTTTCTCCAGGGAATGGTAGTTGTTGGCCTGAGCTTCCAAATACCACCTCTTTCCGTCCAGTAAAATGGTCTTGCCCTTTAAAAGCTTTAAGCCTCTAAGCTGCAGCTATGTAAAGCCTCGATCAGATCACTTTTTTGTTGGTGTTGCTTTTAAGTGAGGGGATGGTGGTAAATAAAAGTAGCATTGTAAACTTTTGGAACATTGGCTTTCAATCTCCAGTCACAAGACAAATAATGGTGGCCAAGAAACATCCTCCCTAATCTCCAAGATAAACATGGAGTTAGGTATGGAGAACAGACTTTTTGTTTTGGAGAGATGAAGTAGCTTCAGGACCTTCTTCTTCCAGAAAATTGAAATAGTAATGATGGTGATGACTGTGCTGTTTTGACTTGTCAATAGAAACTCCCAAGAATGGGTAAGGCCAACAGTTCTTAAGAGTCCATCTTGGCCTTAGTCTATGTTAGGAAACAATTCTCCACGGAGCTCTTCTGTTTCTGCACATCTTGTGAAAGACACACTAAGTAAGTGCCTTTGTTCTGGAATATCTTTTCAAGGATGTTTCTATGGCAAACAGCCTTGGAAGGCAAAGATAGTATCTCACGCTGAAGGAAAGAACAGTTTTGTGTACAGCCTTGGAAGCTAGAGATGACTAGTTTCCAGTATAATAAAGAGAATGTCTCTCTCTGGAGCAAAGGGCTGGAGTACTTACTGCCCATTATAAAAGATTTGAGCTTTTTAAGCTCAGAGTCCATCTTTAATGCATCCCATTGAGTGTACTGACATCACCCAACATCTTATGGGTACTGCAGCTCAGAGTACCAGGCCAACTGTTGATACCCAGGCTACTGCTGCTGCCAGCATCCATGAAACTGTCTCAGGGTAATTTGTTGACTTTCAAGTCAGGTGAAAATCCCAGACTCTTCACAGTTCTTAACAATTTGTATTCCCTGACTGTACCCCCACAAAATCCACAAAAGGAATTAGGAAGAAAGTAAGTAACTTACAGCCTAAAGGATAAAGGATTGCTTGTGGCTCAAGACAATCGTTTCATAACGACTATGGTGTTTTTTTTTATAATTATTAACTACTTTAGTTGCAACTAGGACCACAGGGTCACAAAACTTCATCAGTGTCTAATTTGGGGCCACAGTGATAAAAGAACAGATTTAGACTTAATGCAACATGGCTTCAAGGGCAGTCTTAGAAGCTAACCTGCCTTATGAACGACCTCCTTGGAAGAATTAAAAAGTCTAGTCACTGATCAATTCTGTGCCCGAGAAAGCATTGGTTTAACTCTCAGCCTAAATACCAACAAGTCTATTTGACATTTTGTTCAATTTACATAATATCACTGTTTGAAAAATAAAATATTCAGAATAACTAATCCATTGCCGAGAGCCCTTGCTTTTCTTTTTTTCATTTTTACTTCCAGATCATCATAAACCATACAATATGCCAATGTATTATTTTAGTGCAATTATACAGAAGAAATATAATGGACTACTAGAACCTTTTAGTCAGCAGTAGTCATGTTCCAAAAAAATAACTGAGAAAGATATTACTTCCACTCAAAAAAACAAACAAACAAACAAACAGTAATTCTTAAATGCCTACAGAAAGCTGAATGAATTTTAGACTTTTGAGATTATTGCTTTACTATTTAAAAAACTCGGTAATTACATCTTAGCTGAGGGGTTACATTAATCAAATATGCTATTGTAATAGCCAGCTTTTCTTCATCCTAACAAATAACCCCATTTTTCATTTATAAATAGTTTTTATGTTTACAACTAAATGAGTCATAATTTATTTTTTCTGAAATAATAGGGTATATTCAGAAAGCCTCATCTTCATTTTTAAAAATGAAGAAACATGAGAAGTATGTGCCCAATTTCACCTTCATGTGTAACAAATAAGTCAAGTTTTCCGACTGTCTTTACCTGAAAGGGTCCCAAAAGTACCTGTGGAAGCAGATGTTATGTGAGACTCATACTGAGTACTTAAATCTTTTGCTCCCTGATCACATTAACTTGACATTTGGAAATACTGTATTTGAAAGTTATTATTACGCGTAAATTTCCTAAATATTTCTGATCAAGAGGAGAGCTGCAGGGTGTCAATGAAAATAGTTTAATTAATTTACATATAGGAAAAGCCTTCATCTCCCTACCCCCTATACATATCCCTGGTTGTTAAGACAATTTTTTTTCAACTGTGGATTCAGAAGACCGCTGTACCTGTCAAAGCCACAGTGACTATTCTTGCTCCTGGCCTAACTTAAATACAGGTTTTACTAAAGTTAAAAAAAAAAGTGCACAATCTTGTAGAGCACTCCCCCACATCCATCACATTCTGCAAAGAAACAGTAGAAGGTTTCGTACCAGGTCATCTTTAACTCCCTTAGTTGGAGGTTGCAGAAATAGATCCAATGGGCTGATGGGGCAATCCCACACACAGTAGCAAAAGAGTGGCTTTGTAGGACAAAGTTCCAGCAAGAGAAAGTTAAGAAGAGGATACAGATGACTTGTTACTCAGAATGGCTTTGTCTTAGAGTCAAGTTTCTTCAAATGAAAGTTCCTCAACCCTATCCCCTTGTCCATACACAAACACACCACCAACAGCATCAGCACCATCTGCTTTTCATTTCTGGAGATTGTGCTGAAAAGGCCTTATTGGGAAAACAAACAAGAGAGGAAACAGAATTTTAGAACCTGGTCTTCTAGTATTTTCATCTCCTAGCCCCCAAAGCATTTTTAGCTTTTCCTTGTGAGAAAAAGCTGTATTAGAACAAATCTTGGGGGAGGACCCGGGAGTCAGACTTTATCAGGAGGTTCTGGGAATTCTCGGGCAACAGACTTATTTTTAATTAAGTTGAAGAAATCAAGAGGGCACTCGGTGTGAAGGCAAATGAGACTTAAATACTTTGGGGTGATTCTCAAGCTCATTAACTAAGTAATCCTTTGTTCCCCAATTTTAAAAATATACATAATTTGACATATCTCAGAACACAAAACAGTCATGTAGATCTACTGGTTAATGATTAGAAATGTGTCTCCAAACATATACCTCCAAACACTAAAATAGAAGAAAAAAAATGAACTAGCTTTTAGGAGACTTAGATTCTAATAGCAGCTCTGTCACAATCTTAACAGATGGCTTTCAGCAAGTGATTTACCTGCTTCAGTCCCTATTTGCCCATAAATGGTGATAATAGTTTTCATAGACACTGAGGTATTGAGATTTTCAAATTAGGAGATCAAAGTACTAACAGAAGTTATAGTGTCTCATCCAGTATATGCAGATTCATAGGCAACATTATGTGACCTATAGAGATCCCCCTAACTCAATGATTCTAGGAAAAATTATCTCCTCGAGGAAAGCATGTACCTCACAACCATTAAGATCAGGCTGAGGAGTGGGGAAGGAGCCACAGAGATGTCTTGAGTCACACAGATTTCAATCTCAACCTGAATCCCTCTCTCATTCACTGTGTGATCTTGGGGACCTCAGTTTCCTCATCTCTAAATTGGGGTTAAAGATAGTAACACCTATCCATTGAATTATTGTAAGAGCTAATTCAGATAATACAGAAAGAACACTTAGCACAGTCCTAGGAATACTAAAAAACAATCAAAATAGGTTAACTATCATAGTCATTATCACCACCCCACCACTCTCTTTCCTCCTTTGACAGGAATTTTGATTGAAGCTTCCCACAACCAGTGTATTATATGGACAGTACTTATCTCAAAGAAGAAAGCTGGAGTTCTAAGGGGTTGAAGCAAAAAGTGATTGCAAAAGGCAACATTGTAAAGTACCCAATAAAAGAATTTTTTAAAAAGCAAAGCTTTGTTCTCACCTTCACGTTGCCTGTGATTGTTGGCTTCTTTTGGCAGAATTGGACATTGATACCTCAGAAAATAGTTAACAATGATTCTCAGACAAATCTTCTGGTGTATAAATAAGTGCTCAAAACAACCTGTAACTATTAGATACGTACATACATACATACAACATACATACATACGTGATAGATAGATTAAATAGACACACATATTTATTTACTTCTGCTCATTTTACCCATAATATATTATATATTTTAAAACTTTTTATTAAGATTTATTTTTTCCAGGTTCACATCCCACTATACTTATAAGCACAAAGATGCCTACAAACAGATATTCCATGATGCCACATTCATTTAACAAACATTCCATGTCTACCACATGTCAGAAATCAGGCCTAGGCATAGGGGTTAAAAAGATAAGAACTCACCCTACTCTCAGGAAGCTCAATGTCCAGTGATGAGGCCGGCCATTCATCCAAAAAGGGGATACGGTAAGGGGAAGCTTAGAGAGAGGAAGGTGGTCAGTTGTGTTTTGAATATCTGAATATGTTCAGTTTTGCAATGCCTTTACAGATAGGTGCCTAAAAATGACAGAAGCTTAGGCTGAAGATATGAACTTGAGTCCTGAGCAGTAGGCATCCATAAGGTCACACAGGTAAGATTGTATAGTGAAAACATAGACTCAAAGATAAGTCTCTCCCTGATGAACATGTTGAAAGGGTAGACTGGGATTCTATGGACGATGTAGTCAAGATGGAGGAGTAGGCAAATGCTCAGCCTGCTTCCTCCCATATCCACATAAATTACAAGTAAATCATAGAACAATAAACATGGAGAACATCTGAAGTGAGCTGAACAGAAGTCCTATAACTAAGGATATAAAGAAGAAGCCACATGGAGACTGGTAGGAGGGTGAAGACACAAAAGGGGCTGGCTACACACCCGCATGCGGCAGCTGAAAGTCAAAAGGAATATCTCGGCTGTGCGGGTCCCTCTGAAGGAGCAAGAGGTCTCAGCAAGGAAACCGCTGTAAGGAAGAGTATCCCCCAAGAACATCTGGCTTCCATCCCTCTGGGTGAGATAAAAAGCTGCTGAAAACCCAGGAATTCTCCTAAAGAAGCCCACACACAGATTATCCTGCTTCCATGCACCCTGGGCTCCAACGGACAGAGGGTGGCTCTGGAGGTGACAGAGACAGAAAAACTGAGTTGTGTGGCTTCAGAACAAGGGCTGAAGGAACAACTGCCATTGTCCTGTGTTGAGCCTGCCTCCCTTGCAGCCTATGGGTATTTGCCATCTTATCTGTGTTGAGCCCTCACCTCATGCTGCCAAATCTGAATCAGCATTGGCTTGGTAAAATCTGCTCGCTCCACCCTGGTGATTCCCTAGACCCTTCCTCAACCAACTTGCATATCACCCAAGGCTCTTTCAGAGGCTGAGACTTATGGGCAGCAGTCAGGAAGGGGACGGCCTAAGGATACCCTGGGCTATTTGCTGAGCTTCACCAAGCCTGGCACTGCTGGCAACCACACATGTATACATCTGGTCTCTCTCACACATCTGCAGGTTCAGCAAAGGCACCAACCAAGTACAGATCATGTTGTAACTTACCAGGTAGCCTGAGGCTAATCACAGGTAGTGGCTAATGTTGGATTGCATAGGAGCACCTCCTAATAGGCCTTAGAAACAACACACCCAGAGGCCAGCTTCAGACTATAACAGAACACCACCTGGTTAGCCCTACAAGTGACACACCTGAAGGGTAGTTTCAGAAGGAACCAGAGCCAGCTAGGTCAAATTGAGAACTGTCGGGTCAGCCCTCGCACAGCAGTTCCTATGTTATGGGTGTACCCAATCTGCAGTCAGCCTAAGAGTCAATCCCACCCACAAACATGTCAACAGCAATAAAGGCTCAACAACAGCAGGAGGGCACAAACAAAGCATACAAGGGACAATCCTACAGCATCAGGCTCGGGTGATCATGGAGACTGTGCCATTAGGACTGATAGGACACTTAACAAATGTAAGCCCACCCTGCCAAATCTGGGAAACGTAGCAGATCTACCTAATACATGAAAATAAACACACAGAGGCAGCCAAAATGAAGAAACAAACATGTCTCAAATGAAAAAAAAAAGGAGAAAACTGCAGAAAAAGAAAAAAAATGAAATAAAGGCAAACAACTTACCAGATACAGAGTTCAAAACACTGTTATAGGGATGCTCAAGGAACTTATTAAGAAACTATAACAAAGCATAAAAGTAAGCATAAAAAAGGAAATATAAATCATTAAAAAAGTCAGGTAGAAATGTAGAATACAATAACTGATAGGAAGAATATATTAGAAGAAATCAACACCAGATTAGATGAAGGAGAGGATTAAATCAGTGATCTAGACAACAAAGCAGCAAAAAACATACAATCAGAACAGCAACAAGAAAAAATAATTTAAAAACGGAAGCAACTTTAAGGGACCTCTGATATAACATCAAGCATAACATCTGCATCATAGGGCTACCAGAATGAGAAGAGAGAGCAAAAGATTGAGAACCTATCCGAAGAAATAATGACTGAAAATTTCCTTAGCCTAGAAAAGAAAATGAAAACACAAGTCCGCGAAGTGCTAAGAGTTCCAAACAAGATTAACCCCAATATTCCAGTCAAGATGATGGAATATGTAAATGCTGTGCTTGCCTACTCTCACAACCACATCAAAATTATAACTAAACTACAGAATACTAATGATTGAGAGTCACCTGAAGCCTAGCCAAACAGAATTCCTGGGGACACACACAAGAGTCCACCTGGAGACTAGTAAGAGAGGCAAAGATGCAAAATAAGCTGGTCTCACACCCACATATAGTAGTTTGAGGATAGGAAGAAATATCTTGACTGTGGAGGTCTCCCTGGAAGAGCGAGGGTTCCTGGCCCCACAACAGGCTCCTCAGCCCAGGGTTCTAGTGCCAACAAAAAACCATGGCTCTGAAAACCAGAGAAGATTGTGTCTGACTGAGACGGAGGTTGAGGGAGTCACAGACATTTCTTTTAAGGGGCCCACACGGGGACTTACTCGCTGATAGACTAACTCAATCTGAGTTCCAGCACTGTGGCAGCTCCTTAAAAAGGTGCCAGGAACACATGGAGAGGACCTGAGTTGTCTGGCTTCAGGGGGGAAGGCTAGAAAGTAGCTTTCTCCCCAGGCAGAAGAGCTGTCAGAGGGCACTGTTCCTTTGTTGTGTCCTCCATCACCCAGCTTGCAGATACAGGTGGCTGCCATATCTTGAGACTCCATAGCTGATAATGGTCACTCCACCTTGATGATTCCCAAAGACTCTGCCTCTATCAAAGCACAGTCCACCCAAAACGCTTCCACTGGCTTTTCCATACAAATGGCCTGCCTTGGCTCATGCTGCAGACTTTCCAAAATCTCTCAAAGATTCACAAAACCTAAAGAAGTAGAATCTAGCCTTGGCATGCATGTACATCTTGCTGAGCAGCCGGAAGGCTAAGAAGAATAGCAAACAACCTCAGGTTACAGCTTGTCCATTCAAGGTACTTCCAAGCCAAGCATAATTGGTGGGCTTCTGCAGATTTCTTGGTGGCTTATACCACATGACCCAAGCAGGCACAGTCTGCAGTTGAGCTTGCCTGAGGCAGGGCCCCACCCATGATGGCCTGGGCTGCACAGCTGGTGGCCAGCTTCCGTCTGAACTGTTCACCACCCGAGATCACATCTGAGGGCAACACACTCAAAAGGCAGACAGGGCAGGCACCAGAGCCCTGCTAAAGTGAATCCTGCTCTGTAGAGTCAGCCTCTTCATAAGAGATCCTCCAATGGACATGGCCAGTCATCACAACAAATCAGCCCCAGGGTCAATCCCTCCCATTGATAGGCAAACAGCAATCAAGACTGAACTACAATAGAAAGGCACACATAACCCATACGAGGGACATACATGGAGCACCTGGCTCAGATGACCAGTGAAAACTGTGCAACTGGGACCCACAGCACACCTACCTACATAAGACCATTCTCCTAAGATTAGAAAACATAGTGGCTCGATCTAATATATAAAAACAAACACAGGGAGGCAGACAAAATGGGATGACAAGAAACATGTCTCAATGAAAGAACAAAACAAAGCTTTAGAGAAAGAACTAAACACAATAAACACATGCAATCTACCACATGCAGAATTTAAAACACTAAATAAGGATGCTCAATGAAATTAGGGGAAGAGTAGAAAACTCAGTAAAAACTTAAACAAAAAGATAGGAAACATGAAAGTGGAGACAGAAAACATAAAAAGAACCAGTTAGGAATGAACAATACAATAAATGAAATAACAAATACTTTAGGAGGAAGTAACAGTAGATTAAATGAAGCAGAATTTGAAACCAGCTATTTAGAAGATAAGGTAGCAGAAAACATCCAATCAGAACAGTAACAAGAAAAAAGAATCCAGAAACATGAGGGCAGTTTAAGGGGCCTCAGGGACAACATCAAGCATAACAACATTCTCACCATAGGGGTACCAAAATGGAAAGAGAGCAAAAATTTGAAAACCTATTGCAGGAAATAATGATGGAAAACTTCCTTAATCTGGTGAAGGAATTAGACATACAGGCCCTGGAAGTGCAGAGTCCCAAACAAGAGGAATCCAAAGAGGCCCAAAGCAAGACGCATCATAATTTAAATGCTAGTTGAAAGGGAAAGAGAGAATCTTAAAAGCATCAAGAGAAAAGCAGTCAATTACCAAAACGGAGTTCCCATATGACTGTCAGCTGATTTCTCAATGGAAACTATGTAGGCCAAAAGGAATTTGCAAAGTAATGAAAGGCAAGGATCTACAACACAAGATTACTCTACCCTGCAAGGCTGTCATTTAGAATCAAACTACAGATATAAAGAGCTTTCCAGACAAAAAAAAACAAAGGGGTTCATTACCAATCCAATATTACAGGAAATGTTAGAGTGACTTCTTTAAGAAGAAGAAAGATAAAAAAGATAAAATAGAATAATGAAATGACAATAACTACATTTCTAGCAAATATTACTTTAAATGCAAATGGATTAAATATAAATGGATCTAATCAAAAGACAGGGTGACTGAATGGATAAAGAAAATTAGACCCTGACATATGCTGCCTACAAGAGACTCACATGAGATAAAAAGACTCACACAGACTGAAAGTAAAGGGAAGAAAAAAGATGTTTCATGAAAATAGAAACAAACAAAAAAGCTAGGGTAGCAATACTTACACCAAACAAAATAGACTTTAAAACAAAGACTATAAAAAGAGACAAAGAATAACCCAGTTATCCCACTTCTGGGTGTATATCTGAAGAAAGCCAAAAGGACAAGTTACTCCATATGTTCATTAAGCATTATTTACAGTAGCCAAGATATGGGGGCATTCTGTGTGTCCATCTATGGATGAATGGTGGTGCATATATAAAATGGAATGTTACTCAGCCTAAAAAAGAATATAATCTTACCATCTGTAACAACATGGATGGACACAGAGGGTATTTTGCTGAGTGGAGTAAGTCAGACAGAGAAAGACAAATGTCGTATGTAGAAACTAGAGAACAGAATAAACGAACAACCAACAGAAACAACCTGAGAGAGAGAGAGAGAGAGAGAGAGAGAGAGAGAAGAGAGAGAGAGAATTTTGATGGTTGTCAGATTGGAAGGTAGCAAGTTGTAGGGGATTAAAATGTAAAAATTGGTAGTTACAAAATAGTCACAGGTATATAGAGTAAAGCATGGAGAATATGTCAGTAATATTGTAATAATTATGTATGGTTTCAAATGGGTACTGGATTTATTGGGGAGATCATGTCATAAGTCAGTAGATATTTAATCACTGTTGTACACCTGAAACTAATATAATATTGTATGTCAACTATAATTGAAAAAATATTTTTAAAAAATATGAACCCAAAGAAACATACACGAATACACATCATAATTAAAAATCCAAAGACAAAGAGAGAATCATAAAAGCAGCAAGAGAAAAGCAGTTGTTTACCTACATGGGAGCTCCCATAAGACTGTCAATTGATTTCTCAGCAGAATCTTTGCAAGCCTAAAGAATTAGTACAAAATATTGAAAGTAATAAAAAGCAAAGACCTACAACCCAAACTACTCTCCTCAACAAGGCTAACTCTTAAAATTGAAGGAGAGATAAAGAGCTTCCCAGACAAAAAACAAAAACAAAACAAAACAGAAAAGGTAAAGAACTTCATCACCAACAACCAGTATTACAAAAAATGTTAGAGGGACTTCTATACAAAAAACAAGAGGAGAAAAGTTCAAAAACATGAATAATAAAAATGTGATAACTATATACCTATCACAAATCACTTTAAATTAAAATAGATTGAATGCTCTAATCAAAAGACATAGGGTAGCTGAATGGATAAGAAAACAAGACCTACATATATGCTGTCTACAGGAGACCCTCTTCAGCTCCAAAGACATACTAAAGAGATAGAAAAAAAAATTTTCATGCAAATGGTAACAAAAAACGAAAAAGCAGGACTATTGGACAAAACAGACTTTACAACAAAAGCTATAATAAAGGACAAAGAAGGACATTTTATAATGATAAAGGAATCAATCTAAATGAAAAGATATAATTCTTGTAAATATTTATGCACCCAATAAAGAGTACCTAAATATTAAGCAAATATTGACAGACATAAAAAAAGGTCAACAGTAATACAGCATAGTACGGGCTTTAACACTTCATTAACATGAATGACAGATCTTCCAAATAAAAAAATCCATGAGTAAATAGTGACCTTAAATGACACATTGATGAGACAGATTTAATTAATATTTCAGAGCATTTCACCACAAAGCAGCAGACTATATATTTTTTACAAGTATACATGGAACATTTTCCAAGACACATCAATGCTCAACGAATTTATGAAGATTAAAATCACTTCAAGTGACTTCTTCTCCAAGCACAATGGTATGAATCTAGAAGAAAAAAACAGAAACACAAAAACACATGGAGTCTAAAATAATATCTTACTAAATAATGAATGGGATAACAATGAGAAATTATCTCAATCCAAAAAGGCCTTCTCCAAAACACATTATATTAAATGTGTCGAATATCAACAATGAAGAAAGAATTCTCAGGGCAGCCAGGGAAAATAAGATGGTAACCTATAAAGGAAAACCCAGTAGATTATCATTGGACTTTTCAGCACAAACCTTACAAGCCAGAAAGGAGTGGATAAAATATTCAAACTATTAAATTAAAGGAACTACCAGCCAAGAATAATGTACCCGCTAATTTCTCCTTTAGATATGAAGGAGAAATAAAGACATTTCCAGACATACAAAAATCGAGAGAATTCTCCAGTACTAGGTCTGAATTATAGAAAATACTGAAAGGAAGGAGTCAGCTCACCTAAAAAACAAAGTGACACAAAAATTACATAACTATGAGTAAGACGACTAGCAGGCAGAAAGAAGCAGAGTAGTGCAATGCTTATTAAAAACAGAGCATTACCACCTTAAACAATAAGAGATTTGCTATTACAAAATAGTAATGAACATTCAGCATACATAGGGATGAACTGAGAAAACAATGACAGAAAAGGGGAGGATTCAAAGATCCAAATTCACAAAAGGGAGTGGAGATAAGCCACACACAGAAAAAATGGACTACTAAATAATATATATGTATAACTATCCTCTACATATAAGTAATGCTAACCAAACGCCAAAGACTCAAAACTGAATGATATAACATAAAATATAGAGGGAGAGAAGGAAAATCCACAAAACCAAACCAAACCAAACCAAACAAAACAAACAGAACAGAAACAAAAACCCAGAAACACAAGGATATGGAAGCAAGGGAGACAATGAGCTACCAGAAAGTAAAACAAAAATGGTTATAGGAAACTTCATATTAAAATAATCACGTTAAATGTAAATGGACTAAACTTGCCATTAAAAAGGCATATGAGTTGCAGATAGGATCAAAAATCAAAACCTAACCATTAGCTGCCTCCAGAAAACACATTTCAGTTCCAAATACAAATACACACTCAAAGTGAAAGGGTAGAAATGATATTTAAAGCAAATGGCATTCAGAGAAAAGTGGGAGTAGCAGTTCTAATATTGGATGAAACACACTTCAAGATTAAAAAGGCAGAGAAATATAATGAGGGACAGACACTTCATAATGATAAAGACAATCATACACCAAGAAAACATAACACTTATTAATAACTATGTTCCCAATCAGGGAGCTTCAAAATAAATGAAGCAATTACTAACAGAACTAAGTAGAGAAACAAACCAAAATACATCATACTAGGTGACCTAAATATTCCACTGTCGGATATGGACAGATCATCCAAACAGAAAATCAATAAGAAAATAGCATCCTTAAATTATACATTAGATCAGCTGGACAAAATTGACATTTACAGAGCCTTTCATCTCCAAACAGCTGCTTATACATTCTTCTCTAGTGAACATGGAACATTTTCAACGATTGACCACATCATACAGGGACACAGAGACAGCCTCAACAAATATAAGAGGGTTGAAATCATACCAACCTTACTCTCTGATCATAACACTTTGAAGCTGGAGAGCAACTGTAAAAAGTGAGAAGAACCACAAATACATGGAGATTAAACAACATGCTACTGAAGAACGCTGGGTCAAAAAAGAAATAAAAAGAGAGATCAAGAAATATACAGAAATGAATGATAATGATAGTACAACATATCAAAACTTTTGTGACACAGCAAAAGCAATCATAAGAGAAAAGTTCATATCATTACAGGACTATCTCCAAAAACAAGAACGAGCCTATATAAACAAGCTACGATAGATGATTGGTAAAGAAGATGTGGTACGTATATACAATGGAATAGTACTGAGCTATAAGGAAAGATGAAATACTGCCATTTGTGATGACATGGATGGATCTTGAAATAATCATCCTAAGCGAAATAAGTCAGACGGAAAAAGTTGAAAACCACATGATCACTCATATATAGGATGTAAAACTGAAAGCAACAAACAAACATGACAAACAAACAGACACTCATGGACATGGACAGTGGATTATTGGTTACCAGAGGGAAGTGGGGGGAAGGGAGGTAGATAAGAGTAAAAGGGGTCTAATATGTGGTGATGGAAGAAAATCTAACTGTTTGTTGTACACACAATGCAATATATATTAGACATACTGTAGAATTGTATACTTGAAACATTGGATTTTGGTGATCAATTTCACCCCAATAATTTTTAATTAAAAAATAAAAATATAAATCTTCTTAGGTCTCAATCTAAGAACAGAGTCCTTGGCCTACGACCTAGGACCTTGGGCTCCCTCAGAATTCTCTCCTTAGTTGAATGCCACACTCAGCAGAATTCAGGAAACTGTGGTTAGAAGTGACCCTAGGATAACTCTCATGAATATATGTAAATGTTCACCAAAATAAAACAATGAAAACAGCATAATATGTAAAAGACTATCATTGTTATTTGGTAAACGAGCACTAAAGGATGCTATACAGTTAACTCTCATTTACCTGAGGACTTCAAATTTTTCAGGATCTTTCACCTTTATAATTTTAGTGAAATCCTTGTAAATGCACTTTTCTATTTTATTAATAAAATATTATGACATTTTTTTCCTTTTTCCAATCTTCCATTCAATTGTTTTAACTTTGAGTCCCTAGATAACACTCCCTAATTCACAACTGGGAGTATAGAAAGTGGAGTATCTATAATCTTGATCCAAAATTCTTGAGATGATTGAGAAAATACATAGGTGCAAGTCTGCATTGGCTCAAATTTTGATTAAGGGAATTCAGACTCAGAGAGGGATTATTGTATATACCATAGCTAGAGAAAACAAAATGTTGCCTAGCAAGAATTTTTTCTTCACATACAGATAACTATTTGAAATTAGTATACCAGAAGCTACTTCTAAAGTATTAGAAAAGTTTACTCTCTTAAGCAGTTTAAAAGCTCCCTCAGGCAATCTTGTTTACAAATTAACAGAATTCTGAATTAATGAGGTCCAATGGCTTTCTTTTTAAATCACTTCAAATATAAGCTAACTCGAACACATATGGAAATAATTCTCCTCCCACATTAATGATGTGCCGGACCTCAAAAATATAACTTTACTTTTGGGAGCTACTGAAGAATTCTTGCTAGAGATTCACTTTTTAATGGCAGTGTTCTGAAGTGAATGACAAATACTCTAATATTTACCACCTTTATACACAACATGGCTTACAGGAATACATATTTGTTTTATCCACTTCTCTTTCCATATCTCTCTCCAAAGACCTGAAGGGATGGTTTGGTTTTGCAGTCATCATAAATTTATTATAGTGAACTTGTGACCCAGTCTGAATGAGAACCAGAACAATATCCAACATAAAAAGGCAAAATTCACTCACTTGTGCAAAACTGCCTTCTTTCAAAAATCCTGAAAAACAGCCCCTTTCATTTTCTTTACATTGTTCTCCTGTCTAAGTGCCACCAGGATGTTTTATTTTTATAGTTTAACTAGCCCTAATAAATACATACTATATTGTGTTTTGTGCCCATGAGTTACAAATAAATAATTCTAAGATTTGATATCATAAAACTCAATGTTATTTTACCAAACAAAACATCACCTAAGCAAGCTTGGCTCATAGAACTCATTTTGAAGCTTCCAGTACCCAAACTTCTTCTTATGAGAACTAGTAATTAACAGATTTTGTTTTTGAGGCTGATACCTTAAATGTTCTTTATTTTGAAATTTCTGGTATGTGACGCCCTCCAGTCACATAGCTAAGAAAAAGCTAAGAGTACCTAATTTAACTGGATTTATAGAATCAAACTGTGTGTGTATATGTATGTATATACTGAGTAGATGCATATTAGACAAGATAAAGGCAACAGACATCCAGCAAGGCAAAATTCATAAACTGTTACAAGATAAAATAATATAATTATGCACAATGCCACATACAGGGCATTTCTCCACAGTTCACCATCTGTAGTAAGGAGTATTTTTATTTCTCTCACCAAAGGGGTTATTTTATCCTGTCTTACTTCAGAGTGGGCATAGATACCTTAAAAAAACTATTAAAATGCTGACTCCTGCTTGAAGATTTATTTCCCTACCATGATTTTCATTATCCAGGAAGGGCATCTTATGTGAATTGTGTATTTAATATGCTTTCCATTTCAGGTACCATTGATTGCCCATGTACTCACTAAATGCAGAAATCCAACTGCCTATAAAATGGTTTTATAAATGAAACAAGTTGGTTTAAATTGAAGCAATTTTAGGAGACTTTTCCATTGCCTAATTTCCATGACAGTTCTCCAGCTCAGGGCTTTCAGATCTAAAAGAAAGTTCTTCTACAACAACAGTTAGTGTAGGCACTTATCAACAAACAGGAAAATTTTCATAAGTCATGCTCAAAAATAAAGATGAACTCTTTTCCAAAATACAATGAGTTAATCCTCAGAGATTTGCCCATTTACAGAGGAAAGCACAATGCCAAGTGCCTGACTTGAGTCAGAATCCGGATTAATATTTGAGCTTATTTCTCTGGTGTCTGCTTCTACGAATTTACAAAAGAAATTGACCATAAGAAAGGTAATTTGTATTAAAAAATACCAGTCAAAGGAGACAAAACAAACCGCTACTTGCAGAGGTATGTGTCTGATTGTGTTTTTTTTTTTCTGAAAATGGAAGCATAGATTAACAAACAATAAAATAATGCTGCCAGTTCAACAAAAGAAGACAGAGGGATGTCCTTTTTAAATATATGAAATTATAGAAAAAGCAAAGGGAAATACTTTCTATATTTCTTATACAAAGTCAGTCAGTATTAATTAAAACAAAGGTGGAAAGAGATGCTGCCAATTATTATTACAAAAACATTCATGACAACTAAGAATTCGCAACCAGTTCAAACTCAAAATCAGAGTCTACGGACACTTCACGGCCATAGATTCTATGTTTGTTTGGGGGGTGAAGAAACGCGGGGTGGGAATGAGAGCAGAGGTTGGAGCCAGGGAGAGGAGGTCAAGGAACTAATAGAAGGAAGAATTTGTTACCTTTTAAAAACCATCATAGCCCTGCTTCCTAAAAATTTCTATGGTATTCCTCCCATAGAGCTCACAGATGGAGAAGGGTAATAGACTGAAAGATGAACTAGGAATATACAATCTTCACATAAACCAACTCAAGTTGTCATACCAAACGAAAAGCAGCATTAAGGCAGACATGCTGATAGACTGCAAGAATATCAATGCTGATCACATTCCCAGAGAAACTGAAATCATTTGGAAATAGATTTTTAAAAATCCAACATTTCCAGTGCCACTGATGATTTTTTTTTCACGAAAGTCATTAAAATTGTAAAGTTCATAGGCACACCCTTCCTTTTTAGTATATAGTCACTATAAGGGTCATTCAGTCCCAAAACCAATAAGGTATACATCAGTGTTGTGGGGGAAGGAGGGCTGATATGTTTCAGCACTTAGGATAATGACAGACACAATCTCTAAATGTCTATGGGATGGAGGGAAAGTGGGGAAATGTATGGAATATAGAGGTTTTGAGAAAAAGGTTATCAAAAGGTTGGGGAGCAAGGTTTGTAAGTAAAGGTAACAAAAGTGGAATTATTTAAGCTTAGATAAAATAAGGGGAAAAAATAATGTCTTCCAGGATATTATATACATGGCTGATTTCTATCTCTACTGAGAAAGTTTAAGATGAAACACCATTTAAATGATTTAGGTTAAATATAAAAAATACTTCTTGCCAAATACTTGAACAGATTACTAATGGAAACCAAAGATATTTTAAAATAAAATGTATTCACACCTAACCAAGATAAACTATACTGGACAACAGACTAAATGAGTTCACTGAAGTTCCATATGGCAATAATAACTTTCTGATCAATTCTAGTAATAACTCTAAAATTCAAATACAAATTTTATAGAGACTATAGAGGTACATTTTTTTCCTAATTTAACATCCTATCCTGATCTGTCAACATATTTCAATAATATACCCATAATTCAGCATAACCATCTAGTAAGATTTAATACCATAATTCAGCTAAAGGCAATCATTTCTATTTCATCAACCTCTTTTTTTTATCAAATCTTTTCCATCTTGCAAAAAAGAAAATTTAGTTTCCTGTGCCAAGGCTGCCTGATCCTTGCTGGAGACAGGGCCTACTTAACTGTCACCTGATCCGTTGGTCCAGTCTTTACCTGATCTCCTCTATCCCCACTCACTCAACTGTAATCTCATCCACTCCTAGAGCTCTGTGTTTACGTCTCTTACTACATTCAACATATTCCACCCTGGATTATTATTGGGCTGTGTCTTCTCTTTCCCACAAGGCCAGAAGTCCCTTGAGGGCAGAGATCATGGCTCACTCATTTCCAGATCCCTGTGACTCTGAGAAAACTGCCTGAGTAGTGTATTTAATGAGTTGAACTACAGCCATCTTCTGGGTTTAAAGACTGTTACCTAATCAAAAGTTCACTGACTAGAATTTATCTGATTCTCCATCTCTTTCAAGTCTGGGTTATTGGGCAAAATATTATAATGGATGAAATCAATAACCTTCACTTTAATCCCTGAGTTTACAACTTTAAACTTTAAGATACTAAAATTCTGTTCACTGGATATGCTTATCTTTATTATTTTTTTAAACAAAGCTGGTCAAGCTTTACCTTACAGTTTAAGATTTTTAAAAAGTTCCAATTTTACTGTTCAAATCCAGCACATTCACAGGATTCTCATTAGTTTCTCCACAGTAACCTTTAAAATGGTATGAAGAGTGAAAATTCAGAACTCTGCACAATTATGAGAACCTCCAAAACTTGGAAAGTACTATGAGGAATGAGAAGAGATCATTACTGGGAAGTACTATGAAGAATGAGAAGAGATCATTACTGTCCAATTTCTAAGGGGAAAGAGATCAACAGCTAATATTACCCTACCAAAAAGGGAAGTGTTACATACTCAGTAATCCTTACCAATAGCTGCCAATCTCAGACAAAAACTTTGAACATTAGTAAAGTGAAATACTGTAGCCTCTGAATCATGTAAGCTCCATTTAATAACTAGTACAATGGTCAGACGATTTCAAGTATATGTAAGACATATGTATTTGGTAAGTTCATCCTTCCTCACCAATAACAACTCCTTCCTTAGCTTAGGGACCCAAGAATGTACTTTGAGTGAGAATAGTCTTCACCTAGTCCAGCTTCTTTCCTCAGGCAGAATCTTCGATTAACTGTGAAACAGTGGTAATATTCAGGATTAAACATGAACTTTCATTTGTCTAAATCAGCTATTCCAAAATTCACCCCTCAAAGACCCTACTTCTCATTTATATTCAGCTGAATACCTGTTAAAATGGATACTTTTTAAATGTGAGTCCTCATTTGTCCAAGGCCTTTATAAATGTCCTTACTAAATAAAATCTCATAGTGCACACTGTTCCAATTACAGTATTAAAGAGTTTTTTTTCTTCATTTGTACTTCAAAATAAGTGGATTACTTAGCTCTTCAAATAGTCACCACTACCCCACTCTCCTGGAAAACCAGTTAATATTTTCATGTATCTATTTCCTTTCTCTACTTAACAGTACACTTGTTATTGTGCAGATTGTATGGGTTTTGTACAATCAATCTTGTTCTCTCAATAGAAAATTCCATTAAATCTTACTACTCTCTCTGAATTGGGCCTCATCTCTTCCAATTATTTCACACTATTACCCTAAAGTCTTTCTTCTCCACTGATTCATTCCCAATGACATTAATATAAGTTCTACTTTCTCTTCCCATTGTTTTCTTCCTTCATTACTTCATCTGTATTTGCATGCAAATCCATTATGAAATCAGCTATACATTTTCCTTTTCTGCTTACATTCCTGCAGATGGGTACAATTCTTCATTGTTTCTACAATAATCCCACTCCAAGTATTTTTCAGCAAATTTCAATGTCATGTATCTCCCTAAGATTTCTAAATCGCTCATATCAATTGGGCTTAAATGCTTGGCTAGAAGAGAATTCAAGCATTAGGGATAACCTCTTGACCATAAGAGAGACTTAGACTTACACACCACAACAGACTACTAGAAAAAAATACAAAATGTCTATATTTAGAAATCTTATTTCAAATAGGATAAAAAAAATTGTCACTCATATATGATTTAGGTGTTGAGCTATCTAAGCAGCTGGATGAACTAAAATGGTTTATTTATGTCCCTACCAGGTTTAAAATCCCACAACATAGCTGTTTAACTATATTTCTCAAATTTTGTTAGGAAAGATTTAGATTCTTGTAGAATAATGATAAAATTAATTAAGAAAAAAACAAGTCAAGATATTATACCAAATGACCCAATATTTTATTCAGTTTGAGTTCCTCTTGGGAGCAGATGTAATTTGTAATTTCATAAACCTTTGAAGAGTGGAAGGGTGAAACAGACCCATCTTCCTGCCTTCTCTTAAGGCTGGTGCCAGGTTGCCTCCAGAAAGGAAGACGGGAATAATTAGAAAATTTATTGAGTCTGGAGCATTGTTTAGCCAACTAGTTGCAATCAACTGCTTTGGATATTAACTTTATTTTTGAGAATACATAGCTAAAATGGAATTCTTTGATGATCCAGGAAAGATTTCCTCCTTGTTTGGGGAACGAAATTCATCTTGAACTTTTAAAACTCCTGACAAGTAACTAATCTCTTCTAATGTACTGTCAATGGGTTGTAAGAGACTAAGAAATGGGAATTTTGCCAGTCAAGAGATAAGAGGTATGCTGGGATGGGGATAATGGAACTGGTGGGAAGTTAGGTAGGACTAGGAAAGAGGCAAGAGTGTGGGAGATAGGCTCAAAGTGGCCAGATTTCCAATAGTGGTACACAGACTGATACTTTTTGTCCCTTCAACTATGAGGCATGATAATGTATGTATAACTTTGGTGCTTTGAAATACTGCTGTTGCCTTTCATTAATGCCACTCTAACCTATAACTTTTCCTTTACCCTACCTTATAGATACTTCATAGGCAATGTTATATAAATAAGCAAATCCAAAGGGCTAAGAATGATCAGGAAAATTTAGGAGAAAGTCTCAAAAGAAGATATGGCATATCATTAATATGTGATAAATGCAACATGTCATTTTTAAATTCTAAGAAAGGCATTCTTGTGTTTTATTCCTTTTAATGCTAGTGAGCTCCTATTATACAGAGAGAAACAACATGTAGTATTAGAAAAAAAAGGAAAACAGAGGTTTTAAAATCAGAGAGACAAGAATTTGGATTCCAGCTCTACCACTTCACAATGATGTGACCCTAAGCAAGTCAGTTAACAATTCTCATTTCTCTCATTTGTAAAACGGTTGTGATAAGACACTAAGAACTACTGCGAAGAATGTGTGCATGCAGTAACATATAACACAGCAGCATATGGTTAACAACAAAAGTTCATTTCCTTTAGGATCACCTACCGCCCACTATCTTCCTCCTCCAGCCTTCTCAGTTTCCCTATTCTCCTCTGTTTCCTTCATATTCTCTTTTTCCAGCCAGTTGTCATTTCTCTACAATAGTTATTTTTCTCTTTTCCAAGTGCAGCATTCCTATGACAAAACCCTATCAATAAGCAGAAATTATTGGGAGTGATGAGATGCCTAGCAAATTCATAGGACTAGAAAGATTTTCAGATGCTTAGAAACATAACAGCACAGCTTTGGTAATCGATGTGATACTCTACATCAAAAAACATTGAGCAACTGGATACACAGAGCATTATGCTAAAGATTGGGGTTACAGATATGATGACTTAGTCCTTGTCCTCAAAGAGCTGAGTCTCCTGGGGAGACAAATATGGGAAAAAATGACTATAGCAGAATGTAACAAGTGCAAGAAGAAAGATATGTGGGAACCCTTGTGCACTGTTGGTGGGAATGTAAATTGGTGCAGCCACTATGGAAAACACTATGGAAGTTCCTCAAAAAATTAAATCGAATAACAGTGGACAACCTTGTCTTGTTCCTGATATTAGAGGGAAGGTTTTTAATTTTCCTCCATGAAGTATAATGTTGGCTGAGGATTTGTCATAGATGGCCTTTATTATGTTAAGGTACTTTCCTTCTATACCAATTTTGTAAGTGTTTTGATCATAAATGGATGCTGTATCTTGTTGAAGGCTTTTTCCGATGTTCACAGCAGTGTTATCCACAGTGTCCAGGACATGGAAGCAACCAAAGTGTCCTACGATAGATGACTGGATAAAGAAGCTGTGGTACATATATACAATGGAATATTACTCAGCCATAAGAATAGATGAAATACTGCCATTTGCAACAACGTGGATGGACTTCAAGGTAATCATGCTAAGTGAAATAAGTCAGACAGAAAAAGTTGAAAACCGCATGATATCACTTATATGTGGGATATAAACCTAAAAATAACAAACAGAACAGAGAATCATGGATATGGGCAATAAACTAGTGGTTACTCAAGGGCAGAAGGAGGTAGATGGGGTTAAAGGGGTCAAATATGTGGTGACAGAAAGGGAACACACAGTGCAATACATATATATATATGCCTTACTGTTAAATTGTACACCTGAAACTAACTGGATTTAGTTAACCAATGTCACCCAAAAAAATTACTTAGAAATAAATTTTTAACAAATTTAAAGTAAAACGACCACACAATCTTGCAATTACATTTCTGAGTAGACAGAAATGAAATCTGTGTCTCAAAAAGACCTGCACTTCCATGTTCATAGCAGCATCATTGATAATAGCCAAAACATGGAAGCAACCTAAGTGCACATCGATGGATGAAAGGATAAAGAAGATGTGATACATATATACAATGGAATATTACTTGTCCATAAAAAAGCAAATTCTACCATTTGCAACAACATGGACAGACCTGAGGACATTATGCTAAGTGAAATAAGTGATACAGAGAAAGACAAATACCATGTGACCTCACTTATACCTGGAATCTAAAAAACGGGGTTGGGGGGAAGAACGAAGCTCACAAATATAGAGAACAGATTATTGGTGGTTGCCAGATGCAGGGAATGGGGGGAGGACAAAATGGGTGAAGGGAATCAAAAGTTGCAAACTTCCAGTTATAAAATAAATAAGGCATGGAGATTTAATACACAACATAGTGACTATAATCTGTAACTATGTATGCTGATGGATGTTAACTAGACTTATTTCACAATATATACAAATATTGAATCAATATGCTATATACCTGAAACTCAAATAATGTTGTATGTTAATTACACCTCAATTTAAAAGGAAGAGAGAGAGATGTATAATGTACGGAGCTGGCAAGGAGGATGGGGAAACCCAAACTGCTGGACTGTACTGATGCAGGGCCTATGGATGGGAGTAGGATGACAATTAAGGAAGATCTCATAGAAAAAGACACTCATTTCACTCCTAGCTATGCTCTTATACAAGTTGCATCACCTTGGCCAAGTCAGTATAGCTCTTTCAGCCCCATTTCCTTATCAGAAAAATTAAGGGATAGGACTCAACAATCTTTACTAGTCTTTGAGGGTTTAATGTTCTGTAACTTTTTACCAAATAGGATGTGAAGTGAAAATATTTCCAGATTCCATATTTCTTTTTTCCCTCCTATTTCTTCTTATCTATTCATTTTCCCTTGCAGCCAGTTAGTCATTTCTAGTAGCTTTGCTTTTGACTCTCCTCTTTCACGGTGGTGCTATGTTTATGGATTTGATATCATGGTTGCAAAAGGGCTCCTTTTGACAAAAAGAAGTTCTCTTGTATGAAAGGATCAGGGTTTTTTCAGTGTTCCTTGTAAAATGAGACAGTAGATTGAGTACTGAACAATGCTCTTAACTTGTAATTCCAGGGATTCTTTATTTACATGTCAAAACTTCAAAAACAATTTTAGGAACTTAAAATTGACCCTCATAAAAGCTCCACCTCCATATCTGTTTAACAGACATTTATTAAGGCTTTCTTTCTATTGCATTGGCTGGGGGCTATGGGAGATACAGAAATGATTAAGATATGGGCCCAGTTGTCAGGGAGCTTATGATTTATTTAGCAGCTGTGGCACTTAGCCCAATGCTATATAAAACATATTAGCAAGGTAATTTTTGCTCTGTCACAACACACATATAAGGTTTTGACTAGAAGCTGTGCATTCAGAGGTGTTGAAAGTCACATGTAAAAATTGAGCTGCTTTAAAAAAGTTCAATGCCATTAGTAATCCAAAAAAAAGGGAAAAACAATGAGATTCCATCATTCCCCTAGCAAATCAGTAAAAATGTAAAAAGGTAAAATGCAATGACAGTAAGTGTGGTGCGATGGGTACTCTCATACATTGTTGGTGTAAATGGTAAATAAAATATGGTTCACCCATAATAAATTAGGGTATACCCACACAAGTGAATTCAGTGCAACCATTAAAAATGTTTTCAAGAATATTTAATAACATAGTAAAATACTCAATCTAATATTAGATGAAAATAGCATGTATTCAACTGTATATAAGCATAATCACATTCTGGTAGAACAATATATTTTTCTTTGTGAATGCAAAAGGGAAAAAAGACCCAAAGGCAATATATCCAAATTTTAACAGTAATTATTACTGGGTAGTGTGATTACAGGTAATTTTACTGTTCTTTTTAATATTTTTCTGAATTTTCTAAATTATCTGCAATACTGTTGCTTTCTAGTAACAAAAAAAGGTATTGCAATGCATAGAACAAGGAGGAATAAATACTAAAATGTTAATAGCAATTTTCCTTAGATAGCAGGATGATGCTATAAATTTTATGGCCTTCATATTTTTTATATTTTTAAAATGTTTCTACAGTGCATATGTACTAACTTTAACAGACTAACAACTAAAACTCGATTAAGAAAAACTAGACTTCAAATGAATTAGCAAAGACTAACATGAATAAGCATATATTATTCAAATAAGTCAATCATATGCCCACAGAGCTTCGTAATACTTTTAGCTCGCTCTATCTCCACCGATTTATGGTTTGAGGAACATCACTTTATACATATATGCTTTAGGGAATCAATAATTACTGCATGCATTGGTAAAATACTTTGAACTCAGGAAAGACAGATATACAATAAGTAGAAATGGATGTTTAAATTATCTACTATGTAACATTTGTGTTTAGATTGTCCTCAGAAATTTCACCTATTCTCATTTCTTCAACTATCATCTCTGTGCAGACAAATCTGAAATCTATCTACCCCAGTTCACAACACACATATTGCTTCTTTTCTGTAAATTCCCCTTCTTCCACCATATTCTTCTTGTTCTCTAGCTTCTTCTTCCTCCACCTATTGCTTGTAACAACTATTTTTATATCAAGTAAAACTGATTATAAATGAATCGTGAACATGATTAACTAGCTTCTTAAATCAATAAAAGCTTGTTTAATTAACTTGGATATTAAGTTTATAAAACTATTTTTCATTCTTTTTTTAAATTGAGGTAAGACTGGTTTATAACATAAGTTTCAGGTGTGCAACATTATAATTTAATATCAGTATATACATCATGCTCACCACTAAAAGTCTAGTTTCCACCTGTTACCATACAATTGACATCCTTTACCCATTTTACACTACTTTCACCCCCCTTTTTACTCTGATAACCACCAATCTGTTGTCTGCCTCTATTAATTTGTTTTTGTGCTGTTCATTTTTTTATTTTTTTAATTCCACATATGAGTGAAATAATACCATTTTTTGTCCTTTTCTGTCTGACTTATTTTTCACTCAGCATAATACCCTCAAGGTACATCCATGTTGTCACAAATGGCAAGGCTGCACCTTTTTATGGCTGAGTAGTATTCCATTACATGTATAATATACATATATATATATATATACACACACACACACACACACACACACACGTATATAAAACATATATATGTATATAAAACATACATATGACAAAAGAGCCAAGCGCATACAACGGAGAAAGGGAAGTCTCTTCAATAAATGGTGTTGGGAAAACTATACAGCCACATGACAAAGAATAAAACTAGACCACTATCTCACACCATCTACAAAAATTAACTCAAAATGGATTAAAGATGTGAATGTAAGACCTGAAACCATAAAATATATGTAAGAAAACAGAGGCAGTAAGCTCCCAGATATTGATCTTAGCAATGTTTTTTGTGGATTTAACTCCAAAGGCAAGAGAAACAAAAGCAAAAATAAACAAGTGGGACTACATAAAACTAAAAAGCTTCTACACAACAAAGAGGTCATCAACAAAATAAAAAGGCAACCTACTGAACTGGAGAAGATATTTATAAATCACACATCTGATAAGGCGTTAATATACAAAATACATAAAGAACTCATATATCTAAACAATGAAAACAAAGAAAAACCCAATTAAAAATGGGCAGAAGATCTAAATAGACATTTTTTCAAAGAAGACGTACAGATGGCCAACAGGCACATCAAAAAATGTTCAACATCACTAATTATTAGGAAAATGCAAATCAAAGCCACAATGAGATATCACCCCATACCTGTTAGAATGGCTATCATCAAAAAGATAAGAAACAAGTATTGGAAAGGATGTGGAGAAAAGGGAACCCTTGTACACTGTTGGTGGGAATGTAAATTGGTACAGCCGCTATGGAGATCAGTATGGTGATTCCTCAAAAATTTAAGAATAGACCTACCATATGATCCTGTTATTCGACTTTGGAGCATTTATCCAAAGAACAAAAAACATAAATTCAAAAGATATATGCACATCTATGTTCACTGCAGCATTATTTACAATAGCTAAGATATAGAAACAACTTAAGTGTCCATCAATGAATAAATGGATAAAGAAGATATGGTATATATATTTAAGTATTTTTAAATTATCTTTCTTTGGCTCCTGCTAGGTATATCTATCTATATAAATTTTATGTTAGAAAACTTTCACATATGAATATAATCTCCCTTTTTGTCCTATGAGTTCAGTCTCAAAAGCTATGAGTTCAAGAGTCTTGGCCTCAGAGTCAGGGAGCTGGTTCTATTTTGCCCTTACCACCAAACCCACATTGTGAGGAGGAAAGTCACATCCTCTTTCCAGGCCTGATTCCTCATTTTTAAGATGAAAGGAGCAGCCTGGGTTATCTAGAAGGCCCAGATGATAGATATAAAAGCACCCAGACAAATGAGGAAGCACCACCACACAAATGAGCCACCTCCATTGTTCATCATGTCCCCACCTAGAACAAAACCAGGCACAAATCAGGAGCTCAATATACGACAACATAATTGGAATGACACACTACAGCAGAGAAGCCCATTTCCCAAACCAGCAAATAGCGCTTTACTGGCAAGTACAGTCCACTAAGCCTTTTGGCAATTATTCTTGAACAATAAAGTTGTCAGCTCTTGTTTTTAAAAGTTCTTATAAATAAAAGGATAAAAGGGGGAAAGAGAAGCCAGCCTTGTTATAAGAGTGGGTTAGCAGAGCTGGGGAGATAATTTAGTCTGCCAGACAATATTCTGAAATGGTATGGTAAATGGGAGATCATATTATTATCAAGATGAATGGATATCAGGATACAGAGATTGGGCCTTATGTATAGAGGCTAATAAGTAGAACAATGGGCAATTCTGGAAAGCAGACTGCTGAAGGAGCACCCTGTCGTTATCCAGAGAAAATTTCCAACAATCGCTAATCTTCCTTCCTTCCATCTTCTCTAATACCAAATGTACACTTTTACCTTTACACCATGTCTTGTAATTACCCTTATGGCTACTGCTAGCACATAGTGTGCCTTGATGCAAAGTAGGTAAAAGCTCCCACTCTGTGCCATCCAGATGAAAAAAAGAACGGAGGGATTGCAAAAGGTGCCCTCTCTGGGTGGACCAATTAGAAAAAAAAAAAACATTGGTTGGCAAGCAGTCCCCTGATTGGATTTCAGCTCCCTCTTGTTTAGCCTGGCATCTACCATAGTCTAGGGCCCTGATGGCATATGGTCTCTCCCTCTCTGCTCTTTCCCCCACCCTACCCCCAACTCCTGCATTAGTCCAGGGCCAGGTTAATTTCTGACTAATTGCTGCCCACTCCTACATTCACCAGCCCCACCTCTATCACTGCTCCAATTATACTGGGCACTACTGTCATTTCTCAATATGTTTTTGCTTGGGATAAGATTCATCCCTGAGTGACTGAAAACTAAAGGTTTCAGTCAGTATCTTAATGCAAAGGCTATCATTTTGGAAGATGAAAATCAGAATGAGTCTCATTGGTGAGTGGGTAGGGGTACAATATATCCAATAGCAGGTTCCAGGTAACATTTGCCCCATGCACTACACCTTGGTAAATAAGTCTTTTAGTCTAGTAACTTTAGGAAACCCTATATAGTATATTTCTCGAAGATTAAAATCACACATTAGTGAATTCAAGGCTAGGTTTCACCCACCATTTCCCAAACTGATTAACTGTGGAACCTTACTCAGGAGCCCTCATCTTCCATTCAAGTCTTCATTCTCAGGACACTTCCCAACAATATAGCCTTCTGCTCTCCCTGGCCAGCCCTCCTGGAGAGGATTTCTAAAGGCAGACATTTTGGGCCTGAGGGAAGGGATCCTGGAGAGCAACAATTTCAGACTGACATTCCCTGTGGTTCAGTATCTTCCTACAAATTCCCTCAGGAGGCCCAGGTGTGTACCTAGGAGAAAAAAAGCTATTGTCAAGGAATTTTGCTCTGCCAGGGACCCACAGGCCCAGTTTGTATACATGGGGGTAAAGATGAAGGGGAAAGTTCCAGCTGCTTCGGATGGTAGTGAATGATTTTAATAAACAAGATCTGGGGCTTGGGAAAGAGACAGCATGAGTCTATGCAGGGGGTTCAGGTTTCTGACAAAGAGTAATTTTCAAGAGTGATTTACAGACACTGTCTCCAACTATTATATATATCTATGTCAAGATTTTGAGTCTGTGCAATGCTACTAGCGTTATATCATTGGACCCTTGGCAATTCTGTGAATTAAGAAGTGGAAGTAAATTCCTAGTACATATGTGAATCACTGGGCTTTCATCCACGTGAATAGTTTAAGTCCTCATAACAACCCTGTGAGGGGAACTGCCATTAATATTTCCTTTTTTCCAGATTTTGAAACTGAGGCTCAGAGTGCTTACTTGATAACAGTCACTGGGCTAGGTGCTCAGAACACAAAGGAGAATCAGGCAGACACAGCCCTTTCCTGAAAGTATTCACAGCTAAATGAGAGAGGCCAGAAAATAAGTGGCATTCAGAGAACACTGTGAAAACCTACCATGACAGACAACCATTTGTTTGTTCTCAGTTTTTATGAGTTTGTTTTTATTGTTTTGCTTATCATTTATTTTGACTTTAAATTCCACATATAAGTGAAATCATATGGTATTTGTCTTTCTCTGTCTAACTTATTTCACTCAGCATTAATACTCTCCAGAGGTTGAACCGTGTTGTTGTAAAAGCAAGATTACATTCTTTTTTATTGCTGAGTAATATTCTATGTGTGCATGTGTGTGTGTGTGTGTGTGTGTGTGTGTGTGTGTGTATCACATCTTCCGTATCCATTTATCAATGGACACCTAGTATACAACACAGGGAATACAGGCAAAAATATTGTAATAACTTCACACAGTGACAGAAGGTTACTAGACTTTGAGTGGCGAATACATCATAAGGTATATAAATGTTGAATTACTATGTTGTACACCCGAAACTAATATGCTATTTTATACCAACTATGTTGTAATTAAAAACATCTCAAAATAAAATGAGAAAAAAGAAAAAGGAAAAACTATCACAACAGCTAAAAATTGTGTTAACAGTTAGCAGCTAGTGAGTGCTTACTATGTGCCAGGCTCCATGCTAAGTGCTTTGGACGCATTATCCTATTTAATCCTGACAACATTCCTATGAAAAAGGTTCCATCCTTATTCCTATTCTAAAAATGAGAAAATTCTGCGTGAGAAAGATGAATGAACCCTTTGGGGCAAATATGTAGTGGAAGAAAGAATTCTAACTATGGGAGGTGAACATATAATACTATATACATACATTCACACATACATACATACACACATCTTACTGTTAAATTGTACACCTGAAACTTACTGGATTTCTTAACCAATGTCATAAATGAATGAATGAGTGAATAAATAAATAAGATGAATGGACTAATCTAGAGTTGACTAGTTAGGAAAGGATAGAGCCAGGATTCTAATTCAAATTGGTTTAACAATAGATTTGCTGTTGACTACAAAGTTAATTATAGGAGTTTCTATGGAATCAGTGTTGAAATCCTCTTAAGCTTCATTTTCCAACACACATGGTAAATCTCAGTTTTAAAACGTTTTTTGGAATATTTATTTTAACCAGCCTGGGGGAAGCTTTATCTGTATAGACACAAAACTGTAGATGCTTAAAATCTTATAATCTCATCAGAGTAAACAATCTGCATCTAGTCTGGTTACTCTTAACCTGGGGTAACTTGGGGCTGCTGGGCTCTCAAAAAGAGAGAAACTATGAGTGGAATCATTTAATTTTAATCACAAGGAAAAAAAAAACCTACCTAAGCATATCTGAAATTCGAATTCTAGGACCTAGAATCTGGCCAGTTTCTATGTAAGTTTTCAACTTTGAGTTCTTGTTTCTATAAGGCTAACATCTCCAAAGTTTAATCAGCTAAACTTTCATTATGTCTTCTCTACTAGTTTATATGGGGACTGCATCATAGATGATACAAAATATATTTGGAAATACTTAAATAAACTGAAGGGGAAAGCCTAAATTCATAAAAGAACAGTTTTCAGCTCCTTAAACCAAACTCATAAATTAGTCTCGCATGTGACTATAAGCTTGCATTTCCTCTTTATTGTCTACAGTCTTGGTATTTAAGGAAAAGGAATGTTTTTGCCACTTAATAATTGAGAAGTTTTACTCTACCTTTGAAGAATGGAACACTTATTTAATAGGTAATACTTAGCTTCCTGTCTAATCAGCATATGCCATAAAATCATTTACCAGTCTCCTCCCACTGCAGAAATAAAATCATTCCTAGATGGCAGCACAAAGATTCATCAACATGTAGTTAATGTCTAACCAACAGACCATATAACAAAGGTAAGATAGGCAACCCTCGCCTTTATAAGGTGTCAAGTCATAAATTACAGCCACTTTGCTGTCATCTTTTTTTTTTTAATTTGACTACATTAATCACAGAAGAGTCAAAAACTGTCCTCTTGACTCCCAGGCTTCCACACATGGTTGTGCTTTGCACAACTCTAGTGGGTACCTTTCATGTGACTATGATATTAATGTGCAAAGCACAACCTGCACAACTGCACACAGTATCCCCACCCCTCATGACCCCAAAACATTGCTTAGGTAGTTTGATTTTTGCATACTCAAGGTGCTTTTGTTTACAAACCTCTTAGCATTGAACACTGGATATGCTTAGCAGCACTAGGAAAGCACAAATGATACTTCTTAGCACTGCTATTCTTATGTCAATTCTAAGAACATTCAGCAACATTTTCATTCTATATTGGACATTAATGAAAACAATAAGCAAAGCTGGGTCAATAGTAATTGGTCTCATGTAGAAAATAACAGCTACTCATTTATTTTTGATAAGCCCCTAGAAACAGCAAATAAAACATCTATGCAATAACCCCTTGTCAACAGAATAGCCATGAATCTGGGTCTCAATACTCCAACCAATTTTCTAAGGAAAAATATTTCTTTAAGCATAATAAGAGAAGAATTTTGAAGAACGATGTCATCTCTCTAAATAAGAATGAATACTTTGATAATCTTGAAAGTTTCTCCTCGGTTCCAATGGGCAACCAGGAACAATTTTAAATTGTATTTCCGACTGACAGAAATAAATGGATGCAAACATTTCCTATTCAGGGATAGCATTAGCAGGAAGAGAAGGGGGTCAGCCAAGTGGCGGGATTTGAAGAGTGCTGAGAAGGCCACACAACTGACAAATGCTATCATTTATGTTTCATTCCTTTGTATTAAGGGCACTGTGCAGCCTCCACCAGCATCAACACACACACACACACGGCCTGAGTTAATATGAAAACATTCCTATGAGAGAGAATACGTTAAGCCTCTTTGATTACTGGCACATTGCCCTTCACGCAGACACTGTCTGAAAGAATACCCAGCTAACTTTAAGAAGAGGAAGAGGAGGATAGAACAATAGACTTAAAACCTGGATCACGAGGTATTTTTCTAGAAAGGGTGTGGCAGGGTGGTGGTGTTGCAGTGGGTGGAATAAGCACAGCTGGGGTGGTATTTTAAAGGCATCACATACTGGGCACCTTAGGAGGGGAAATGAGAAGGGATGAAAGATGAAGGAAAGGTTAAAGGGCACAAAACCCCAAGTGCACTTACTTCACGGTTTTGACTAAAACCATTCGTGATCCCATTTCACAGGGATTGAATCTGAAGAAATTTCACATAAGAGAATTAGGAAAGTAGGCTATTATTTGGTATGTGTTCCTGGAAGGCTCACATTAAGCGACAGTAGCTCCTGAGAATTTATACCAAAAATTTTCTCCAGCTGTTGGCATACCATGACAGTGGGTAGATACAAACAGCTGCAACTCCCATTGCCTCTCCTTCCCACCTGGCCCTAATCATTATTCAGCCCCATCTCTAATCTGTGTGAACAGGCAATGCTCACATCTCCACAGCCTTGTCTATCCTGAACTCAAGTGTAACTGACAGATTAGATACATTGCCCAATTCTAAAACCTTTTTTTCTTGGGAGTATAATTCTGAAGTTTCAGTGAAAATTTATGGAGAAACGTGTTACAATCTACCAATATTTAATTTGACTTTTTTTGTCGTTGAAATTTTATTCATGAAGCAAGGAAGTTTCTTATTCAAATGTAAGTATGAAACATAACTCTCAAAACTGTGAGTGAAATGAAACTAAAATATCTAGGTTGATTTGTATCACCTTTCATTCTGAATGTCCCTTGCATTTAAATAGCTTAAGGAAACATACCTGGTGTTTTACACAGATTACAATTTGCCAATAGGAAAAAGTTTGTCCCTGATCTTCTTGTATTGAAAGTGTGATGCTGCGTACACAATCAACTTCCTCTTAGACACCAATACTTTAAATGTGGTATTGTTTTTTGTTTTTAATTTAATGTGTTCTGCTGTTGTCCTATTTACAAGTTCTCTTCCTTCAATAAAATTGAATTACAGTTATCTGTGGAATGTCTTTTTACTTGCATCCCACATGAAATAAAAAGATATTTTAATATTAATGTTTTCCCCCCTATAAGTTAAAAAATCAAACCTATCATGGAAACTATAACTTCTAAAAGGGATGACATCATACCGTGTGATTTTAGTATTGAGAAGCAATAAGAACCATTCTTATTATTTTACATATAAGCAAACAAAACAATGTATGTAAGGTTACACTGTTGCATGTGGTACTTTGCAAAATAAATGCATATAAATATTGTAATTTCATATTGGAAAGTCACAAGCAATCCACTCCATGGGGTACTTACTCTGTAATGAGCTGTGTATGTTCTTATTGAGTGAAACAAGAGGCAAAAAAGAGGACATTCCACACAGGAAAATGCACTCAAAAGGTGGAAATTTTTGTTTTGAATTTTGGTTGCTATAAAAAAAAACTATAAAAAGTTTGCTTACTTTAAAATGTATATGTAGATGTAAATGAGTTGATTCTGTTGTTTCAGTAAAATAATGCTTTTTCCATCTTACTTACATGTGGTAATTGGTAAACAATCAGGGTGATAGTTATAAAACCCAAAGTCCACATCTCATTAAGCCCTAGTACCATTTTGGCATTAAATCTTCAGCACAATTAGGAAGACCAGGCAATTGACTATATTATATACCAACAAGTTCAACCAAGCCACTTCATATGGGCCAGGGACTCTGGTCCTCACAGGTTTTAGCAGACAATGCTACAAAAGTGACTGAGGACATTTTAGATCCATTTACGTAGCTCTGTATAGTAACTATTACTGTTCACGCAAATTTCTAGTTTTCAGCAGTAGCCAGCTACTTTGATTACTAAGTTATAGAGCCAATTTAAATATAAAAAACTGAAATAAAAATAGACCAATATATGTAGTATTTCCAGACACAATCACCTGAAGTGATTTTTCTGCCTTTATTTATGTGAACTGTAAGGAGAGAAAGAAAATTATACTTAAACTGAGAGAAACTAAAGAGAAATAACCTCATGTTCCATTAACCAAAATCAATACCTTATATGCAAATGCAAGTTTCAACAGGTGTCCATATGCAAATGTAAATATGAAGCAGCATCCCTTTTAGTGCACAACTGAGCATTAGGTTGCTATTTATTTAGGATATTTTCAGTAAATTGCATGCTTTAATCTCTGTGTTATGGGAAATGGTCCATTCACCTCCTTCAGAAGTTACCTATGGCAGCTATTAATGCCCAAGCAATGCAGTGACCCTGGTAGTGCATAATTCCACAGTGCATATTTAATTTTGAAAGTGAAAAACGAGATGTACTCCCCTCATAACACTTATTTTTATGACTCTTCCAATTCTTTGAAATTTATGATTTTCACTAAAAGCACCCAGAAAGTAATTGAAATAGATTTTTCAAATCCATTTCTAGATTATCTTAACCTATAGTAACATGTTAACTCATTCATAATATTCTTAGCAAATACAGGAAATAGGATTCCCTAATTAAAAAATCTCAACAAACAGGCTACTTCAATATGCTTCAAAAAAACTAAAGTCATTTTCAAAGAACTTCTGTGTTTTTGGAGACCAAACTATGGTCACAAAACCTGTCTAGTTTATCACCAGAACAGTAAAAGGGAATAGGAAAATAAGAGATGGAAGTAGCCCTCTGGGGTGAATCTACTTGAGGAAAGAACCAACCATTCTCTCTCATCTCTCAGGCTCCTAGGATAGGCATTTAGAGCCTGAATAAGATCATTTATTCTAAGATTCTCCTGTGGCTTGAAATGGCTGAGTCATTCAACTCCCGGGAAGAAGTGTGATACTATCATTGTCAGGTATGGCAATGAGACCTCACTGAATCAGATTATTGAATTACTGGGTTACTGGGCCCGGAAAATAATAACTGAAGGAGAACTGATAAATGTTTTCAGAGCAAAGTGAATATTACCTAAAATTGTAACTAGAGAAATGAGAAGGACACATGAACAAGTCAATGCGAACATAGAACTGAATGGAGCCTATGGAATCACAGGTAGAACAGTTTTTGGTGTCCAGTCTTCCTCCCTAGATAGGCACCTTCTAGTGCTCCAAAACTACCTGCAGGATCAGTGGGAGAAATGGCATAGCGTAACCTACATTCATTTGTCCATTCAAATTTTAATATGCAGTCACTATGGGCAAGGCACTGGAACAGATGCTGTGGGAGAAACAAATAACAAGTTACCACATCTCCTCTCAAGAGCTCAGAAGATAAGGCATGTTTAAATTAGCTGCTAAAATACAACAACAACAAATACGAGATACTAAATAATAGGCTCCTAGGCAAGGGAAGATGAATTCCAGCTGGAAGAAAAGGAGACATCAGAGAAGGTGCCATTTGAAAAGGTCACCCTCTCCTGGGCCCTTTCTGAAATCTCTCTAATCGACCTCTTTCTTTCAATGAGCCATAGGTGCTGGCGCCCTCCCTTCCCTCCTCTGCTGCCAACACTTATTTTTCATCTTAGGTTTTTTCTTGGACCATTGCCAAGCAGAACACAGCTATATAGTCCCCACCCTCCCCAATCTGTATCTACTTAAGCTCAGGAACTCCTTTGAGGTTTTGTAAAGGGTTTTACAGCTAATAACTATAGGGGACGAGATAAGGTTTCATAAAACACATGGAGAGGTTCTGAGAAACTTAAAAAGCATCCAGAAATAGCTATCATAGATCCTAAGTGCAACAGAGATGAGATTAGGCCTGATTCTCCTAGTTCCTTTCACTAAGCTCAAGGCTTCTGGTATTCAGTATTACTCACCTTTCTTCAACCCTATTCCCATCCTTTTTTTTCACACACTTAAAAATTGAAGAGGAAATGTAATAGTAGGAAACTGATGTCTCTAGAGTGAAACATGACAGTCCTCTACATTTCAGAAAATATAAGCTAGATTTAATAGCTTCTTGTGTCACTCACAAGAATAGTCATCTTAGATCAAATGCATGGTGCCTAGGAAGAACTAATAAGTTTTAGAAGGAATGCCTTGCAAAATCAACTGTAGTAGGTAGTAGTAAATGTCACAATTATAACTTTGTTGAAAGTACACAGAATCTAGTGCTAACGAATATTTTTATGCTTCTTTCTTTAGGTTGTACATTAGGTCACACTTGCTAGGGTTCAGTGAACACAGCAACTATAAGCATGATGGGAAAGAATATTGACACAAATCATGGCAACACAAACATATTTCAAGGTTGAATAGTACAGCCTGCTTTAATAACAAGTGAAGAATAATAACATGAACTTTCCAAGGGGTGAGGAAAGAGTGACTTTTTTTTCTGAATCTAAGTGTCCTAAGCGACTACAGAAATCACCACTTTATGTTTCATATGGCTTCAATGAATTCTCACACATGGAAATTCACTCCTGATGTTTTAGTGATGACGTACCAATCATCACTCTAACAGCAATAAGTTGGGGGGTGGAAGGAATCCTCTTTTCTTTTTCTAAGCCACATTTGGAAGAACAATTAATTTCATTTGTTTCAAAGGGAATGAATGGTTAGAAAATGTATAGCTTAATTAATCACTTTTCTTTATCCAAATATCCAGTGCTCATGGTAGACCCCTCAAAGTCCTCACTGTGTGACTCCTCTATCCTCAATTTCCAATTCCCAAATCATTTTCTTTCTCTGCTCGCATTCTTAATTTCAAGACTTTCTCTAGTAACACTTGAAATTTTGCCATTCTGATGGTATAAACTCATAATATAGCTTAACTCTAGCTAAGCCCTGGTAAATGTTTAACAAGATTTTTTTCTTTATATCTTACAGACTACCTGTCATTTTCCAGGGCAGCTGCCCTAAACCTTTCCCATTTTCTGCTCTTCACAAATTTCCCAAGTCCCAAACCCAATTCTGTCCTCTTTACTCTTAGCAAATGGCATTTTCCTTTACTTTACTGATAAAATTGAGGATATTAAACATGATTTTCTATGATGTCCTGCTTATCTGTCTTAATATTTGTTTCTTCACCAAATCAATTCTCCTCCCCTCCACTTACAAATGCATTAAAAGAGGAATTTGAAACAGAGACCCATGGACCTGGGCAATAGATCAGTGGTTACCAGAGGGTGCGGTGAAGGAGGAGGTACACGGGGTAAAGGGGGTCAAACATGTGGTGACATTAAAGAATTAAAATAAATAACCAATAAATAAATGAATGAATGAATGAATGAATGAATGAATAAGAGGAATTAACATTGACTTCCTTAACTCCGATCAATGTGGTTTTCATGCTCATTATTATAATAAAATTTGATTTTCAACTGTCATCAATGACTTTGGAGTTGCTAAACATGATAGCCACTTCAATCTCCATCCTTTTCTACCACTTTGTGGTATTTAACACTGCTCCTTCTTCAACCTCTCTGCCTTCCATGCTAACATACTCAAAGTTCCCATTCTGATGCTCTGACCATTCCTTTGCTAGATCTTTTTCTGTAAGCAATTCCTTGGCTAACTTTCCAACTTTAATGATTATAATTTTGTTACCTTATGTAGATAGACTTGGATTTCTCTCATAAGTCTCAACCTCTCTCCAGAGATGTAAGTCAATATTTCTGATTCCCTCTTGGACATGAACTGTATCACAAACTCAACATGACCAAAGTCATCATCTTTCATTCTGTAGTAACTGTCCCACAATCTTTATTGCTTCAACTGACTTCCCTACTTTAGTTGTGGTATCACCATGCTAGTTCTCAGTTACTAATAGCTCTTAAAGTAAAAAACAAACAAACAAAAAGCTTTCATTTCTCCTTCTCATTCACTCTCATCAATCTTGTTACCAAGTCCTATCAGTTCTATTTTCCCCAGTGTTTCTCACACCCATCTCCAGTTTTTCTCTATCTGTACTACTACTGCCCAGTTTAAGATCTTCATCATCTCTCACCTCCTAGGTAAGAGGCATTATGCTCAGTGCTTTACATAACATATCTCACAAAACAGGTACATGATACATTTTTGTTCTATATCATCCTTTACCTATAGGTGATGCAAAACAAATATTTACAACCATCATCACAAACTGGTACTCCCAAAAGAATTTTCCTTTAAACATATAAAACCACTGAATAAAAAATACAAGGCAAGAGATCATACACTTTTAATTACATATAAAGTAGGATGAAAGAAGTGATTAGGTGATATAAAGTGGCACATCATCATCCTCAAGTAGTGCAGCTGTACAGTACACAGTAGATTCATGTTACCTCATATTGAGAGAAAACCATACAATAGTAAAAATGGTGTAGATATAGTTAATCCCTTCCAAAGGGATCAACAAGGACAGACCAAACAGGGCAGAAAGACTTTAAACTGGTTTTAACCCTATTTAATACCGAAGGAACTTGAAGATGATAGTAGGTTGCTCTGTCTCCAGACACGTCATACAACATAATCCTCAAAGATTGTTAATATTTTTTGTCATTTTTGTCATTATTGAAATAAAAAATTAGTTACTTGTATTTTTGTACAGCATAATGATCAGAGACCCACATAACTCACAAAGTAATCACCCCATTAAATCTAATACCCCTCTTCCTTCTTACATATTTATTACATTATTAACCATCTTCCCCATGCTACACTCTAGATCTCCATGACTATTCTGCAACTATCCATTTGTACCTCTTAATCCCATTGCCTTTTTTTCCTCCCAATCCCCCTCTCATCTAGTATCCCTCTGAATATTCTCTTATCTATGAGTTTATTTCCACCTTTGTTGTTGTTATTGATTTTGTTCTGCAGATTCCACACATACGTGAAATCATGTGATATTTGTCTTTCTCTATCTGACCCATTTCATTCAGCTCAGTACTCTCTAGGTCCATCAAAGCAATATCTTTCTCACCCCCTTCCTTTTAGTCTGTGTATCTCTTTTAATCTGAAGTGAGTCTCTTATAGGCAGCATATGTAGGGGTCTTGTTTTCTTATCCATTCGGCCATCCTGTCCTTTGGTTAGAGCACTTAATTCTTTTCCATTTGAAGTAGTCGTTGATAGATATGTGGTTATTACCATTTTTATTCATAATTTTGATACATGTTTTTTCTTCTTAAAGAAGTCCTCCAACATTTCCTATAATAGTGACTTGGTGTTTATGAATTCCTTTAGCTTATTATTGTTTGGGACACTCTTTGTCTGTCCATCAACATTAAATAATAGCTTTGCTGGATAAAATATTCTTGGTTATACATCCTGGGTCTTCATCATTTTGAATATGTTGTGCCAAGCCCTTCTATCCTGCATCGTTTCTTTTGAGAAATCAGCTGCCAGTCTGATAGGTGCTCCCTTGTAGGTAAGTAACTGCTTTTCTCTTGCTGGTTTTAAGATTCTCTCTTTGTATTTAACCTTTGGCATTTTAATTATGATGTATCTTGGTATGGACCTCTTTGGGTTCCTGGTTTGGGGGACTTTCTCAGCTTCCTGGAGTTTTATGTCTATTTTCTTCATGAGGTTAGGGAATTTTTCCATCATTATTTCTTTAAATAGCTCTTCAACATCTTGTTTTCCTTCAGGTGCCCCTATGACACAGATATTTTTATCTTTAATAGTGCCCCATAGTCTACAGCCATGCCACCCTGAACAAGCCCGATCCCATCTGATCTCGGAAGCTAAGCAGGGTCGGGCCTGGTTAATACATGGATGGGAGACCACCTAGGAAGACAAGGTGCTGTAAGCGTAAAAAAAATTTTTTTAAAAAGGGATTGTAAGCTGACAAGGTCCTTGCAATCTGTGAGGTCAACCAAGGGTTGCCTCGCCTAAAGAAAAAAAATAGTGTCCCATAGGCTCCTTAAATTATTATTATAGTCTTGGCTTCTTTTTTCTTGCCATTCTGATTGAATATCCTTGGTTGGCTTTCCCATCTTCTATATCGGACATTTGATCCTCTTCTTTATTCACTTTGTTTATTCCATTTAATATACTTCTCATCTCAGATAATGTGTTCTTCATTTCTAACTGGCTCCCTTTTATAATTTCCATTTCCATTTTTATGGGTTTTTTTTATCTCTTTGTTGAAGTTCTCACTGAATTCATCTACATTTCTCATAAGTTCATTGAGCATCTTTATAACCAGTGTTTTGAACTCTGCATCTGTTAGATTACTTGACTCCATTATTTCTGGATCTCTGTTCTCTCATATGGTTTCTGCTTCTTTGACTTCCCATTTTGGCTGCCTTTCTGTGTCTGTTTCTATGTACTAAGCAAAGCTCCTAAGTCCCGGTCTTATTAGCATGGCTTTGTGTGGTAGGTGTCCAGTGGCACAGTCCTGAGAGGGGTTCTGCTGCAGGCCAAGTTTAGCCCCAGCCTGTGCCCTCTGGGGCCACCTGTTAAGATTCAGCAAGCAATGCACAGATGCTGTGTTTATAGTTGCCTCAAGAGACCACACCAGAAACCGAGGCCAGCTGCCACCAGCGTGAGTCTAGGCGCTGCTCAGCAAGGAGTACCCGACTTGTTGAGGATACACCTAGATGTGGCTTCGGTGGGGCTGTGAATTGGGGAGGCAGAGTTTCAGGTAATCCTTTGGGCGGAGTGACCTCTGTTATCCAGCTTTATGACGTCTCCTCTATTGTGGCACTGAGTCCTTCAACTGGGGGGGTGTAGAGGAAGAGGGCTCAACAATGGAACAATGGATACTGCCAGCACTTCTGTACAGAGTGAGTCTACCCTTGGCCCTTACTCTGACAACTCTGTGTCCCCCTGTAAGTCCGTGGTGCCCTCTGCACAGCCTGTCTGGCGCCGATGCTCAGAGCAAGCAGGCCCATCACCACAAAAGTCTGTTCGCAGACACAGCCCTTTAAAGAGTTGTCTGTAGCTGCTAGCTGGCTGTCGCTGCTGCTGCCACAGCTCTGTCCCCCTCAGCCAAACCAGGCAGCCCTGCGTCCTCACCCCATCCTACCTTCTGCCGTTGCAGAATGCTTTCTTGGACTCCTCCATAGTTGTATGGCTTGTTCATCTAGATCCCGGGTGATTTTTCCTTGCTGTTTGCTCCTTGTTTCTGTCACAACTTTGATTTTATCGCCACAGGGATGAACAGAGCCTCTATCACCTATGCCATTTTTTTCTGCTCCCCACCTCAAAGACTTTTAAGGAATAGTACAGGAAGAAAAACTGTAATTTTCTGTTTCAAAAACCCATAAAACCCTTGTATTTTTTCTTTCAGTTTCAGACATTCTCCTTTGGTGTATAAATGTGAAGGGGATGTTCGAGGATGTAAATGTAGTTTCTTGCCAAACAAAGCTGGTTGTACATGGCCACCTAATTCCCTCTGTGAGCATCATGATGCCACTAAAACATTTAATATTTAAACCAAATTCCTGTTTTTGTTAATATAATTCATGGTCTTTTAGAGCTCAAACTATTCATGCAACATATAGCACTGCAGTGGGAGAGAAAGCAAGCAAAATACTAAAATGATTTATCCTTTCACCCAATCGTCTTTTGCCTCATTCTTATATTGCTTTGGGCTTTTAATGGGACCTTGAGGATAGGGATCGAGGGAACTAGGGATGAGAAGAAAGTAGAAAGAAAAAGATGCAAATACTGTTCGTAAGTTTTCACAACTTAAATGAGCCTGGCTATTTCAAAGATCATTTGCCTACTGGCTTCAAAATCTGTCTCTTTTTTCTTTCAGTTCTATTTTTGCAGTAGGTGCTTAACTATGTTTGCTTTAAGAGGTTCTTGGTGCCACTGATTCCTGCAATCTCAGGTGGGAACAGCATCAATCTTAGAAGAAATGTGCTTATGTTAAACACCCTGGGGCCAGGGCATTTATTACTACCTGCCTCACTTTGTGTCCCTAAACACAGATGTTAAAACCATCTTTTCTGAATGACAACTGCCTTTCTCAGTTAGTGCCAACTGTCAAAATGGCTAACATGTTCAAAAGGTTCCCACAAAGAAAACACTCTTTCCTTTTCCTTATGTTTCCTGGTATAGATTGTCTTCCTGAAAGAGACTGTGCAATGCCTAATAAAAAGCTAAATTTGCTGAGAAGTTTTTATACCTTCATAAAGTAGCCCTAGTGAAAGTCATCTAACTGGCAGTAGTAATTGCATAGGTAACAGTGGTGGAACCTCAAACATATAATCTTCTAAACTTTGTCTAATGGGCCCTAGCAGGTTACCATCCCAGAAGTTTACCACAAAAGTAAAATGCAAGGCTAATGAATTTTAAAAATGATGCCAGGCATAATAAACACTACCCTTTAGCATTTTCTTGCCAATGAACAAATATCACAGACAACTCAGCAGGCTCTCAGGTAGGCCAGCCAACAAAAAGCACAAGCAGTACTAAGCAAGTCCCTATGCATACATTTCCCCCAAAATCCAAAGAATATTTCTGGGATGTAAATCATCCATAAAGTATGAAAATGAACAAAATGGCACCCACAAGTATAAGCGAGATGCTTTTTCACCTGGGTTATATCATACTATTGTGGGCTCCATCAATAACAAGACAGATAAAGCTTGAGAAATATAGCTGATATCTTTAGCAGAGATAAAAAGGTACTATCCAAAGGCAAATTACAGACCTTAGGCACTCTGGTCTGAATAGATGAAGGTCGAGAAGGGATATAATCAGTCTCTAAATAATAATGGATATTGACAAGGTGAAGTGAACCCATTCACCAAATCCTAATACAGTAGAGATATGAGAGACTTTCTAAACTAAACAAAGATAAGCTTAAAACAGATTAAAATGAGTGATAGAGTGGGAAGGAAGCAGCAGGTTTAAATATATGGAATGCATTACATTATTCAAACCAAGAGGTGCTAATGGCTGAAAATACATAATTTCCCCAAAACAGAGTTAGAAACATTCATAAGATTTAATTCATAATGACTTACTGAATGAGCATAATTTCTAAATAGACCCTTATCTTCAGAAGCAGACTCTTGGAAAGCACAGAAATGACCCAGTTCTAATTATGATACCTGAGAAGAGCTCCCAAGGTTTACCTGGGTTCCAATTTGTACCCAAAAAAATCACTAAATCACAATGACATATTTCCTATTGTCAAGGAGCAAGATTATTCTCATTTGCTCTTTCAAGAATAATTTACAACCTTTCCATTCCATGTTCCATAGTCATCTACGGGCTGCCCAATGTATTGCAATTGCATTTTGGAAGTGCATAAACCACCTAATTTCTTTATCTCGTGGAAACTACTTTTTTTCTGTGAACTTTTATTTATTTTTTGGCCAATAACTTTTTAAACATTAAATGTCATATTATCTTGGTTTTGTTTCAACCCCTTTATTCCATGCAATCTTTTCAAGATTGTATTATGTCGTTGAACCCTAATCTTTCCATTTTATCCTTATATTTCTTTCACTATAAGTTCCCTATACACAACTATCCTACTTTTTCTTACTAAGTCCTCTGATTGAGGTCCCTTCTATATTTATTGAGGACAAACTAAGAATAAATAGCTGTAAGCTACAAAATAAAATATTTCAGTTAGACACGACAGTTGCATTTACAATGATGCTATGTAAGTAATATGTTGGATAACAGGCAATGTTTTTATTCTCTACACAGCACAGAACAGGTTGCAGGAAATTAGGCCAGCTTCTCAGCAGCTCAAGTCAGACCATTACAGTATGACTTCATTATTTAGTTTGAAAGTAAATTTCAAAAACAGACTCACCCATAGTCAATGTAAGAATAAAGACTTTCCAAGTCACATATAAATGAGTTATTCATCATCTGCCATTTGAAATCACCCATACACCTCTGGTTCCCTGACAGTAATTCAAAGCATTACAAAATTTGTTTTAGAATATTAATTGGAAAGGTAAAGTTCTAGGGTCTTGCTTTTAAAAGGACATGACAAATAATGGCAGTGGCCATGATAGAACAAGAGAAAAACAGATAATATGTCAAGGACAGATTCTGGGCTGTCCCCTGGCTAGTGGAGTATTCATATAAAGGGCTCATATATGAGATCATTTAATCAATGACTTTACTTCCAAACATCCAGAAATACATACTACATCATTTAACTAGAAAGCAGTGAGTTTGAAATCACACAGCTGCTCAGCCTGATTCAATGAGATATAAACCACTCTGGGAAAATTTTCTAATCCAAATCTTTCCTTTCCAACTGGTCTCATTGGGTGGCCCACAGATATATGCAAGGACTAAAAAGGAGGCTGTTTAAAGTAGTACACCCTGAAGGGTTATTTTACAATGCCACATGTTGTACAGATTAACTCAAGATATTGTTCTTTGGGTGCTGCTTTAAATTAGACACAGTTTTTTTGATTATTTATTCATATTTATTCATAAAAAACAGCTGGGAAACGGAAATGAGGGTATTCTGTCCCCTGCCTGCCTTTTAACTTCTCTTCCACTATACTATTCCCTTGAAGGAACATTTTCTTCCAGCTTAAACAGTTTATTTGGCATCTACCAAGCTCATTTTTTCTGCCTCTAAGATTTTTCTCAGGCCATTATAACTATCTTAGAATGAATGTCATAGTCTCTCATATCCTTTCATCAATTGCCTCCCTATCATCTGGGCTTAGCTTGAAAAGGGATACTATGTGCATGGTCTCCTTGTCAACTAGACTATAAACTGCCTTGAGAGTAGAAATTGCATTTTACATATCACCCCATAGCACCTAGCACAGTGATTGTTACTTTGTAGATGCTCTATAAATACTTCCAAATTGAGTGAACCCATCAATCAATATTTGTCTCAAGATGCTACCATAACATGAATGTTCTTAAGAATATAACTTCAGCAAATGCACATATTCAAAATATATTTCTTGCTGTCTGAAAACATTTAAGAAACAGGGAGTGCTCACTTCAGCAGCACATATACCAAAATTGGAACAATACAGAGAAGATTAGCATGGCCCCTGCACAAGGATGACATGCAAATTCGTGAAGCAGTCCATATTTGAAAGGAAAAAGAAAGAAACAGGAATTCAGTATAAGCACCTTGATTAAAAAAATTGTCAACTTCTTGGGTGAAGGTGGTCGAAGGGTACCAATTTCCAGTTATAAGATGAATTAAGTTCCAGGGATCCAATGTACAGCATGGGGACTCTAGTTAATAATACTATATGTATTATTTGAAAGTTGCTAAAAGAGTAGATCTTTGAAGTTCTCAACACACACACACACAGACACACACACACACACACACTGTAACTACATGAGATGATGTGTTAAACTTTATTGTGGTAATCATTCACAACATATACCCACATATAACCATTATGTTGTATACTTTAAACTCACACAATGTTATATGTCAATTATACCTCAATAAAACTAGAAAAAAAAGTCATTTCCTGAAACACCAAAGAACTGCTACATTCAGAAACATTATGAGGCTATTTAGGTCTTTATTACTAAAACCACTGAGATTTGCCATCTATCACAAATGTTCAATCAACATAAAACCATTGAAGTGAGGAATACTCCCATCATATTTTAGGCAATTAGTGTAACATGATCACAATTCCCAAGCAATTTTAATTTTTTGTCAAACACAACAAAGTTCACATAATATAGACTCCTATTTCAGTAAGATACTATGATTTGAAATAACAATGGCTAAGGCCTAAGAACATAGACTCTGTTAACACTTGAAAAGCTCTTCCCACCACCAAAGGTATATTAGGATACAAAAAGAAGACTTCCAACAATGCACTCCTAACTCCAGAAGCAATGGTAACAAAGAGGGGGGATTCCCAGGTTAGGGTGATACTAAGGAAAACACAGACTCAAATCATATAAGCCTTATCCTGGCTTAAGTATCTGACTGCTGTAGTTTGGATTCATGTCCTATTTACCTGGAAATCCAGAAGGAAAACAGTGTTATCACATTGATTCTCTAAGACAAAGAGCAAGAGGCCCTAAGCAAAGACCAGATACACTCTCTGGTGACCTGGAAGTTTAGAATGGGCCATCCTCAGACAAAAGCCATGGTGCTTAGCGATTCTAAGAATTGGGTGCCATGGGAAATAAGTAAAGACTAATGATGTGGTTTGTCCTTTTATCGATATTGTTTTGTTGGCGGGGGTGAGGGTGGGGAGAGATGTTTGTTTTAACATTCCACATGTGGTTTGGTTATGTTTCAATTAAGGAAATCATCTTCGATTGCTAATATTGCATCTCATTCTGGAGTCTTAACATAAAAATTATGTATATTTTTCTTCCTTTTCCAAAAATGAGAGTCGACAAAAATTGCAGGAAATTTTATAGATGCTAGGGTTACTTATTATGGTTTTAGAGCAGATCTATCCTGACAAAAGTAATATTTTCAATGTTTTGATGCTAAACTAGAAAGAATACTACTTAACAAAGAAAAATACTATAAACAAGCATTTGGTGACCAAAAACAACAACAAAAAAATTAGGCTATTATTTTTCAGTTAAATATCACCTCTATGGGGAATATTTTAGGTATAAGCAGAAAACATTGAAAATGTAAAAGAAAGCCTTTAGGAAGTGAGCCACACATTCGTGTTCAGTCCTACCTATATATCAAATTCCAAACACATTAGAGAGTGTAAAAAATAGTAGAAACAAGTTTTTTTAAGCCATGGCTATATTAAATTTTCTATCACAAACTGCACAGCTAAATCACTACAGATCTCTCATTAAGTTTACTATAAAATTAAGAACTGTCAGAAAACCAAAAGACAAGTTATATTAGTCATGTGACTGTGGGAATTTTTTTTACTTAATTTTGTTTTTCAATTACAGTCGGCCTTGGACATTTATATAATTTATGAAGTGATCATTCGGATAAATCTAGTACCCAACTGACACTACCCATAATTATTACAATATTATTGACTATATTCCTTATATGATACTATACATCCCCATAACTACCAATTTGTACTTCTTAACCCATTCCCTTTTTCCACCAATCCCAACCCCCTCCCATCTGGCAATCATCAAAATGCTCTATCTATGAGTTTCTTTCCGTCTTGTTTTTTTTGTTTTTTTTTTTTTTTGCTACTTAGATTCCACATGTAAGTGAAATCATATGGATGTCTTTCTCTATCTGACTTAGCCTACTCAGCACAATACCCTCTAGATCTATTTATGTTATTGCCGATGGCAAGATTTCATTATTTTTTACGGCTGAATAATAAATATTTCATTATAAATATGCACCATGTCTTCATTATCCATTTATTTATTAATAGACACCCAGGTTGCCTTCATATCTTAGCTACTGTAAATAATGCTGTACTGTACATATGGATTCACAAATCATTTTGAACTAAGATTTTGGGTTTGTTCAGATAAATACCCAGAAGTGTGATTACTGGGTCCTTCTATGTCTCTTGTCATAGCCTTTTTTTAAAGTCTGTTTTGTCTGGTATAGATATCACTACACCAGTTTTTGTTTTTGTTTTTGTTTGTTTCCATTTTCATGAAATATCTTTTCCCATCCCTTTACTTACAGTTTGTGTGTGTCTTTCAATCTGAAGCCAATCTCTTGTAGGCAGTATATGTAAGGGTCTTGTATTCTAATCCATTCAACCACCCTATATTTTGATTGGAGCATTTAAACCATTTACATTTAAAGTAATTGTTGATAGATATGTAGTTATTGCCACTTTATTATTCATATTTTTATCTTTTTTAATTTTTTTCTTTTAAAGAAGTTCCTTCAACAGTTCCTTGGTGGTGATGAACCGCTTTTGCTTGTTCTTGTATGGGAAACTCTTTATCTGTCCTTTAAATCTAATTTTAGTATATGTGTTGCCGAAGCTTTGCTGGGTAGAGCAATCTTGATTATAGTTCCTTGTTTTTCATCACTTTGAATATTTCGTACCAATCCCTCTGTCCTGCAAAGTTTCTGTTGAGACATCAGCTGACAGTCTTATGGGAGCTCCCTTGTAGGTAACTAACTACATTTTTCTTGCTGCTTTTAAAATTCTTTGTCTTTAACCTTTGACATTTTAATTGTGATGTGTCTTGATGTAAGCCTCTTTGGGTTCATCTTGTTTGGGACTCTGCACTTCCTGGGCTTGTATGTCTATCTTCTTCGATAGGTTAGGGAAGCTTTCCATCATTATTTCTTCAACTAGGTTTTCAAATTCTTGAGTTCTCTCTTCCTTCTGGTATCCCTGTGATGTTGTCCCAGAGGCTCTTTAAACTATCCCCATTTTGTTGGCTCTTTTTTCTTGTTGCTGATCTGATCGGGTGTTTTCTGTTACCTTATCACTGATTCAATCTTCCGCTTCCTCCAATCTGTTGATTTCCTCTAATGTTCTCTTCATCTCAGATATTATATTCTTCATTTTGACTGGTTCTTTTTTATGTTTTCTATCTCCATTTTTATGGTTCTTATCTCATTGTTAAACTTCTCACTGAGTTCATCTACTCTTCCCCTAACTTCATTGAGCATCCTTATAATCAGTGTTTTGAACTCTGCATCTGGTAGATTGCTTGTCTTAATTTTGTTTAGTTCTTTATCTAGAGCTTTATCTGTTCTTTCATTTGGGACATGTTTCTTTATTCTCCATTTTGGCTGCCACCCTTTGTTTCTATGTATTAGGAAGGGTATTTATCTAAAGAAAACCAAAATACTCCTTTGAAGGAACATGTGCATCTATATGTTCAGCGCAGCATTATTTACAATAGGGTCTCCATCAATAGATGAATGGATAAAGAAGAGGTAGTACATATATACAAAAGAATATTACTCGGCCATAAAAAGAATGAAATCTTGCCATCTGCAACATGGATGGACCTAGAGTGTATTGTGCTGAGTAGAGTAAGTCAGATAGAGAAAAACAAATGTCATATAATTTCATTTACATGTGGAATCCAAGGAACAAAATAAACAAACAAAATAGAAACTCATAAATACAGAGAATATTTTGGGGGTTGCCAGATGAGAGGGGGGTTGGGGGTTAAAAGAAAGAGCAGAAGGAATTAAGAAGTACAAATTGGTAGTTACAAAATAGTCAGAGGGTGTAAAATATAGAATAAAGAATATAGTCAATAATAACTATGTATGGTATCAAATGATTACTAGATATATTGAGGTGATTGCTTTTAAGTTATATCATGTCATCACTATATTGTATACCTGAAACAATATAACATTGTGTGCCAACTATAACTGAAGAATTAAAAAAATATTTTAATAAATGAATAAATTTAACCCAGGAGGTAAGACTTATACTTAGAAAATTATAAAACATTGAAGAAAGAAAATGAAGAAGATAAAAAATAAATGGATGCATTTATCATGTTCATGGAAATGAAGAATTAACATTGTTAAAATTTCATACTACCTAAAGCAATCTATATTCAATGCAATCCCTATCAAAATACCAATGACATTTTTCACAGAACCAGAACAAATAATCTTAAAATTTATATGGAACCACAAAATACCTGAATAACCACAGAAATCTTAAAAGAAAAATTTAAAGATGTCATGCTACCTGATATCAAACTATACTACAAGCCTATATAGTATAGTACTGTACTGTAATGGCATGGTTTGGGCATAAAAAGAGACACACTGATCTGTGGAACAGAGTAGAGAGACCAGAAACAAACCCACGCTTATATGATCAATTAATCTATGGCAAAGGAGGGAAGAATATACAATGCAGTAAAGACAGTCTATTCAACAAATGGCTTTGGGGAAATGGATGATAATTGAAAAAAAATGGAACCAGAGAATTTCAGACATGAGACAAAGTATGTAATCACTGTGCTTGCCTCCTCCCATGACCACATTGAAATTACAACTAAATTATAGAACAATCAACCTGGAGGACCATCTGAAGACTAGCTGAACAAAACTCCTATAAGAAGTGGCCACGTTGAGACTGAAAAAAAATGTAACTTACACCATATACAAGAATAAATGGATTAAATAAATAAATGGATTAAAGACTTAAATGCAAGACCTGAAAAAAATAAAACACCTAGAAGTAAACATAGGCAGTAAACTCTCTGAGTTTGCTCTTAGTAATATTTTTTTCTGATATATCTTCTCAGACAAGGGAAACAAAAGAAAAAACTAAACAAATGAGACTACATCAAACTAAAAAGTTTTGTGCAGCAAAAGAAACCATCGACAAAACAAAAAGACAACTTATTGAATGAGAGAAGATATCTGTTAGTGATACATCCAATAAGAGGTTAATATCCAAAATATATAAAAAATTCATACAATTCAACAACAACAAAAAACAAACAATCAAACTTAAAAATGGACACAGGATCTGAGTAGACATTCCTCCAAAGAGGACATACGATGGTCAATAGACATATGAAAAGATATTCAATATCACTAATCATCAGATAAATGCAAATTAAAACCACAATCCAATATCATCTCACACCTGTCAGAATGGCTATCATCAATAAATCAAAAAAACACAAGCATTGGCAAGGATGTGGAGAAAAGGGAACCTTTGTGCACTGTTGGTGGCATTTCAAATGGGTGCAGCCACCATGCAAAACAGTTTGGAGGTTCCTCAAAAAATTAAAAATAGAACTACCTTATGACCCAGCAATTCCACTTCTGGGTATTTATCAGAGGAAACTCAAAACAGTAATTCAAAAAGTCAAATGCATCCCCATGTCCATTGCAGTGTTATTTACAATAGCCAAGATACAGAAGCAAGCTAAGTGCCCATCAATAGGCAACTAGATAAAGAAGTTTTGGTTCATATATACAATGAAATATTACTCAGCCATAAAAAAGAATGAAATCTTGCCATCTGCATGACTGGACCTAGAGGGCATTGTGCTGTGTGGATCCAGTCACAGAAAGACAAATACCATATGATCTCACACGTGGACTCTAAAGAACAAAATAAATAAACAAATAAAACAGAAACAGACTCTACATACAGCAAATAAACTGATGGTTGTCAGATGGGAGGAGTTTGGAGGGCTGGGTGAATGAGGTGAAGGGATTAAAGTAAGTACAGATTGGTAGCTACGAAATAGTCACAGGGATGTGAAGTACAGCATAGGGAATATAGTCAATAAAATTTTAATAACCATGTATAGTGCCAAGTGGGTAAAAGACTAATCAAGGGGATCACTTCATAAATTATATAAATATCGAACCACTCTGATGTACACCTGAAAAAAATATAAAATAATATTAAATGTCAACTGTAATTAAAAGTTAAAAATAAATAAAATTAAAAATTAAAAAAATGCTATCTGAAAGATATGCTATGAAAAAATTATAAAGAAAAATGTTGAAATGAAAGTTGAAATCCCTTATGCTCTTTCTAAATATAGCCACTGTTAAGGATTTAACGTTACCTGCCCCACATACACACCCCACAAAACTTTTCCTTTCTGAATACTGTACTGAATGTTTTCCAACTTATTTTTTAAGTTAATAATGCTTCATGAAGATTTTTCCATTTCAATAAATTACTTCTATGTCAAAAAAATAATTTTTCCTGATAAAAGAACCAGAAATCTACCCAGATATTTATCTACCGGAATGTTAAACAAAGCATAAGTTCTAACTGGATAAGTCAGAAACAATCTAAATAGATGATTAAGTCCAAATAAATTATCCTATATCCATACAATGGAAACTACACATTTATAAAAAATGAGGTTTTAGGAAAATACTTAATGAACTAGAATATCCACAATAAACAAATAATAGGAAAAGTAGGCTTCACAGCAGTGTATATAATATAGTATAAAATGTAATACAGACACACACATGCAAAGAAAAATGACTAGAGGGAAATACGCCAAGATATTAACCACAAAACCTTTGTTATCTTTGGATGGAGTTATGAAGGAGTTTTTATGTATTTTTATACTCTTTGCATTTTCAAATTTTTCTTTAAAAAACATGTATTGAAACATTTCTAAAATACCATTCTTTTAAAAAAAAACATTATCAGATAAAATAATTTTAAGTAGTATTTCCTCTCTACCTCCATTTTAGGAATTATATGAGATGTTTGTGAAAGTATATTTATAAACTCTAAGATGATATTACAAGAAGAAGATATCATCATTATTAGTGAGGTCCAAGTCCTCACTGTCAAAAAATAAAATTAAATAATTCAACTTTGGATCAAAGACCAAAAAAAAGGTGTTTCTGAAAAGACCTAGGCCCAAAATTTCAATTCTGTTAGCCTTGACTGACTTTTCACACACTAAATGTGTTTGATGTTTTTTTTCTCTCTTTTTACACATAGTACCTGGTAATATAGGTCAGAATCTGTTGAGAAAAACACTTAGCTACACAACATCTTGTTTTTATAAAGTTAATGAGAATGGGCCACTACCCTGCCCAGTTATAGACATAGCTAAAATGTCCACGTGGCTGTAGGAGTCAAGTCAAAATGTGTTCTGCTTCGTAAGTATGACAAATGAGGTTGCAGTGCACTTATCTATCTCTAATCACTGACAAGGCTCCCAGTCCATAAGACAAACTTATTAGAATTTATAAAATGATAGAGAAAAGAGGAAGCTCAAAAACATGACATACAGTCAAATGTCGAATTGGGAAAATATAGGAAAGTAGGAATTCATTAGACAAATATAGAAAATAGAGTTAAAAAGCCAGAATTTTAAAAGTGTGTTCACTGCATTACTGTGGCTTCGTTGGATTGAATTAGTTTCAGAGAGAAAGAGTCAGAGTACATCCAGGGAGCTGTTTTAAAACCGAGTAGATTATTTGTATAAGGTTAAGTGCTTTGTCTCCTAATGTCCCCCACCATTCTGAGCAATAAGAAAATTTACCCAAAATTTCCATCCATAGACTTTTAAGAGTCTATTCTATGTATAGAATACAAGCTTCTACAGGGCGCAGTTAGAGTGCTTGATGCTGCCAAACACAGTCCAAATGCAAAAATTGAACAACTCAGTGCTGATCTCTATGACATGTAAATGAAAATTCAAAAATTAGTGATAGATAAGTCAATCAGTCAAATGATTAACTAAGAAAGTTGATAAATGCAATCAATGAGTACAATCCAATGAATAGACCTATATTTTAAAAACAAGAATGTAATCCTTATTAGAATCCTTATTATATTTTGAAACTAGTATCACTACCTTGTTTTATTTAAAGACTTCCTTTTTCATAATTTAACTTTTATTTTAAAAGATAAAGTCATCAACCATTTCCTTTTAAGAGGATTTTGTATACAATCCCTGCTAACTGAACATAAAGTTAAAGGAGAAAACACAACAAATCCACTAAGAGAAAAGCACTGTAAAGGAGGACAAAAGCTGTTTCTACCCCAATGTTTATGGCCACATATCTTAGAGGGAGAAAATAAACACACCTTTATGAGCATAGTAGCTGACTTTGAGGTAAATGGTAATCTGACCCTCATATGATAGAAAATCAGGTCAGGTCCACTAGGAAAAATTAGATATCCTGATGGAAGCCAGCAGTGAATAATCTCCTCTTGTACTTAACCGATGTTATTAAATAATTTTTCACTCACTCAACCTCAACAATGTTCACTTGAACTTTCAACAACCTATTAATATGAGTTGAAAGTAACATACTGATGTTAACTGCACAACCACAGCCAGTTTTTCAGAAATGTAAACCTACCCTGGCAAGTCACCAACCACAATGGGCCACATATTATTTGCTCCCATCGTTCCATTGGAAAGATCAAAGGCCTACAAATAGCGTCTTATTGCTTTCAGCTACACAACTGAATAAACTGCAACACTAAAAACCTCCCTCATTTAAATATGGATTTTTAAAAGAAACAACCAACTGACATTGACATTTGTCTTGCCTACCTGTTTAGCTTTGTTAATTCAATCTTCTATTTGATAACAAGGCAAAATTACATAATGTGGTCTCCTGTGTGAAGACTGATTGTTTTCCAGGAAATTGTGACTGAGATCTAGCTAAAGATGAGAAAAAAGTCAGAAAGACAATGAAAACAACCCAAAGTGTTATAACAGGAATGTATTGTAACTTTTATAATCACTGACAGTAATGCTGAAATGAAGTTACTTAAAATAAATTGAGGTAGTAGTCTTCAAAGTATCACTCTGAACTGTAGAACTTATTTTAAGATTTACTAAAAAAATAAAATAAGGTTTCCAGTTCAGTATATGGACTTGATCTATATTGCTGTATTCTAAACATACCCAGTTGTTTAGAAAAACCCAGCAAAGTTACTTGTTTACAGCAGGAACATGCTTTTTAAAGTCGCTAACCCATCTGCAATCATTTGAGAACCTCTCTGCCCTGAGACATTTCAAGAAGGACAAGTTTGTTAATCATTTGGTCATGCTGCAATTCAATATCAGCAGCGGAATCAAGCCTTAAGCCCCTTCAAATTCTCAAATACCTTCCTGAATCCCTCACAGTATTGCAAAGGGCTTTTCCTGCTCTCACTGTGCACCAACAATCCCCATCAGTATTATGTGCACATGCACCATTTGTCGCTGACACTCATCTGGAGACACAGACAGACATGCTCCACTGGAGGACCGATTTCCAGAAAAAAGAGATGATATTTTAAATGAGAAAAACAATCTGCCCTCACGCTCTAATTGCCTGTGCACTGTGTACAATTTGAAAGAGAGGGAGGAAGGGGGCCCGCGGTGGGGGCGGAGGGCAACAAACGGATTTCAATCTATAAAGTTAAAATTAATATGTGCAGCATTTTATTTTCAAATTTAATCATTTCCATTAAATTTAATTTACCTAATTGTTAATGAATCCACAAACACATTTAGCAACCAAATCACCTACTAATTGGATACTAATGAAAACTACTAACTGCTTATTTTCATGTTGATCATCGCGTATGATTCACCAGGGTGAACTACACCCAAGGCCTCTCTGGCTAGTGAAACCGTACTCTCTATTTTTCATTCTGTTACCTGTATCCTCAAAGGGTAAAGTAAAGAAAAAAGTTCATTTTTTCTTCTCTCTAGGGTCACGGATAGTGTTTGCTGCAAACTATAACGCAGCACAAAACATTTACGTCAAAGGGCAAGAAGATCACCAGCTCCAAAAAACCCGAACAATATAAACTCCAAATGCCACTGCTTGCTGATGTTATAGTGAAAGAACTTCTTCCCCGAGTTGTTATCTGAGGCTTCTAACATCTGTCAGTTTTCAATATAAAGCCTGAAACTCGGCTAGAAAATCTGGAGATGTTTTAGAAGTCTTCACAGGATGCCAGAGGGGCCCCTCTCCACTCCCCCGCTCCCTCCCAGATCCCTCCTCCTCTTGCATTTCTTCCAGGCAGAGGGATGTAGCCAGAGGCAGGGTTTCTTCCTGTGGAATGTATGGCCAATTATGTGTGAGTCCTTAAAGCACTCTAGGCTCCTTCAGTCTGGGGCCCAAGGTTTCAAAATGACGGTCTGGTCTCCCCCTCCCCCACAATGATTCCAGCGATAACAATCTTACAATCCATTCTCTTTCCTCTATAAACACAACCCAATGACCTGTTTCCTTTTGTAACTGGTGCCAGACTCTGAGCTGATTTCATCTGCCACCTTTCCTAATCTCTAGCTTAACCTGGGTAACAATCATTTAAATATAAAACCTTGACTAAAATTGTTTCTAAGTGCTACTGAGAAAAATGGCCCTTAAATCCTGCTTGAATTTGCCTACTTTTGCTCCTGAAAGACACTGGACCTTGGATGTGCTCTTTAGAAACAACTGTTTTAGGTTCATCATCTTTTTTTACCCTTAAAATTAAAGACAAATATTGTTGTTTGATTTCGATTTAAATGGACACCAGATATTTTTAAATAGCACTTTGTGGCTTAGTTGCCAATTGAATTAACCAAAGAAGTTACCCTTAAGGTACAAATCAGCAAGCATTTACTGAGAACTTGAATTGTGCCCCCAACTTTGCCCCTAAGAATAAGCAAAGTTATAGACCAAGTCTTTGCTTACAGAGAGAATTTACTATCTGGCTGTGCCATTAACTCATCATGTGACCTTGGGTAAGTTGTGCAAACAGGAAGGGAACAATGCAGAGGAAAGGGTCAAAATGGGAATCAGATATCCTGCTCAGAGGCAGGAGGCATGGTGGAGGAAGGCCTGCCCAATCCCTTGAGAGCCTCATATCCAATCTGACACCCAGTAGGTCAGAGAGCTCCGAATAGATTTGCCCACAGCTGCTCCCACTTTCATTCTCCAGATGATCTAAAATCATATCCATTTCCTCCTAAAACAGATTCCTAGGTTCAGCAAAATGTCTCAAATTGAGCCATCATTTACTTAAATATAGGTTTTGAACTTTGCCTCAAATGCCTTCAAAATCTGCTAGTCTAAATTTAGAAATACGTGTATCTGTAGACATGTGTCATGTGCATATGCTAACATATACACATGTGTATATGCATATACACGAATGTGTATGTAAAGTCCTTCCCTAATTACTTTTTTAAATTAATTTTAAAATGTGTGAAAGGTTATACCTTTATTCTGACTATGCCTTTATTCCGGGCCTTTTAATACTAATAGATCCCACTTGTATTGCTTTCAAATACAACTACAACAGGAGGTTATAGAGGTATTTATTCAGAAACACTACTCTGGAATCAGAAAAATATCCCACTTTGTACACTCTTTCCTATCCACTCATTTCTATGAGCATTTACAGTACCCAGCTTAGCATGGCCAAATCAAAAGTCTGTAGGTTTTGTGGTAGGTATTTCTTTAAATGAGGTTCTAATATGATATGGTCATTATTACCATTCTGCCTTTAAATAGAATTTACATGAATATATACTGAATGTATATGTACTGAAAGGACATAGCATGATATAGGGGAATTTAAAATCTGGTTACATAGAATATAAGGAATTTAAACAAGACAAAAGCATGAAAGAGAAAGCAATTAAACTAAAGAAATCTTTTAAGCAACTATATTGGGGTAGAAAGTAAAAGCAAATTGGGATGTGTTCTAGAATCTGGACACTAAAATTCGAACACTATCAAGTCTATGGGTAAGGTAATCACTACTGATATTCTTCTCCAGTACCGCCCCCCTTATTTGTAATCAATATTAGTTTTCATTATCAAATTCCACTGATCTGGAGGAAAAGTTGTTCTTCAACACTGTGACTCACTGCTTCAGATATGTGTTGCATGAGTCGTTAAATCTCTCCTAAATGATTAAAGTAAGGTTGTCTTCTGCTTTCTGGCTCTGTATCAAAGATACGTTAATGGTCCTTTTAAAAATTATTTAGTTCCTGAAGTTGCATTATACAACCCTTATGCAATAATTAACCTGCGGCTTTCAACAGTGATTAGTGAGCCTTTATTATGGTAATGATGGTTCATTCATAGATGAAGTTTATTAAACCTCTGGTTCAGAAGAGGGGACAGGCATCAAATATCAAAGTTTCACTAGCCAGAGAAATACAGAGCTTGGTACCAGATGGTTACTAGACTTATCAGGGTGATCACTTTGTGAGGTATATATATAAATGTCTAATCACTATGTTGTGCATCTGAAACTAATATAATGTATGTCAACTGTAATTGAACAATACATTTTAAAAAGAAATATATAGCATCTAACTACATTCACCAATTGCCTTAAGCAGTTTTCATTTTGGTGAGTCAAGAATACTCTGTTATGATTGCCTATCAGTTCTCTGTGAGCAAGTTGTCTTCTTCAATTCCTTGAGACTGTAACAAGCCCCAGGGCCTTCAAGAGATTTAACAAATTACAAGAATAAGACATAGCTTACTTGTTGGTTGTCTCTTTAGTCAATCACCAAAGCCAAGTGTAGTTTTAGGTGGTAATATTAACTTATTGATTTCTATTATGTACAAGCACTATACTAGGTGCTTTGTACCTATTGTTTTATTTAATCCTCATAGTGACACTTGGAAATGGTTGTTACTAGGAAACTGGGACATAAAGATTAAGCAACTTGCCCCAAATCACATAGCCAATAGATGCTGTGGGTCGAATGCAAAGCCCCAGCTATAATGTGTAATTGTGTATCTGTAGAGAGAAACTCAGAAATATTACTAGACAGGAATCTTCCTAAATGAATCTTATAAGTCATTTGTACATAAACACACAAATGTCAAAGCTAGCATCTGGCATTCACTTGAAAACCCAGTATTTGACATAAACCATAATCCAAGAAAAATTACCTGAAAGTATATCAGAGATGAACTGTTCATTGATCTTGTCAAATTAGTAAAGGCACAAATTACAAAGTCAAAATTCATTCACATTTAGGTTGGGTGCTTTCTGGTCTTTTTAGTGTACTCTCAAAGCATTAGCTTGCCACTGTGACTATTGTACATTAGTCTATTGTCAAGTATTAACCAGACATTTGGATAGAAATATTCCCCCTTTGTCTATCAAGATGACATGATCACAGCACTAAATATTTTACTCTTATAAACTCATTATTTGACTTAAAGACATTTGATTCCATATCATCTATCTACCACTTTAGAGAAGCTCATTTCTGGTGATTCTGGCAATACCTGACCCAAAAGTAACAATTCACTGCAGCATTGGGCTATTTCTCTTAGTCATTATGTGTAATTCCTGCACAGTTACTTTTAGCAAGTAAAAGAACATTCCTTCTATATGCTAACATGGCCACAAATTTTACTGAGAAATATATTTTTTTATTTCCCTTGTAGGAAAGTGTTGAGAACGTAGAAAACAATCAGAATATAATCAAAAGAAAGGTATCTCAGCAGCAAAAATGGAGCTCCCTCTCCCCCCGACCGAAGTCCTCATTCAGAGCTGAATACTTTTGCTTTGCCTGAAGTCCTGATAAGTTTTGTACTTCTATTTTTGAGTCTGCAATAGATTAAAAGCACAAGTTAAAGGGGGAGTAGAGTTTACTAATAGACTGGTATTTTAGTGAAAATTATAGAAAACCCCACAAAAGCCTTATGTTTTAAGAGGCTAAATCTATTAAGATCTAGATATGTGTTTATCATTATGAAATGCCAAAGGCCAAGAAGAAAAAAGTAAAAAAAAAATAGATGACTATAAGTAGAAACGGTTTCATGATTGCTGAGCACAGGCTTTGTTAGGTATGAGCACTCTATGTGTTTGTGCATTTTATTTTGTTACCTGCCAATAACTCCCATGTCAGTATTTCATCACTGTGTTATGAAATATCTTTACAGCCTTCACTTAAAATTTTGGATTTTAGCAATTTTTAATAATCAATTTAGGCAAAAAAAATAAAGAGTGGGCAATTAGAAAGTGTACTAAGAGGAAAAAAAGAAAAATAACAGAAGTACTCTCCATTTTCCTCTTTAAATTCCCTTGCATACTTATTAAAAGCAAAAAAAAAGTTTATTGAGCTCTTACAGTATACCAGACAATGTGCTGAGTACAATGCAAGGATTACTTCATTTAATCTGTGCATTGACCCTTTGGGATAGATATTATCATCCCCATTAACTGGATGAGAAAATTGAGGCTCAGAGAGCCTCAATAAAATCAGAGATTAGAACTCAGGTTGGTATGACTCTAGACTCAGAAATCTTAACCTCCACCCTACACTATACCATGTCCATAAAAGTAACCCAAGCAGATCTAGAGGAACTACAGTAGTCCCCCATTATCTGTTGTAAATACGTTCCAAGACCCCTAGTTGATGTCTCAAACCAGTGATGGTATCGAATCCTATATACGTTTTTTTTTCTACGCATACATACCCATGATAAAGCTTAATTTATAAATTAGGTATGGTAGAAGATTAACAACAATAATAAGTAATAAAATAGAAAAATTATAATAATATACTATAAGTTTGATAAATGTGGTTTATCTCAGTCTCTCTCTCTCTCTTCCCATAAACAATCTGATGACAGTATAACAACAAAGTGACTAACAGGTGGGGCACATATACAGTTTGAATATACTGGACAAAAAGGTGATTCAGGTCCCAACTGGACCCAGTGGGATGGCTTGACATTCACCATGCTATTCAGAACGACACACAATTTAAAACATGAATTGTTTCCTTCTAGAATTTTTCATTTAATCTTTTTTAGACCGTGGTTGACCAAGGGTAACCGAAACCCTGGAAAGTGAAACTGTGTATAAGGGGGGACTGTATACATATTCCTGTTGGACCAAATTGACTTCATCTCCAAAAAATCCATCAGAATGGTTGCATGTCAAACACACAAATGAGTTTGACTCTTTGTGTCTATATTCTGGTGACTGGCTTGGTATGTCAAGCCAGTCAGAGCAGTAAACAAGTTAACAAGTTGAGATACTGATGCAGCCTAAGGCAAGGCTAACCTATTATTAGAATACACAAATTTCACTTATGACGTAAATGAAACAGATTTAAATTTCTTCCACACACAATGGCATGGAATGTAGTAACACTTTCTGAAAGATTTTATACCATGCTGATAATCAATGCCTAATGAGGTCCTTTTCTCCAGACTAAAAACTTTTATGTTACTGTCATCCTGTTAACCATCTCATTTTTCCCTACTTGAATAGCTTTGTCCTCTTACAAAGGCCCATCACAATGTGAAAGTGGCAGCACAATTAATTTTTTCAGTAGAAGCCAAGTTGTTTGCTCTCAAACATCCTGCAGGTCCTGAAATGTCAAAATGTCAGACCATGTAGGTAGAGATAAACTGAATTCTACTTCCAATCACTTCCTTGTAGGAGGAAGAATAGCTTAGACACTCCAATGAGAAAGCAGAGCTACACAGAACCACTCCAAAAATGTGACTCAATGTCTTTTTTTATCTGATAAGTATGTCATTATCTGCACATCTTAATCCATTAGGAGTTAAAACATAACATGTAGTGCTGCTTTTAATATCCTATCACATCTCCAGAAGTAAGTAAATGTATTATGTGTGTGGACACAATATACATAACCCTCCATACCTCCTTTTGGATTGTTTTTAAGAATAACATTAATTTTAAATGTCCTTTTTACAAAATACATGTATGTATACAACACAATGTCACATACTATGCACTTAATAAATAATTATAGGATAATTTTAGAAAAACTAGAAAATACAGATGAAAAAGAAGAAAGTAAGCCCCTCCATAATCCCATTATCTAGAGAAAACTGCTGTTTCCTCTTACCTATGGTTCCAATCTTATTCTTATATATATTAAATATTTTTTAAAAAAATGGGATACCTTATGTACTAGTCACTTAACATTAAAAAGCCAGCATTTCCCTATGCCATTATAAATCCTTTTACAATACCATTTTAAAAGCTCTACAGCATTATATCATACAGATGGTCCATAATTGAACCAATCCCTTAATGTTGGAGACTCAGCTCATTTCCAGTGTTTCACATTTATAATGTCACAATGAATATCCTTATATTGAATTCTTTATGTGCCTACCTATTTATTTCCTCAGGAAAATTCCTAGGGATGCAAGAAATGAAAATGCCCATCAACTGATAAATAGACAAATAAAATGTGTATATTCATACAATGGAATAGTATTCAACCATAAAAAGGAAAGAAAAGTTCCAATATTTGCTAAAACATGAATGAAACTTGAAAATATTATGCTAAGTAAAAGAAGTCCGAGATAAAAGGACAACTATTGCATGATTCCACTTATACAAAATGTCCAGAATGAACAAGTCCATAAAGACAGAATGTAAAATAGTGGTTGCCATAGGCTAAGGGGGATAGGAAATGAGGAGGGACTGATAATGTGTACAGGGTTTCTTCTGGGGCTGATGAAAATATTCTGGAATTATACAGTAGTGACAGCTGCAGAACTGTGTGAAATACTAAAGCCCACTGAATTATATACTTTAAAAGGGCGATTTTTATGGTGTGTGAATTGTATCTCGATAACGCTGTTATTTAAAAAAAATTATGAGAAATGTTACCGTTTGACCAAGGTAATACAAAAAATTTAAGCTTTAGATGTAAAGGATTGTTTCTTAAAATGAGCTAAAATTATTTTTGTTTTGAGAATATTTGGCAGGTTATGCAACACCCACTGAGGTCACCCAGATAGTTTAATCATGAATCATCTAGACTAAGACTTCTTAACCTTGGCATAAAAAATGTTAATATCATGGACACTTGTGGCTTTATTACTTATATATTATGAAATCCAGAAAGGACAGAATGCTTTTCGGAAAAGTGTGTATACACACATGCACATACACATACCCACATACATACACATATATACATGAACACACATTTTTTTAAAACAAAAAAGTATATAACAGTTTTTTAATGGTCAGTAAGGACACCTGAAGTAGCATCCCTTGAAATATTAGATTCTGGGTCAAGACAGAAATGGCAGAAGGGACATTAATCCCTGCTCTGAGAATCTTCTCATCTAAGACAAATTACATTTTTTAGCTTCTCTCTACTGTTTCTGAACAAAACACTACAAAACACCATTTTAATTCCTGAGCAAAACATTAAAAAGTACACGCATGCATGCAACCATGCACACACACACACAGAGGCAAAGCCTTCAGTGAACATTTTATTTTTCTCCTGGTGCCCTGTTCATTTCAAATGCTGTAATGAGCTCATTTTTGCTCCTTCACTTCTCTCTGGTATGCTGCTCCCATGGGTGCCTCCTAAGTGGTTCAAGCAAAGACCCATCATTGCTCAGCAGTGAGGGCAAGTTTGAGTCACAAGTCAAATACCTTCCTGAGACCTTTAACCTCGCTGAATGGGGTGGCAAAGTGATGAAAGCCATTCTGCATACCAGGAAGGTCTAATGTCACAGCTTACAATCTGTCCAAACAGGATGCCTGGATTTTATTTTTCACTAAATGGTGATCATGGTGACTCAAAAGCAGTATTCCTATGGTGACACCCTCAAGCCACCCGACACCGAAAGAGGAGGGTCTAGCAGGAAAGAGGGAAATAGTCTGACAAACTACCCTCAAAAGCTGCCTACGTGACTCTTGGAGGAGAAATACCTCACTAAAGTCCCTGTGAAGAATTTTACATACCTCAGAGAGAAATAAAAGAAAGTGAACAAGCACTGCTCACATAAGCAGCTAGTCAGGAAAACCTTTGCAGGTTAGGTTAAGTAAAAGTCATAGTCATAAGACAGCACGCAAAAGCAATCAAGGATTTATATGAATCTGTATTTACTTTATTAAGTACTAGCCCAAATATTTTTCAGGGCCTGGTCTTTCAAAGAGCCATCAGTATCTTCTCAAGCTTCCAATCAAATTATATTTTTTTAAGTTTCTATAATTTCTCAATGGTTTCTAAAGCCATTTTGATACCTGTGAGACATTTGGGGAAGAGACTGTATTTTCCATTAGGTTTAGCGTTCTTAAACCTTCAGTATTATCTTCACTCTATTTTTATAAAGCCTCGTTCAAAGTGCTTTATTTAAACAGCTAGTAATTACAGAAGTAACCAAGAAAGTGATGTGAGGCAGGTTTCTAGCTCCTATGCAGTGGCATCTTGTAGGGAAGACATTTTATCCCACAAATGAGTTAACCCTCAGGAAGCTTGACAAACCAAGAAAAACACCCACAATCTGATCATGCTAGTTAATATACAGGTACACTGATGAAATTTTTGTTGATAAAAGAAATCTCTGCCTACTCATCCTTCCTTCTTTAGGATATCTCCTTGAGATCATAATAGGTCTAATAAAAAGCCTCAACCTTTCTTTTTTTACAGTGCATGCTCATGTGTCTCTGACCCTTAGAACTGTAAATACTTACATCCAGAATTAGCACAGAAGTCTCTCACAAAGTATACACAAGACAATCACAAGTTTAAGTCCTCTAACCTCACAAAAAAGAGAATTTTAAAATTGTTCTCTTTTATTTTTATGTATATACATTTTCTCCATAAAAATGTGTGAAATTCTTTCCAGACTTTGTAGCCATTTTTGGACTACCTTACATGCATGTACCTCTAATAATGCTTACGCAAAATTAAAATCATGTTCTAGCTCATCGCCATAAGTGTAGAAAGGCCTTCTGTTGTCAGTTCTCTAAAGAGGTTTTCAATGGGTGAGTTTCTGTGAGTGAAATACATAGAAACATCTAAGGGGACACTGTAGTTACATGGAAACTAACTTAATACACTTGATCTAGAGACCAAAAGCGTCTATGGTTTACTTGCAAGTATATTTTCAGTCAATCATTCGATTAACAAATATTTTCTGAGCTCCTCCTATGATTAGGCCCTATGCTGGGTGCTGAGAATACAAAGGAGGCATGGTCTAGGCCCTAGAAGTATTCACAGTATAATAGAGACATCACCAGACTACTTGATCACTACAGGTCTACTCCAGCAAACAGAGTCCACTTCCTACTCAAAGAGGTTACTTTTTTCTGATTTCTCAAAGAAGCTAATTTTTTACTCCAGCTAGGGCTGTGAATAGGGACTGGTGGTGGAAATTTTTATATCTCCTTGAGGTAGCTTATTCTCTCTTTGTGCAGCTTGGATTGCTGCAAGGATATAGCCTGGCTTGAGATAACTATGTTGCCCGATAGCTCTCCTCCATCGAATCTAGTTTGCCTCTTCCCAAACCAAAGCCAGAAAAAGTTTAACTATAATTTAACTTGAGAAATATTTATATATTTGATTTTTAAAAAGCACATCTCCCCTTAAACTCCAACTTGCCAATCTGAAAAGTATCAGTTCTTTCAAGCTTTTCTCATATGATGTGATCCTCAGTCTCCCCGCCATTCCTTATTAAAGAAATCTCAGGTAGCAGCAGATAGAAGTGTTTAGAGTATTCATAGCTGGCTGTCCCTGATGACAATTCACAAACCTATTTTGATATAGAAAAGGGGATGCATTTAGCCCTCAAATAATAGGGTCCCAGTTTGTGATCTTCATGATCAAATACAAGCAGAATTAATAATTCATATCCTGCTAATACATAGCAAATCACGTAAGAGCTTCAGCTGCTTTCAGAAAAGTCTTAAAACCAAACACATGCTTACGTGCAGTTCAAAAGCATGAATAAAAGCAATCTGTATATTATATTCATCCCAATCAATCAGGGCTCCTGATTACTGCTCCCTTGTGAGTGAAGTTTTTGTCCTTGCTAAGCTTCTCCACCCTTGGACTCAGAAGTCTCTGCCATAACTTTTCACCCTAAAGAAAACCTTTCAGTCCCAATCAATAAAAACTAAAAAGCCAACTGTGCCGGTGATTTTAGGATGTGAACAAAGATTCACAGTCCTAATCTACTCCAACTTGTTTTTAGATTAAACTGAGCCCTAAAAGGGGAAAAGTGACTTAGTAAGTTGCAAAGCCCTGACTAGAATTCAAGTTTCATCACTTTTCTCTCTTTTCCATCAAAATGCCCATAAATTTTTAAAAGTCTGCAAAAATATCGAGAAACACAATTCACTAATATTGATATCTCAGAAAAAAAGGTTCCTAGTGATCAAAATTATAATCCATGAGTTTAGGTCTGCCCGCACCCACCACTACCACTACACTTTTCCTTCTATCTCAGCTCCCTATAAATGTATACTCTCTGTATCTACCTAAGGTAACAGAAGATATTAAATAAAGAAAATCTAACTCAAAAAAAACCATGTATGGAACATCCACTGTGTCAAGCATGTTCCCACACAGGATCTTGTTTATTCTTCATAACAACTCCATGAGGTACATGCTAATACACCCGTTTTCCAGATAAGCCACTGGAGCTCAGCTCACAGAGAACAACACATAGTACAATCAGGACTTGAACCCAGAACTTTTAACTCCCAAGTCCAATATTTTTATATTACTTTCTTTGTGTACTTTTTAATGGCTTTGATGATCGGGATGATACAAATGGTCTACTCTGCCCAAGTTTTTGCTTGTTTCACAAGGATATATATATATATTATATATAATATATATATATATATATATATATTTAAGTTTTATCAAGTTGAAATTCTAAAAGACTCAACAGCTAGCACTCTTTTTGAGTATTAGGCTACTGTGGTATACTGCCTATAGCAGTAGTACTCAGGGCAGGAAGGTTTTCCTTCAGGTTTTGTCATACTTTAAGAAACATAGCCTGAAGAAGAGAGAGATGAGCTACTATCTCTAAACATGCTCTTCCAAATGGCGCCAGGAAGCCTGGAGGCAGGTAAAATAACTGTGATCGTCTCTGGGAGCCTCACATCACTTTAGCTTCCAATAAACCTTGACACTCGAGCAGGAGGATCAGGCAACCACATAGTCCATTCATATCTCTGGGTTGCTGTGAAAAAGAAGTCTCCTAACCAGCCCCCCCCCCACACACACACACATAGAAATGTTAAACTGTAGCCTTCCGTTGTAACCAATGAGTATTCACAAAAACAGGTGGATAATGGAGGATCAACAATTCCTCCCAGCATATTTAATTAACTGGTTTTTGGATTTATTGGTCAGTTTACTGAGAAATCTGAACCTCCTATTTGGGGCCTACTTTTACAGCCTTTGGGAGAGAGGTTGCCTTAGTACAGATGCCAGGCCCCATTCCTAGAAGTGGTTAATCTGTATTTTTCCCTTTTAAACAGCACCAGTGAGTAGATTTAGGCATTCCAGGCATCTAGCTAGTAATCCAATATATAATAAAGGTGCCCCTTTTCGTTCCCACTTTGGCAATATAGCATAGACACCACCAGTTTATCCCTTCACATCAGCAAGTGTGTCAGAGGTAAAGGGAATATGGTTAAAACACAAAATAAGCTCTGTAAAACTTTGGAAGCAGGGAGCTGCATCCATCATCAATACATTTATAAGCTATAAAACCAGAATAAGTAGTTTTGAACAAACAACAGTTGATCTTATCAACTCTAAATTCCTCGAATAAGAGTTTCAGCTCATTTCCTCTCTGTCTTACTTCAAATGAAGCTCTGTTTAGGAAAAAAAACAGAGAGAGAGAGAGAGAGAGGAGAGAGAGAGAGAAGAGAGGAGAGAGAGAAGAGAGAAGAGAGAGCACCTTTGCCATCTGAAATCTTTTTAGAGCATACATTAACCATTTCTGTGCAGATTTTGGTGGCAAATTACAACCAAATACCTATTTTGTAATAAAACTACCACAGCATTAAACTGACATAATAGAGACAGAAATTCTATTTAGTTGAGTTTTGGTCATGCAAGCACTCACTTTAATGTGGGAGATGAATTAAGCTCATCCTTGGGAAATCCAAGGGTAATGACCGAAACACAATGTGATTGAGCTAATTATCAACCAGGTGTGCTTTAAGGAGTTGATAGTTCAATCTATTATTGCTAAGTGCACAAGCCTGTTTGGGAGAAGAGTTTATGAGAACAGGTCAGACACTGTGACTTTTCAGAGGGCAAAAGAGAATGTTTCTGCAGATCTTGCATTATGCTGGGCCAACAAAAGTCCTGTCAAACCATCAAGGTTAGCGTAAAACCTGGAAACTTTTCCTTACTGTCCAAGGACCCAGGAAGCTGGCCATACCCTGGATTCCAATGACAGTTGCTGTGATAAGCAACTGACCTATACTGCCTTGTAACAGTCAACTTTTCGTTTGTACATGTCTGATCTTCTCAGCTAAGTAACACACATATTTTTGTTTTGCTTTGTTTTATATCCCCCACGATGTCTGACCTTGTAAGTATTTGCTGACTGATGTCTTCTGGATAAAAAGTTAACTTTTTAACTACTTATATATTGCTGTATGGATATTTCTTACATTTGTTTGTCTCTGTAAATGGAGTTCTGTATATGAAACAAACTATTTCATGGTTCTAGTTCATTATACTAAACAACAGTCTCATACAGTGTGGGACATGGAGCTGGGTGTATGCTGACCTCATGATATCCCCAACTAACCTCAGCACATGTTAATGAACAGTGCCCCACTTCTCTGAGGCCACATCTACCTTCTTACAGCCATCCCTGTTCCTTCTTCCATTGCTACTTGCTACTCCCTCCACACACATATCCTTTTTCTCCTCACTGTTTCAGCATCTTAGGACCCTGGTATTCACAGCCACTACTAATGAACTCCAGTACACACTTCTTTTGGTTGTCCTCGTGTGTCTTCCTCAAACTGTACATCATCAGTCTTTTTCAATGAATCCCAGTCTACTATATTATAAGATCTCAAAGAATAAGGACTAAGTCTTAACCATCATCAAATGTAAATGCTACCTCCCACCCAACCCAGAAGCCTAGCTGAAGGAATGTTCAATACACATTTTAACTGAATTCTAGGATTCTAAGTTTCCCACCAGTTATTGAAAGATCCTAATTCTCTAGGTGGCTATTAAACAAGTGACTGGACTAATAGTACAGCAATTATTAAATTCCACTTAAACTAAAGCAGAGAAGCAGAACACACACATTGTAACCACAGTGACTGTTCAATGAAATACTAAGTTCATTTTTGGAGACAACAGACCAAAACCATCTAGGCAAACCATGCTCAAAGGAGAGAACTTTGACCTCCAGCTACACCTGGAACCAAAGTTCGCCCCCAACCCACTGCCAAACACACACACACACACACACACACACACACACACACACACACAGATCCAAAGGACTGACACATAATCAGAAGCTGAACACCAGAACCCTTTCCGAAGTGAAAGGTCCACTGTCCAGGAAGATCCAGTGCTAACGCCCCTTACCATAAATGGCCAATCTCCAAAGTCCTCCAATTAAAACTTGCCCCACCAGTGCCTCCACATACCTGTTTCCCCCTATACCTTTAAAAACCCATCTGAACCCTGAATCAGGGATTTCGGGATTTTGAGGATTAGCTTTCTTTCCCCCTGGGTGGCAGCCCTTATAATGAAATAGCCAATCTTTCTCCACTGCATTTCCCAGTGTTAAGTGTTTGGCTCTGCTAGCACCAGGTGGGCATTCTTTCTGTTCAGTATGAACATGCCAATTCACTTAAAGGGGCTGGTTCCTTGCACTCAAGCAAGTATTCTAGCAGAGACTTCTATGTTTTTTTCTATACAGGGAAACGTCAATATTTGAATGTTAAATTTTGAATTTCCATTTAGAAGATAGCAATAAAATATTTATTGATTGGCAAATACAGGGCCCTGTGCAAAAAGTCTGTGAGGAAAAAATGGATGTTTTCAATAAAGAAGTGCAATCAAGTGGTGGTAGCAAGAACAAAGCAGCAATCCTACCCACTTTTTCTTAAGAATCAGAGGCCAATCAGACAGACTAGCTGCGGCACCTGAGAAAATACCAGATGTATATAATTTGCTTCATGTGGAAGGTCTAAGGATTAAATGAAAGTACAAGGCTTTATCTTCTTTAAAACGCAGGATATGAGATCTTATGTAGGACCTTTTTCAAAGTTCTCTCAGGGCTCTCCATTGGCTGAAAGCACCCTCATGGAGATCCCAATGCTCAGTTACAGTCTATGTTCTCTTGGCTACTTTGGGTGGCAGAGTCACCACAATTGAGCAAAGCAGGCTTCCAAACCAGCTCCAACTGGGCAAAAGCTGACAAAGAGGAAACTATTAATACCAAAAGACCTACCAAGCACCACACAGGGGGAATCTGGGAACTTTTTCACAAGTAAGATTCATGTTTTAAAGTAATTTATTGTCCATTTCTCTTTCCTTGGAAGAGTATATTGTTAAAATGTTTATAAAGACAATCACATGGGTTTTCCAGGAATTTGTTTGAATCAAACCAACTTCTATTTCTAAAGCAGATCAAATAAAATAATTATTGTATTTCTTTAACATACCACTACAAAAGTCCACCAAAAGAACCGTTTCTACAATAAATGCATTTAAAGACTTCTGAAATTCTACTTTTTGATTCAGAAATTAACTATAAGTCAAATAATTTTATTTTTAAAGATGGTATAATAAAAAAGCTTATAAAATATTAACCTAAGTGAATTTGTAAGCCAAATATTTGCTTAATATTAGAGTATTCTTTGGTTTAATTTGGATACATTCTCAAACACAAGCACCTATTTCTTTATTTCACCAAAACAAATAATTTGCTCATTTCATATATACACATGTTATCCTCATTTCATTTATATATATTGTATTAATATAATATATATATCATGTGTACATATACAAATATATTCATTTGTCTCAATATTTTCGAGTAAAGGTTATATATCTGCAAGAAAAACAAAAGATAATTCCTTTTTTTAGAAAAGAAATTTGAGCTTCATGTTTTTTTTAAAAAGCCACTATCCCTAGAAATACAAAAACATCTTCCAACATTGGAAATATAACTGATAGAGCAAAGGACTGCTTATCTCCAGGTTTCTAAAGCTGGCTGTGTAACCTGAAGGAAGTCACTTAGACTCTCTGAGTCTCAGATATGTTAAAACTGTGCCTGGCAAAGAATACTGTCAGAACCTAATGTTGAACTTACCCCAAGGCTGGGTCAGAAGATATAAAAGATCCTTTTCATTTCTAAAAATCATACATAAAGATGCCATGTAACTTTAAGGACCTATTTTAAAATATCTTATTCTAACCCAGTATTTGAGCCCTCACTATTTTAATAGGTAACAGAAACTACAGTGATACTTCAAGTAAACCTTTCTGAAAAGGGAGAGTTTTACTTAAAGGACATTTTAAGATAATATATTACTGTTGTTTTACCCCTTTTTTCTATATTAAAAAAAATTCATAATGCAAATATATTACTTTTGTGCTCAGAAGAATAACTGTCTCCATCTTGGCACATGGGTTTTGAAGATGGCAGTAAGGAACTTTTTTTCTGATTATAAAATTTATAAATCTGCATTAGAGAAATTTTAGAATATACAACAGGAAGATACTATCCATGATTCCTCTACCCAAAAATAATGTTCCTTAATATTTTAGTATATTTCCTTACAGTATTTTCTTTATGTGTATTATAGTCAACTAGGATAATATTGCTTGATATCTTGCTTTATAATATGTATTATTTTGTGATCATTTCACTCTCATTAGAAATTGTTGAAAACACCATTCTTAATGGTTTTATCATAGTTTACTCTACACAACCATTCTCAATTGTTCGCTATTATAAATAATGATACAATGAACCAACTCCCCTTATAAATACATTTTTGTGCATATCTCTATTACTGAACAGGGACTTGTATATCCTTTGCAGCAAGTCACTGGCAGAGAAGGAAAGGACAACACAGTGGGAAGTCAATAGAGGGCTGACTTGCACCATTCCCACCTCTCCCCTTTCTTACTTGCCTTTATGGCACTCAATCTTCCTCTCCCTCACTGTCCTAAATCTGGCTTTGGATTCTCATTGACTCTTACCCTGATGCACTGAGCAGAAGTGACTGAGGAGAAAGGCAGACACACACAAGGTTGCAGCTGGAAGAGCAAAGAAGGCACCAATGACCTGATCTATAGGGCTACCTGTTCTCTGGCTGGTGGTCTGGCCAGGGTGTACCATACAAGCAGAGACTAATTTTCCAAGCCTGTCTCAGGATTACAAGGAACCACAAGATATCCATCCACATAGCCATGAGCTATGCCAATGTTCAGGCACAGATCCCCAAAGCAATCCAGACGATGGACTAGAAAGAAAGAAGTATAGCTGAAGTGTTTCAAATAATTCAATGCACTATAGCCTTAAAATTAATATTAACACTCATCCATATCCAGATTTTTTCTGATATATCTGACATTATTTTCAATAAGTACTTACTAAAAAGTTAATACCAATCCCTCATCCCCCTCGCCAATTTTTTCTTTGACATCCCAGAGCCCTCTTCCTCTGATCACAAACTGTATAACTGGACCACATACATCTTGTTAATAAAGGAATTGTTCTGTAAAATATGGTCTCCCCCTTCAGAGCATTGCAAACTTATTGGAAACCAAAAAGAAAGATGCAAGAACTGGCTAGAGAATAATAAAATTAAGTCCTGAGACTGTCAGGTTGCCAGTAAGTGCCCTGGGAATTCAGACACAGGAAAGAGGCCAGTTTGAGATGGACAGACAGGAGGAGGTAGGAAATGGACCTTGGAAATGGACCATCGTTGGCTACCCAAAAAGAGACAGGGAAGATGTTCCATGACCGACAAAGCTACTGAGGAGGAAATATGCCCCAGTCAATAGTCATTCTAGTGTATCTAGCCCTTCAGACTCAAATGTCGCCAAGAAGGCAGGAGCCACTCAGGTAAAATGTGCTATCTAGGTTACTGGCTCATGTCTAGTTTATCACTAGGGAGTTTAAGAAACTACATTATAGAGGAGAAGCTGAGATACTTCAAAGAGAAACCCAAGCCCTTGGTGAAGCAGCACTAAATAAGCAGCAATAAAAAGAGAAACTAACAAACAACATTGTATGAAAACAAAAATAAAGAAAACTAACCTTTCCTAAAAAAAAACTGACATCTAAGTGCAAACGGCCTCAAAGCCACCTTTCATTTGCTTTCTGGCCATTTGTACATGACCTTATGCACATAGTAAAGGAAGCAAATTTACCACAACATCTTTGCCCACGGAGTACCATCTGCTCCTTTCAAAATAAATGTTTCCCTTGTCCTCATCAAGAACCAATATTTTACATATTTAACTCTCAGTAGACACTTATTCTTAAAACCATTTTATTTTTTTAAAAAATGGGTTGGAAAATCATGTAATCAAGAACCCTATTTCATAGGGAAGTTATAGAACAATGGAAAAAATACATCTTCTACTGAGATTTACCAACATATTTTGGCCATACTGGGGAAAAACATTTGTAAAATTGTGCTGTCTCTGCCATAAATCACTCCAATAGAATTCATTCTGAATTTTTCAATCTCTACCCACTGAAATAATCTACGGTTTCTGACGGAGTTATCTGCAGGCAAATCATCAAGCTATTAACATTTGCCAGACCAGTGTGACTGTAAAGTTAACTGTGGTTGAGGTGAAAGGAGCTTTGAAGTACATAGCTTTCTTTCAAGTTACCCAGTTCCCCATTTAAGAATGCTCATTTGAGGGAGATCACACCTTCAGGTTATCGGTTGGAAAATCTCTTGTCAGATCAACCAGCCTAGGGCATCTCAAGGAGAAAATAAAATCAAATCCATTCTCAAAGAATCTCCATGCTTTGGTTCTGTAGAAATATCAATCTAATGCTGTATGACAATGTTTATTTATCAGAAATTCGGGGTAAAAATCAAGGGAGTTGGTCAGTTGTGAAGAAGAGTTTGAGATAGAAACAAGGTGATACATGAAAAGATGAAAGATAATATTCAAAGTAAGAGGAGAAAAAGTGGGAGAGGAAGGGGAAAAAAGGACAAAAAACGGGTAAGGGACAGAAATAGTTGTTATTAAATTCATCTTCTTAATAGTATGGTCCGCATTATCCTTAACATGTAATATACCTAAAAATAGAGGAGAAAATTAATTCCACATAGATATACATGCTAAGCAGAACTATAAGTTACAAAGGGTCACCAAATGTGAACATTTATAAGAACTCCATTTTCTTTAAATGTAGACTGTCTTCAAACATTCCGCATCTTCTCAGTGAAACAAGACCTCTTCTTTACCCCTGGTAAATGCTGATACCCCTGCCTCCCACGACATCACAGACAGTTTTCTAAGTTCTGCAAGTGTTCTTTTAATAAGTGGGAATGAAGAAAAAATGGTGATGCAAGTGACTCAGGGACCAAGAATCTCTGCCATCATTAAAGGGGAGGGGACAGGCTGCATTAATATGTAGCCCACAATGAAGTTTTATGTCCGACATGCCTGTGAATAAGTCTTATTTGTAAACGGTAAACTGCATGTTAAATTCAACAATAGATATTGGGGAAACTGCTAGTAATTTCGATAGAAGAAAATTGAACTGAATTGAATGTTTAGAGTTATGGAGTAGTGTAAATTACTTATAATGGATGCATTTATACAGAAGTCTGACAGCTTGAACTTTCATACATCTGAGCAACATCTAAATATCCATTCAAACAGATTTTGATTTAACAAGATAATACCTGTATCTAGGTTCTTCCAGTATATAGCAAGCCATCACTCTTATCCATTAGCAATCAATCTCTTAGTCTTCCCTCCTCATCTCTAGGATCCAGTCACTCAAGGCACTTTTTCATCCCCATTTGCAAAAGGTATCTGGCTCTCATGAATCTGGAATGCTGACCTTTTTTCTTTGGAAGAGTTGTATGTCTTTTATTTGTGAAGTTCATTAACATACTTGTGATCTAAGTATTTAGGATATATATTTACATATATGTGTTTTGAATTAAATGAATTAAAATTAATTTTAATCAATTTTTTAAAAAATCAAAATCAAAATTAAAATCAATTTTGCTCTGAAGATGTTTGGGTTTGTTTTTTCCTCAGTTTCATAACGTCCTTGATATAACTGGTGATACACACGGGTGTTGAAGACCTGGACTCTACAGGTCTATTCCTAGATATAATACAGAACACTATAAATTGTCTTCAATATAAAAATGTATTTTGAAGAAAAATTTTAAAAATGCAAAGAAAACCAAATATAGTCTATGGCCATGCCACCCTGAACAAGCCTGATCCCATCTGATCTCGGAAGCTAGGCAGGGTCGGGCCTGGTTAGTACTTGGATGGAAGACCACCTAGGAAGACCAGGTGCTGTAGGCGTTAAAAAAATACTAAATACAAAAATAATAGATCATCTCACACTGAAAAAACAGCCATCGTTGACATTTTAGTATAAATTCCCAGGATTTTTTTCCATACAGATTTAACCTTACTTGTTTTCACATAGTCGTATTATACTATATACACAGCTTATATCTTGTGGAAACTACAAACTATAATGGCTTTATAACAGTCTATCAAATTGATTGATATATCACAGGTTATATAACCATTTACTCCTCTGTTATTAAATATTTTGTTGTTTCTAAATTTTTGTTATCAGAAAACACCTCTGTTCATAAGGCTTTTTTTTCTTTCTATATTCAGGATGACTTTCGTAGGAGAAAGTCCCAGAAGTAGAATTATTGAATCGAACCATGAATATTTTCAGCCCTTGATAATACATATTGTCAAACTGCTGTTCCAAAAGGCTTGTGCCAAAAATATATAAGACTGTCCATTTGATTAAATCTTCGCTGGCAGTGGATGTTTTTAAATATTTTCCTTTCTTAATCTGCAAGTAAAAAAATATTGTCTCATTGTTTTCATTTGCATCTCCTGAACTTTAACTCATTTTTTAAAATGTTCTTTTGGGAAAGAGTGCTTTTTAAGATTTCTGTTAAAGCAGACAAGAAAAAAACCTAGTGTCAGGTCCTAGCAGAAGCCAAAAGGAGAGAGGGGAAAAAAAGAATCATTTAAAAACTTTTCAGGTACTTTTTTTTCTGTTATTTGATGACTATAGATGCCGAGCACTACAGTTCTTTATCAGCTTTCCCCAACTGTATGTAAGGCCTTCACACTTGGAAAATTCACTCATTCTCTAAGCATTTCTGAGGACCTACCCTGTATCAAGCACAGTACTGGGCACCATGGATGTCACAGTAAACACAGGCACCCTACCCTGTTCTAACAAAGCCCCAGTCTACTGCGGAAGACATGAGGATTGTCCAGAGGAGTGTGGAAGTACATAGCAAGGGAATCTAACCAAGACTTAAAGGGTCTAAGCTGAGGCCTAATGCAAAAGCTGAATCTCCCCAGTCCTTTCTTTCAACTGTTTTTCATGTGACATGATTTTCAGACCCATCCTGGTCACTATCTTCTGGATACACTCAACTTTGTCAATGTTAGCAAAATGTGGTGACTATACTTGAACATAATACTCCAGATGTGGTCTGATCAGCACACATGCTTCTAATACAGCCTAAAATTGTTTTGCTTTAAAAAAAATAAGCTACACCACATTTTGGCTCATATTAAACTTGTGATCAACTAAATCCCAAAGAACTTTTTACATAAACTGCTGCCAAGTCACATCTCTCATATCCTGTACATATGTAATTTTTTAAAACTAAATTCAAGATTTTACATCTATCACTGTTAAATTTCTTCTTGTAGGTTTTGACCTAGAGTTCCTCCAAGTTGAGGTCATTTTAAATCTGGATTCTGTCATCCTATATATTAAACTACGCCACCCAGCTTTGTGTTATCTGCAAAGTGAAAAGCCTGTTTTTGTGATCAACTATGACCAAAAATCTGCTTCTCTAAAGCAGGGCCCATGATATGGACATGGACTTTGTATTATTCACAGTGCTAAGTAGGGTACCTTTTAAATAGTAGGTGCTCAGTATTCATTAAATTAATGCCCAGGTAGAGCCAAAAACAGCCCTGTGGCCCTTCACTAAATACATCTTCCTCTAGGTTAACACTGAATCTGTTGCTCAACCAGCTGTGAATTTGCCTAATTACTAGTTATGCAGTCAAATTTCACAACCTTATGCACAAGGGTATTACAGAAGACTCTCAAATGTTTTGCTAAAAACCAGACATCCTATATTTGTATTTGACATTCTGGCATGGTTTTTATAATGTGGACATAATGATGCAGCCATGACAAAAACAGACTACTAGAGGTTGTTTTATCATTTACTTCCCCGATACTTTTTCCCCAATCCCTACCCAGATTACAGGGAACTTTTACTTTCTACTTTCTTCAATATGAATATATTTTAATATACAGTCCTTTTGGACTTTAGAGTCTTTACATTTCAGAGGTGAATTCTTAAAATAATTGTGTATAAAAACTGCATTCATAAATTGAAAAAAATAATATATTTAGAATCTGAAAAAATATATTTTAAGTTGTTAGATTTTCAAAAAGGATAGACCTCGAAAGAGCCTATCAGTCCTACTCTCTCAAAACTTTATATCAAGCTTTACAGTTTTTAAAATAGCAGAAGCATATTACTTTTCCGTAGTATTTTACATGGAATATTAATTAGAGAATTGACAAACACTGATTCAATGATTCCCAGAGAAACCTGGGACTGAGACTATGGGACTATATTTTGACACAAATATCCCTCCCTACTCCATTCCTATCTCTTGAAAGTTTTAAATAAGAGATTTTAAGAAATAGACTATTAAAGAAATAAAAGAATTCTCAGAGAATGAGCAGATAATGTGCCCAGAATGATTAATGGCCTTTCAAAGATGAGCAAGTGTGGGAAACACATGACTCCTGGCGATGTGTGCTTTGCCTGCCAGATGGTGCCTGACCCCCAATCCTATCCTTCACCCCTTCCCTGAGCTTTGCCCCATCCATGATGCTCATTCCATCCTTGAATCCCCACTTCCATCTCATCCCTTATCTCTACACTCAAGGCTGAGGGATGAAGTGAAACTGAGGGATAGGGCAAGGCTGTCTGTTTTGCAGATTACTTGGTAATTTTTAGAAAAAGCTAAATGTTTAATAGTTTTTGCAGGCTATTGCAGAAGTCCTCCCATATTAAAATGTTCTCATCAAAAAGTTCTCAGTATCAAAATAGCTGATCAAAGCAAGCATGTCAAAATGTCATATAACCACCTATATGAGAGAATGAAAAATGTATCTAAGAGTTGGAAGACTTGAGTACTAGCTCCAACTTCTACCAACTGCCTGGCAGACCTTGGGGAATTCTATTCCTATTCTGATTCCATCTTCCTTGTAACTAGACAGTTTGGACTAAATTATCTTCATAGTTTCTTCTCAAGTTATGATTTTCAGACAACCTGGTACTGTTATTTAACTTTTTCATTTGGAATTACCTTACCTTTAAGCATCTCTGGATCAAGGAACATGTCCCATATTTCCACAGAAGGTATCACAAAATATGAACACATAATAGGTACAACCATTTCTAAATTGAATCGATTTCCTATTTGTGAGCTAAACTGGTTGTAATTAGGTTTCTGTTCAATAACTTTACTCTCTGAGGAGCATAGGATAGCACAGGTAATCTTGGCTGCTGGTCAGACTCTAATAAGCATCAAGCCAAATTCTTTGCCTATAAGACGTAAAAACTATAGAGACAGCCCAAGAAAATATTGAGCCTCCCAAATGAATCTGATGCAGGATCCTCCATGACTCACTGTGGCCAGATGGTATGAAGCTTCCAAGTGACCATCTTTTCAACTTTAACCCTTCCCCACTGCTCTTGCCCCAATTGGTATGTGCTAAGTTAAGGGTCAAAATCACTCTCTGTATTATATGTACCCCAAGAAGAAAAAAAGTGGCTTGGCTGTTGAGATATTAATATTTTACATTTTAGAATAAAGCTTTTCATAAAACACAGCATTTCAGTGATTTTCAAATTAGACTTTACCCATACCAAACTTTTATTTATGCTAACCATCATAGTTTAATCTATTTTGCTAAAGTAACAAATTCATTCCATAATTTTTCACTGACCCTCAAGTAAATGCTAGGTACTGTGTTAGCTGTAGACAAGTATATATGAATGCAGTACATATAGGACAAATTATGTTTGTTTAAGTAGATATAGGTTAAAATGTAGGAGAACACACCAGCCTTTATCAACTTTTTGTGACAGTGAGTAAATACCCAACTCCTCAGATTAAGAAAAAAAAAGTATGTTCTAATTTTCTTATTAAGAAGACAATTCACCAAAGGCTAATAAGAGTAATTTTCTCTTTTGACACCATGCTGCCACTCCAGTCAAGCCTGATTAAAGAATGGTATCACTGCAATTCCGGGCTCCCATACCGTACTAATAGAAGAAACTGAAATAGTGAACAGATAAGCTAAATTTCTCAATGAGTCAATACTTTCTTTTAAGTCTGACTTCACAAGAATGGTTTATAACTGAACTTTTCACTGTATTTCTCCCATTGAAAATTATGGCACCTATGGCAGATTTCTGCTTTTTAAAAAATGAAATGGTCACAGAGATACTGGCATAGTAAAAACAGCCCAAGTAAAGCATTTGGTTTGGCATGTGGAGAATCCTCAATGAGACATTGTCACCTGGTGATCTGTTATGAACTTCAATAAGATGTGAACTTTCTTACTTCTTTGATTCTTAAGTAGTATCAAGTTTTAAAATGTATACACTAGGTTAATATGTCACACAGAGAAGCTGACCCGTCCCTCACCAATGGGCATTTGGGCCTTCCCTAATCTATGGAAGTGGTTTTCAAACTCATTGTTTCAACACACTGGTATATCCAGATCAGCTGTGAATATGTGTTTTGAATCAGCTGTTACTAATACTGAACTACAACATTTGTAAGTAATTTTCTTTTAAAAAAAATAGCAAATAGAAAGTTGCTCCTATACTACAGAAATACCATCACTAAATCACTCACATTCCAATAGGCTTTCTAGTCCAAGAGAGAAGAAAGGGGCAGGATTACCACTGGTGCACTGGGAACTGTGCAGAACCTAAACCGGCCCCACCTATGGGAAGGATCTGCTTGGGAAGAGTGAATCTCAAGGACCAAAGAAAGCACAGATAGGGCTGAGAATTATGCTTACCTCCGGGCACGCAGTGTATGAAAGTTATCAAACTTATCTCTCATAATGGTTGGGAATTGCTCATCTGTAGAGTAAGTTAAACTTTAATTTTCGAGATACAAGGTTATAATGAGTTGGGCTTGGGGATTTTGAAGGGGTTGGTTTTATTGGGGAGGGAGGGCATTATTAAAAAGCAATTACCTGTCTGACTTGCAACTTTCTGAGCCTGCGAGTGATATAACAGAAAGTGGGAGAGTGGCATTGCCTTAAAGTGATAAGGAGTTTGGAATTTGAAGCCAGAGAAGAAGAAATTCTTTTTTGGACCTGCTGAGTTTCAGTTGATGGTAGGAGATCTAAATGGAAAAAAAATACAAACATATGTAACTCATTTGAGCTAGTTTCCTCTTATGTATAACGGGCTTAAGACTATCTGCCTTGAAGAGTGCTGTGAGAATTAGAGATGATATATATATAAAGTTCACAGCACAAAGGCTGACTCTAAGAGAGCATTTTAGGACTGGGGCACGGGTAAGAAGGCAGAAATGGAAAACTAATTATTTCAAGGTGGCAATGGAAGCCATGAAAATGAAGAGTAGAGAAAGAAGAGAGCACTAAAGACACTTCTTTGGAGAACAGTTATATTTGGACAGAAGAGGAAGACTGCCATCACAAAGGAGAGAAGGAATGCTCAGAGAGGTAGGAGGGAAACATAAATTCAGTGTCACAAGCCAAGGAAAGAGAAGCATAAACGGAGGAGAAGGAAAAATAAGCCCCAAAGAATTCAGCAAAAAGTTAGTTGGTAACTTGCAGGACAGCAATTGTAGTAAAGAGCCAGTGGCAGAAGCCAGGTTACAAGGTGTTTCAGAATAAGTGGTAAAGAAATGGAGCCAGCAGATGTAAACCACTCACTTGAGAAGAGAAAGTCAATAATATCTCAGTCTGACAGCTGGACTTGGTCCAGACACGCTAGAACAGACTTTAGCCATAAAGACTTAAATGTGGGATTTTAATATGGAATTTCTGATGGCTGCAGGTATAGAGGGGCCTCCCAAGGGAAAAACACATTCCTCCTAAAACTAAATATGGCTTTCATAAGCTCAACAAAGGGAGGCCAACTTTGGTTGTTTCTTAAATCTTCATGGCTTCAAGATAATACCACTCAATTCTAGGGACTGAAGAGAAGGAAAAAAACAGAATGAAAAATTTAAGAATGTACAAGACTGATGAAGAATCTTCTCTCTCTGGTAGCCTTCCTGCAGAGCTTTTGTTCTCAAAATTCCCAGACTAAGATTCCTAAAGGAGTGGAACCTAATCAAACCTCCTCAGGTTATAGGGGTTAAAAAAAAGCTTGCCTATTAACTCCAAATCAATCACCTCCTGCTTCCTTTGAATGACACAAAGTCCCTATTTTTAGTGAGTAAATAAATAACCCCCAAAAAGCAGAGTTTTCTGAAAAAGCAGATAGGGTCCACAAAGCTGATTATGACTTATTTATTTGAAAGGTTCAAATAAAAGGCATTTCAACTGGTCAGGAATGTTTGAAAACTAGTAAGATGTGACAGGATTCAGTAGGGCAAACATGTCCTGCCTCTAGCCTCTTGGAGCCTCTAATCCTTATAACAAGTGAGGTCTTAAGTAAAAGAAATAATAATAATACTGGTTACCATTGTTGAGCAAGCAAGTACCATGTGCCCTTTACACACATTGTCTCATTTAATGCTCACAATACCACTAGGTTAGATATTATTAACTCCATGGATGCAGAGCAACTGGGCTAACCCTGGTGCCAAAGGACCTCTCAGGTTTCACCAACATAAATCTCTTACCTATAATCTGGCCATCAACTTCTATTTTCTTGTCCCAATACTGCTTTTACTGGTTGGTTTTCAACCAGTTAAGAAAAAATAAAAACTAAACTTCCCTGTATCTTGTCCTCAACTTTATCTTATGACACAAAGGCTTTGGAAAAAGACTCAAGTTAAATCCTGGATCTGCCCCATCTAAAATCCTGGATCTGCCCCATCTAATCTTTGTAGGCTTGGGCAAATGATTTCCTCAAATGGAATAATAATGGTAACTCCCAGTGTTGTTAAGACTGAGCTACTAGTTCAGTGCCTAACACATAGTAAATAATCAAAACTTATTTTTTTAAGATTTTAAGTTTTAAGTCATAATTTCATGGTTTCCTCATTCAAATAAGATATATTTGTGTGTGTGTGTGTGTGTGTAAAAGTTTTGCCAGATACTTCATCATAGATACAAGTGGTCTTTTTTTTACCAAGCTAGGAAAAAAAACTACACACACACACACACACACACACACACAAACCCATCTATAGTTTTATATCCCATTCTTTATAAAATTTTAACATATTATGATTTTTTTCATAAAACAAAATATTCTTTGAAAATATTGTTAATAGCTTTATAATATTCCATTGGGTTGATACACCAAATTGATTTAACAGACACAACATTAATTAAACAGTTTCCTTTTAACCAAAGTCTTGAGTACTTCAACCTAGAGGACAATTCCAATAAGATTTACAGGGAAAAGGAAGTTTCTGTTTCCTTTAAATTATACCTTGTATTTGGCCACCACGCTTCTAGCTGCCTCTGTCAGGAGTTCTGAACTTTCGTGTTGCCTGTGGACATCTAAGCAGAAGCTATGGAAGTCAGACTTTGAGACCACATCCTAGGAAACCACCAGCTTGAAAAGAAGTATGTAACACTGTGTACATTCAACCATAGCTATTTATAATGAAATGCATATTCTGAATATTTTAACAAGCCACATTACAATGCATTTTGTGACATCAGGGGAGCATTCTTAAACCAGAGGACTGGTTCTCATTAAGATACCCAAGATGGCTTGGTAAAATATATTATGGTATACTCAAACAACAGAATATTGCATAGCCATTAAAATAATGATGACATCTATGTAAGAATATAGGGAAATGTTCACAAGCTATTGTTAGGTTGTTTAAAAAGCAGGGTATAAAATAGTATGTATATTATAAGCCATAATATAGCTATAAAAGTGGTTATCTCTGTGTCTTAGTATCATGAGTGAATTATTGTTTTCTCTATCTAATCTGTATTTTTGAATTTTCTAAAGTTAATGCTTTATATGAATAAAAGTTTCTTAATTTAAAAAAAAACGGTCATTATTTTTCATTTGTCCACCTTCTAAACTCCTATTATGGTATGTAGTCCGGCTTATCGAGACTTCACTATATTGACAATAATAAATAATAAATAACCCTTAGGGAGTGCCAATAGAGTACTAGAATTAGAGTCAAAGTTCTGAATTGGAAACTAAACTCTACCACTTCCTATCTTAATGTCCTGAGCAAATTACTTAACCTCTTGGAGCCACAACCTGATTTATAAAGTAGGAAACAATATTATGTACCTCAAAAAGTCATTTTGAGTTTAAGTGAAACAATGCAGGTGCAAGCTCCTGTTCCCATATGTGGTGCACAAAAAGTCAGTTAAACCTAGTTTTAATACCTTTCTCAGCAAGATAGAAAGTACAAAGTGACTCTCATTTTAATTATTCAATTCATACTGTTTCTCTTTTCATTCGGTGTGTTCTCATGTGTTCAAACTGGAGTCTGGAGTCTGAGAAAGAATACACAGTAGAAAAGATGTCAATGAGAGAATGCCTGAGAGAATGGAGATAGCGCACAGTCCTTGTATCAAGTGCTAACTAGAGATGCCTGATCACAAGCCGAATCGAAATTAATAAAGTTGATTACTCCTACCTACCCTGTAACCATGACTTAAACCCAAAAAGAACAGACTCTCAAGTTTAAATTTCAAAATTAAATGGTCTAGTGTTAATGCGACCACAGTTGCCAGAGGCACACATTTCATTTAAGTTGGTGGGAAATGTATTTACAAGTGTTATTAATAGTCAGAAGGGAGGGTAAAAGGAAGCCCTTGTTGACTTCATAACAGATGAAAAGGACTATATAGTCTATGTTAATTATGTTCTCGTTTGCTATATGATCTTATGGAACAGATCTGTCGTCTACTGTGCTAATGAGCACCTAAAACTGAGACTCTGTCATATGCATTTTAGTACTGCCATTGTTTTTTTCCAAATGCAGTGTCTTATTTGTCCTAGAGAGGAAAAAAAGGACAGTATTTCCAAATGAAAGTTAAATAATAATAATAATAATAATAATAATAATAATAATAATAATAAGCCTCCAAGCCTTCATCTTCCTCCCCACCTTCTCTCAAATACAACTGATTTATCAATCTATAACTGAAAATTTCCAAAAAGTAAACTGAAAAATGTGATGGTATTAAATATGAATAGCCATCTACTCAGTCTCTTTGAGGAGAGCTGGAGCTCCAAACTCCAAATACAGGACACCAAAAAAGCCTGCCCTTAAGCAAAAGGTACTTTCAGTCTACACATTCAAAAATTTTTAAAGGTAGGTGAATAAGTGAGTTCTTCAGTCAAAATTCCCACTTTTTAATGTCTGCAATATTATCTAACCTTCAGAATTGCATCAGGGTTAGAAATTGTATACTTGTTGTTTTGTTTTTTTGTTTTTTTGAAAAATGATGTAAATCAAAAACTACTATAAGTCTCAAAATATCAGATAACATGAATGGTTTTATTTTTTATGACTCTACATGAACAGGAATGGAATGAATGGGCTTCAGAAACCTCTAGTTTTTCCAGCAGCTTTCTCACAGAATAATACACTTTCATAATGAAATATAAGATTATAAATTGCCAAATTGATTTTGCATCAGTGGTAAAAAGTCATAAGTGACTAAGCGTCCTAAGGTGACCTAGTATGTTAAAGAAAATGTGAAACCATAGCATACTGACAGTTTAATTGGTTTAGCAAGAGTTCATATCACTTGGCTGAAATGCATCATTGGCGTTTTTATCATTACTTCTTATTGCAGCTTTAAAAATAAAGTAGATGACAATCTTGTGAAACGGTTTTTGGGTTTTGTTGTTGTTGTTGTTGTTGTTGTTTTACTGAATCAGGTTCCTGTCCTTGACTTTATTGTTATGCCTAGCTTTCTAAAGCAATGTTTACAAACTGCCTCTGCCTTTTAATATATTTTGAATAGTGAAATTTATCTCCCAACTTGATCTCTTTGAGCCAGGAGACGGGAAAACACTATTGTATAGTCCATATGAGGAACACCGAAACAGATGCATCAAGGAGTTAAATACCAGAGTGGATGGCACCTTGACATTTATTGCTGTCTAGTGCAAACCAGAATATATAATTTGACTCTTTTACAACATTAGGAGAGCAATTTAAATGCGTTAGGACTTGAACTATCAAAAGATGCTGTCTCCTGTCTCCTGTCTCCAGATGTAATTACAAGACAAGACTATTAAAGCAGTCTTATAAATACGAGAGGAGCTGAGACTGTGAAGGGCGACAGAAGCGGAAAAACCTACCTCCCCAGCAGTGGCAGCTCGTTTTCTGACAGAGCAATCCCTGTGGTAGAACAGGAGGCCAGCTCGCTAGTCAGGAAGCTCTTCTCTACGACCACTGGTATCAAGTGAAATTCTTGAGTTTAACTGTGATCCATCACAGTAAACTAGGAGGGATACGGTATCTCACCACCAAGAACATACTAGGCCATTTTGCCTCCATTGCACTACTTCAGGTTAAATGGGCAGATTTCAGACACCTGTCTAGTTAATTGAGAAGCTTCATACTATATGTGAGGAGCTCACAGTGCCAGGTAATGATGCATTTTAGTAAACTCTGGCCATGCTCGTTTGGTGTTCTCCAAAGCCCAGTAGGTGGTGACTCCCTAAATGGTAACTTTCACTTGTTTTCCCAGTCCCATCTTTTCAGTGGCATTAAAGTTATCCATGTGTGTACATAAAAATATCAAAAGGAATCAAAATATTCATCTGCAAATTTCACAATATTCCTGGAAATAAAGTTATAGAGAAAGAATCTCCAGTTACTTATCAATATGATATTTTCTTTACAAAGATCATTTCTTCAAAATATCACGTATATAGCTACCATGTTAAAGAATTATATACAAAAATGGCAAAAGTATGAGGAAGAGGGGGTTCAACTTGGCCATTATAAAACCACGGGTTGAACCTAGAGCTTCTCAGCAGTGAGCCATGTTAGAGCAAGTACAGAGGGAAGGAGACTGTTAGGTCTTAGTAACAGGATTCAGTGTGGATTAGGATGCAGTGAGATGGGTCCTCACACACTGCTGCTAGGTGTGTATATTGGTCAAAACCTTCTGGAAGGTGATGTGGCATTAAGTATCAAGACCTTTTTAAAAGTTCATATTTTTTGATGTCTTAAATTTACTTTTAGGTCTCTATGCTTAAGGAAACATCAAAAGTGAGCACAAACATATATTTACACAAATGTTCATTGCAGCATTATTTGTACTGGCGTAAAATTGGAAGAAAAACTAAATGTACATCAATAAAGGGTTGGTTAAATGTATTATGTATATTAATAATTACACTTTTAATGGCATGTGGAAAATCATGTATACATTGTTAAGAAAAAGAGCAGAGTTCAAAACTGTACGTAGTGTAAAGTATCCTGTGTCACCTCAATCCTATGTACTTTCAAAAATATCAGACACAGTGCAGTGAAATAAAAAAGCAAATCAGAGCTCATTACTGTTGAAGGCAAGAGAATTTGGCCACTAAATTTTAAAAAAATTAAATAATTGTATATTTACAAAAGAGTTATGAAGCTAGTTTTGCCCAACTTTCTCTAATGTTAACATCTTAACATAACCACAGACCATTTGTCAAAATTTCACATTAACTTTGGTACAATCCTAATAACTACAGCCTTTATTCAGATTTCCACAGGTTTTCCACTAATGTCCTTTATCCGTTTCATGCTGTAATTCAGAATGTAACATTGCATTTACTTGGAAACTTAATTTAACAAGATAGTTCAAACCTTTGCCTTGCCCAGGACTCATAAAATACCTATTCACTTAATTATATTTTCTTTTAGCTTATTTCTATTAGAAGAGCCATGAAAGTATAAAGAAGATATTTTAGAATGTCGAATTTTTGTTTTCTTGATTTTTATATGAATTTATTTGTCTCAGAATTCTTCCCAGAGATGTCCTTTATATTCTGCCTCTCATATGGGTTTCTGGGTGCCTGTTAGCTGGATTCATATTCCCCTAATAATCAGGTCCCTACTGGCTAGGCACCAAGGCAGCATCAAGTAGCTGCTCCACTCATCTCAGACAAAAGAAAAGAATAAGTACTAAACTGAATAGAATAGAGAGCTACTATCAGTAACCCTAATCTTGCTAGAAACAACCTCTGAATAAAACCAATTTACTCAACAAACATTTCTTTAGCATCATGCATGTGATGTCACAGTGATGCAGAGAAGCTATCTAACTCGACAAAAAGTCACTTAGCTAATAAGTGGCAGAGCAGTGATTCAAACCCCAGTTCAGGTATGACTCTAACGTCCATGGTCTTAATGATTCTATTATATGCTTTTCTTGAGAGACACTCAATAGATGATTGAGCTGAATCATTCCAATTCTAGCTCTTGAATCCTGACTATTCCAACCCTGAATTGAAATCTGACCCAGCCAGCACTGGTCCTGACTTGATCTTTATGTGCTTTCCTTCCCTTTTTACTAAATCTTGGACTTACCCACCCTGATGTGTTGTACTCTATACCAACCCAGCTAACCCCTCTGTAATTTGTCTTAGTCATGTCCTGTTAAAACTTCTCGGATATACCTGCCTCCCCTAGCTGGGGACCATCCTGCATCTCGCCTAACTATGAGGGGCCTCTGGTGTCCTTTTGAGCCAGTCAGTCTGGTTGCCATCTGGCCATTAAGCAGTTCTAGACTGGCTCCTGGCCCTCTGCTGCCCTCTAGCAGTCAGCAGCCATGCTGCCCCATCTAGAACACAGGACAACTTGGTAACCTTAAAGCCAGACGAAGGGAGGTCTGGCTGAAACAGCCTAGATCCCCTGGGATAATGACACTTGGCAGGAAGTAGCTCAAGGAAAATGACCTTCTCGTCTTCCTTTTTAAAAGAAGGCTGGAGGGAAAGGAGGAAGAAAGCCTAGTCTTGCTCTTTTTCTTCATACCAAGACTCTCTCAAGAGATGTTCTTCCCAAAATAGCACTGTGGAAGACCCAGGGGAATCTCAGACTAGTGTGTCCCAGCTCATAAAGGAGCTTCCCAGCTCTGAGCATGGAGGATGGGGGAGCCAGCAAGTCCTTGGGCCTTAGGGAAAAAATATATCAGTGACTTGGCCCAGGGGATACTTTCTAAACCTCTCTACTCACTATGGGAGTGACCTCAGGAACTACCAGCTGTGCACAGGTGGCAGAAGCCTTTGATGACTGGTTTTCCTCTTCCCCAGAGTCATTTAGCAGCAGGAAGGGGTGTGGGGTAGAAGGAGCAGCTGTTTATTCTCATGACACTTCCCACTGCCTGAAGACAGCTCTTTGATTGATCCCCCTCAGAAGATCTAGCTTGTTCTCTTGAGAGAGAAACAGTTTGGGGATAGATGGGTTGTGCAATTTCCTCTGGGTCAAACACTGGATCCTCAGGAGGAAAAAAAAAAACTTTCTCCAGTGCTATCTGTTGTTGGGAGTGAAAAGAGGTGACTGAAAAGGTACCATCATCCCTACACCTTCCCACCTTTTCTTCTGACCCTCTTAGAATCTATTAACATAAGTTCACATGGGTTCATTCACTTGGTCATCACTACAACTCTAAGAGATAGATTCTTCTACATTCATTTTTAAGATAGGGAAACTGGAGCTTTAAGAGCTTAAGTCTCTTGCCCAAGGACACACAGACGCAGAGCCAGGATTTAAACTCAATCTTAAAACTAAGAGAGCCATTAGTATTAAAAACAGACTTCAAAAAAGAAGCCTTACACTCCCCACCCATGTATTCCTTGCCAACACACACACACACACACACACCCATGCCAGCGATTATTTATCTTTTCCAGCAAAGAGCAATTTAATCTCCTTTTAGGAAACAAAATCTGACCCATTTAGTCAGGGAGAGGAGATAGGCTGAGAATAGACAAGCAAGTGAAAGTAAAAATCAAACTTGCTGAAAACAGGAAGTAGAGAAAGCAGGCTAGAAGCTCCGATCAGGCTAGAAGCTCCGATCAGAGAGATGAGACACAATAGATCTCAGGCACTTCTCCCCCATTTGTGAGATGCTCTAAAGCAAGGATTTCAGAGAGAATCATCTAAATCATATCCTCTGTAGAAAGAACTCCAGCCAAGCCCAGCCCAGCCCAAAATAGAGAATAGGGTTTATCTGATCACTGGGAGCCTTACCTAAATTCTAGCATTAGTTAAGAATAGAAACATAAGACAAAAAGGGGGAAAACTGGAAGAATTTCTAAGAGGAGGGCTGTACACTCCAGCTAGCAGGGCAAAGGACTAGGGGACCACCCTGAACAGCATGGAACAACTACAACACAACAGCTGGCTGGGGGGCCGAGGCTTCCCAGCCCTAGGCTCGGCAATAGCCCAGGCCCATTGTTTATTTGCATTGCAACAGCATATCACCCTCAAGCTGGATCTCCCAAAGATGATAACATCAGCTTCCATTTAATTATAAAAAGTAACAATCCAAATAAGCAGATGACTCTAGGCCTTCCTTTACTGCCACAGGTAGAATTTCAGTGTGATGATACTGACAAATGTCAGGTTTGGGGGAGAAATGGCAGAATCCTGAGATGCTCTGCTTGGTCACTCTCTTACCCAGGAACATTGTTTTTAAAAGAAAGAAGTCATCCTGAAGTTCTGATGATTCTAAATTTGGGGATCACTATCGGATACCAGTGGTTTTTACATGGCATTTACACATGAAGACATTTTTAGCGAAAAATTTATTCCAAACTTTTCAGCATAACACTGGCTGGAAAATATTCCACTACATGCTGGGACAGGACTGCAATTGAAATTCCAGTCACTGTTAAAAGATACTCAACATTTTTGAAGCTATTTCCTACCAATGAGTTTATCGTACAATATATAGAACCCAACTGGCCACTTTAAATGATTCTAGAAGGCAACTGTATATCAAACTCCTCCATAATGGATTTTTTTAATTGTTAAAGAAACTCATCAGTCCTCGGTAATCATTTTAAAGTAAAAATGATTCACCTCTAACTACAAGCTAGTGCAGCCCCTGTTCCTATTCTAGAAGCCATGACCATGAATAACTCCAATCACCTCCAATTCTGGAAGTACTAATTACCTCCAGGGATACTACACAGGCAGCTAAAAAGCTGGATGACCACAAGCAATTAACCAATCAATTTGGCTTGAAATCTCCCCCAGCACAACTGGCAGAAAGCCATATAAGAAGTCTAAACGGTAGTCACCTATTTGAGAGGAAACGAAAGGTTTAAGCCTCCCACACTACATTAGTAAGCTTCCATGGTGCCCCAAATCACCACAGTTCTAATCACATGTTGGGATTTAGGCCCTACTCAGAAAGCAAATGGGTTACTCATTGTCAAAAACATGTTAGCCCATTATCACCCATTATCACACTAAGCAGCTCTCACCTAGGAAAACTGACTGAATGGGAAGGAGGTGACTCAGGCCAGGATAAGGAAAAGTGACAAAGAAAAGAATGTTTGTGGCAACAGAGGTATGGTGCGGGGCGGGGGGGGGGGAGGGGTTGAACAGAAACAAAGGCCCTCTGGTTCCCATATTCCTTAAAGAGGAAAAGAAGATGGCTGTCACAAATAATCTCAGTGGTCTAATATCAATCCCAAGCCAGATTTCAGCAGAATATTTGTGAGCATTTCAAAATGGAAGAAATAATCACAAGAAGCAGGCATAGTTTTGTGAGAACAAGTCATGCCACACTAACCTCTTTTCCTTTTATGATGGGAGTACTGGGCTGAAAACCAAAGAACTACAGTGAACATACTGCTTCTGGATTTCAACAGGGCCTAGGAAGAATGAACAGTCATGCCCAACATAGATTGCTATGAATTGTAAAGAATACTACTGGCTGGTTCCTTCACTGCTTTGGTAGCTGCGCCCAAAGGTGCTAGTAATAGATTAATGGCAATCTTAAAGAAGTCTCTTATGAGGAACCTGCTCTGCTCTGCTCAGCATTTTTATCAATGACTTAATAGCATAAATGGTACACTGATGAAAGTTACAAATTACATGAAGCTAAAAGGGATAGTTAACCCATTTCAACATCCTGATGATCTCAATAAGCTAAAATTTTGGCTCAAATTTTAAAAGATGTCATATATTAATATGAGACCAACATCCCAAACATGGAATTAAGGCTGGTGACAATAGTTTGAGAATTTTGCTTGACTTTAAGTTCAACACTCACTAACTCAATAGTAAGTGTCTTAGGTTGGCTGCCTCAATAAAAGTATATGTGGACTATAGGAAATAATTGCTGCCCTGTGCTCTGTATTGGCAATTCTGGGCACTGCAATTTAGGGGCATAATCACCAAGTAGAAGCCTATCCACATGAGAGCAACAAGTATGATGAAAGAATTACAAGGAGATTGATTTTGGCCCAAAAAAACATAACAAACTAGCAATTAAAGTTGACCAAAAATTAAATTGGCTGCTTCTTAAGGGAGTGGATTCTTCATCATAAGAGGTTTTCACTCCAAAACCAAATGATCACTGACACGGCATATGTTGTGCAGGGGAGTCACACGGAGGTAGGAGGGTTGTATTTGATGACCTCTAAAGCTCCCTGTCAACTCTGAGATATTGTGACATTATGGAACCATCTTCCTAACTTATAGAACTAATAAATAGCACTAAATTAAAGCCAAACCTCTGGGTAGTGAATTAACACATGAAAGGAAATATTCTGAACACAGTAGAGAGACTAGGGAAACAGCAGACAATCCCAGTCCTTTCTTCCTCCAAACTCCTTAGCTACAGGGGTCTTGTTTGCATGGATAGCTTGGGAGTTTAAATAAACTTCACTTGGGTGGCTGAGATGGTTGTAATGAGGACCAGGGTGAAGGGAGTCAAATGGTGATGTGTAAACAACTTATTTCCCTACCTTCCGTGAAAACACAATTTGATGTTTTTCTATAGAGATTTATATGGCTAGGAACAAAAAAGAAAGAAAGAAAAATAATGAACTAATCCACTTTAAAAGGGTATTTGTGAAATGTAAGTATAACTCAATCTAAAGCAAAACATTTCTTCTATAAGGCCTTTACTTAAGAGAGAAAAACAGAGTGAGCATGACCATAGACAGACTGACCCACATTTTTTAGGAATACAGCTGAATACTATCATGTGCATGTCTGAAAGTGGCCAGCAGTACCTGGCATACAGTAGGTGCTCACTAAATAGTTGTTGCCTGGCTGACAGAAAAAGGAAAAAAAAATAAAGTTTTTGAAGCATCTAACCAAAAATGCCCTCCAAATTCAAGCCTGCAGTATGACAGCAGGATTTAGGTTTTCTGCTTGAGGCAACTAACAGGGCTGAATCAGGGGGAAGTTGTGTTCCTTGGCTTCTGGCACACTGAAAAAGGAGAACACAGTTTCCTAGGCAGACAGACAGCTCAGGATCAGCTCTATAAAGCAGGGATCCCCAACCCCTGGGCCATGGACCAGTACAAGTCCTGTTAGGAACGGGATCTCACAGCAGGAGTGAGTGGCTGGAAATCAAGCAAAGCTTCATCTGTATTTGCAGCCGCTCCCCAGCACTAGCATCACTGCCTCAGCTCCACCTCAGATCATCAGGCATTAGATTCTCATAGAAACACTGGTTCCTGGTGCCAAAACGGTTGGGGATCGGTACTCTAGAGCAATTTATTATGTGCTTCCCCAATGAGCTATAGAAAATCCTAGCTCTCTCTGCACATTGGGAGGAAGTAGAGAGGTTGATGATGGCCTACCACACATGAAAATCTTTCCCAGGACCCAACATTCCAACTTCTAGGAGGTTCTGCTCCAGGAACAGCCCTTCAAGTTCAGGAAAAGGTAAGAATAAAGATATGCCCTTCAGCACTGTGTGTAAGATAAAAAAAAATCAAGAACATACCTATATGGTTGCCGATAAGGTAGTGGGTAAATGGAGATATTATGCAAATGTTTTTTTAAAGGACACAATGATTTTTAACTGAACAAATAAATAATAAAAATAAAAAGGATAAAGTCTTTACTTGTTTTGAAAGATGCCAAAGATATATGAAGTGAAAAGGCATGTTACAAAACAATATGTATCACATGGTCCCATTTATGTAGGGAAAAAATTAATAAGTTAGTACTGAGTGTGCATGTATGTACACAAGTACATTGAATAGGATCCTAAAGTAGGCGGGAAGATCACTTCCTTCTATTCGCTGTGAAAACTGTCTACACTTGTGATAGTGTTACTCCCACCTCTCTTTAATTAAATGGAAAGCTCATTGTATATAACTAAATAAATCAATCTTGCTATTGGGAAAAGTTTGAACACATCAGACTCTACAGTGTTTGCAGCTGGCGGTTAGTAAGGTAGGAAGATATAAAATGGGGACTCACTTTTTTTACTTTCACTTTTTACTTTTTCAGTATTGTTTCTTTTTCTAAATTAAGCATGTCTAAATACTACATGCGTTTTTCCATCTCAAAAAAACTACATTTATAATTTGAAAAACTACAAAAGTGAAAAAGGAAGAAATCTCTACTCTCTGACTCAGCCTCCTGGAAATCCACAGAAGGCCATAGTGAAGGAGTCCAGCCAGGCCTGCTTAGATTCCCTGCTCCACTCAATGCATTCCCATTCTCTCTCTTTGTGGTGGGGGGGGGTGAGGAAGGGGAGACTGGTTCTCAGGGTAAGACATTCATAGCCCTAAACATAGGGACAATTTATGAATAAGCAATTTTTGCAGAAAGTCAAAACCCTAGGAGAAACAACAACCTTTTCAAAGCCGCCTCATTAGGAACAGCATCAGTGCCCGCTAATAAAATTAAGTAATGCACCTACCAAAATACTTGACATTGTCAAGGAAATACTTCCAATGAAGAAAACCTGGCACTTGAGGCAAACAGAAAATCAGTAAAATGAAGGCGCTGATTCACATAAGCCTCCAGGCAATAAAACCTTGATACACATGTCCTTTTCTATCAAATCTTCCAAGACAACATGCACATACACTCAGGCTGTTTAGGAAAAGAATACCAGGCAGCATTGAATAACTAGATTCAATCAACAAAGCACACCAGTAAATCACTTGTAAGCTCCTCTTTGGTTAGTAGCCAAGCAATTTCTATGCTATAAAAAGATCACTTCGTGAAAGAAAGATCAACACACAAAAGCACCTCATGGACCACAGTCTTCCTCATCAGAATGAAAATGTGAGCCAACTCAGAGAAATGGGAAGAGAACCAGTTAAGAGTTAGGAGGCCAGTTTTCCAACTGCTACTTGCCAGTTTGAGACTTCAGGCCAGTGGTTTTCAACAGTAGGTGAATTTGCCCTCCAGGACATCCTTGGTTGTCACTACTAGGAGTAGAGGCTAGAGATACTGATAAACATTCTACAATACACTAGACAGCCTACCTACAACAAAGAATTATCCAGCCCAAGATAATGCTGAGGTTGAGAAACTCTGTTTTAGGCAAGTCACTTTACGTTATCCTCAGTTTTCTTACCTGGAAAATAGGAACCAGGTGTCTCACAGAAGTAAAAATGCTTTAAAGAATTTAACTTTATATAAATGTAAGGTTATCTGATCCCGGGGCCATTTTAGTATTTCAAATCTATCAAAAATGCCTAAGAACTGTTCATTTTCAGTTTCAAAGTTTAATTTGGACTTTTAGAAATCCAAATTGTTTTAAAAAAGTAATTTAGGAAAGAGCCACAGAAGGCTTCCTGGTGAATGTAGTACTTGGGGCAAAAGACAGTATAGAACAGAGTCAGAGAGACCAGGCTCTCGAGTGTGTCTGGGGTTCAAATTCCAAATAGCTTTGTGATCATAGGAAAATTATTGAACATCTGTAAAACACAGTATTAATAGCACCTATGGTTGTTATGAGGACTCAATGAGTTTTATATATATGTGTGTGTGTGTGTGTGTGTGTGTGTACACACACACACACACACACACACACACACACACAACACACACACATATATATAATGAGCTTAGAACAGTACTTGGTAGATAGTAGACAGTTATTAAGTATCGGCTAGTGTTATATTTTAAGGAAGCGAACCAGAGATACATAGAGGAGGGTAACCTAATCTAGTGGAGTGGATGGGTCAGGGAAGGTTTCCTAGAAGAAATGGTACCTGAGTTACATCTTAAAAACTGATGGTCACTAGAAGAAGGGTATAAAACTGAAGGCAGGGAGACTAGTTAGGAATCAGTTAAATAGTCCAGGCTAGAGCTGAGGACTCAATCTAGGGCAGTGGTTGTAGGGATGGAGAAAAAGTATAACCAACAGGTCTCGGGAATGACTGACTGTGGGATAAGAGAAAGCAGGAAAGAGTGGTACTTGAACAGGTTACTTACCTCTCTCTCTGAGCTTCAGTTTTCCTCATCCATAAAATGGAGATAATACCACCTACCTAACAGGATTAATGTAAGAATTAAGTTAATTTTATTTTAAAACCCATAGCATACTGGCACATAATAAACAATAAATGAAAACTCTATTATTATAATTATTACTAACAATAATTACAACAGCCCTGAAAAGGGCCCCTTAGTGACAGCTAGCCTAAAAGGCTCAACATCAAGAAGAGACTTGCCCAATGTTACACTATCCGCTTAGTAGCAGAGCCATGAATAAAAACTTGATCTTCTGCCTCCTGCTCTGCAGTTTTTTGGTTTTTTTTCACTATATTGTTCTAAGTGATTGGTTGGAGTTTGCTTCCCTCCCAAAGATTAAGATGAGGTCACCCATATTGTCAGCAGTCTTCTCTTTCCAGTGTCAATACTGAATAAGATTCCAAAATAGGCTGGAAGAGCACTTCCTTCTATTTACTGTAAAAGTTTACCCATACTTCTTAATCTGGTAGTTTTACTCCCACCTCTCTTTATTAAAATGGAAAGCTCATTATGTATAAGTGAATCAATCTTGCTATTTCTACAGATCGTGTGATTTTAACTGTATCACCTCCCAAGAGAACTAAATTGTATACAGTAGCTTCATTATGATGAGAACAAACACAGCTGGGCTCCTAAATGGTGCAACTCTTCTAATGCTTCTATTGAGCTATACAGCATTGCTATTGCTATTTGATTTCCTTAAAGGGTATTTATTGCACTCAGTTACAAAACATACAAGTAAAGCTTCTAATTCTGCAGACCAAAACCCAACCCCTCTCAAAAGCAATATAGGTGAGCATGAAATTGCTGTATTTGAGAAAGGAGATGGGAGGCAACATCCAAAATAATAGTTCTTCCCTCAAGCCAAAGAGGCATCTGAGTGATAAAAGAATATGCCAACAATCAGTACCCAAATAGATATTATTAAAGCTCAAAATCCTGACTTCGGTGCTGTTAAAATAACTGAGACTATATATTTGAGTTCATTAAATAATCATAAATGTGAATCTATTTGTCTAGACTAGGATTCTTCATAGAATTCTATTAGAGCTGAATGGAATTTTAGAGATTAGCAACCTTGTGGTTCTTAACTGTTTGGGGCCGGGGAAGGGGGGAGTGTAGATCCCTTTCAGAATAATTTAAGCTATGTGCTTTCTCTCCAGAAAAAAAGTCACATATATAAAACATTTCACAAACAATTTCAGGGGTTATGGGGACCCACTACAACCCATCCATGGACTCCAGTTAAGGACCAATGTGCTGTGCTAGTCTACTCATCTCTCTGGACAAAGAAACTGCACTTCAGAAAGGTCAATTTGCCCAAACTCCATTAAGAAGATAGCCCTAGAGTTAAAAATGTGAATTACACAAAACAGCCCTAATTCATAACCACCCCTTACATAAGTGTGTACAGTGCTACTTGGTTTAATATGCAATTTTACATACATAGCTTCATATTCTCATAACTAATATACACTGGACATGTAGTACTTCTATTTTACAGATGTGAAACTCAAGACTTAGAGAAATTAAATAAACTTCCACAAAACATCTGCTAAAATCTCTTATATCTATCTACTTACCAACACTGAACTAGGAGGTAAAGATACAGGGATGAACTCAAAGCATACTCTCGGAGGAGCTTTTAGTTCAGTGAAAAGGGACAAAAATCCCCCATTGCTCCTCCCCCATCCAAAGCACATCACTTCTACTTTGGTAAGTGCTAAGATGGAGGAAAAGAACACAGATTTGGAAGCAGGTGGGATAGGGTGGGAGACCTAGCCTAACCTACAGGTTGGGAAAAGATCCCTAAGGGGTTCAGATGACTTGTCACAGGTCCAGAGCTAGAAAATAACCAAGCTGGAACTGGAACCTATGTGTCCTAATTCCAAGGCCAAGGGCTGAGCTTTCCAAGGGCCTTGCAACTAGAAGGGGCTACAAAGTCATTCCTAGGAGCACGGCCTCAGTCATATCATGAATAAAACTTCCCAGCTCTTCAGTTTTCAATAAATGTCACTATCAGTTAGTACATGCTCAATACATGCAAATTCGCTTTAGCACATGAAAATTAATTAGCCATGATTCAAATTAAACATAAGACAATTCAGTATGCAAAGCTGAAACAGTTTCTTCCTACTAGTGACCACATTACTATACTCAAATATTCTCCCTCTATACTCAATTTTCTAATCTTGCTTCTTTTGAGTTTTGCTTTGGCCCTGGGAATTTATCTCTTTTCTTTCCTGCTATGCTGGTGAGCGGGGCCTCTGAAAGGCTGGGTAGAAAAAAAGAAAACAAAAGTGATTCTCAGAGAGACCATGCAACTTTCCTGTAAGTACAAAGGCACATTTCTCCTACAGTTTCACCGTCTGTATTAAAGATGTCTGGAAAAAGAATAATAAGTGTGTGGTGGGGGTTGGTAATAGCTAAATGGGCTGACACAGAGAGAATTGTTCAGGACAGCTACATTTTAAATGTTTTTCTTCCTGTCTTCTCCACTCCTTGACCTCCCCCTGTCAGCAGGCTACCCTGCCCCCACCCCGTTCTATCTCCCAAAAGGTCCTAAGTATTTCTGAAGCAAGATGAATTATTTCCCTTTTCAGAGTCTATGGAGCTACATTTTTTGCATTGCATTTAATATGATTTGCAGTGCTCATGTTTTATTTGAATCTTGTTCATTTCTCAGTTGAATAAGTTTGTTGAATCCTTTAATTTTTTAATGACCTATAGAGGACAAAATTTTCTGTGGCAATATATCAAGGTATAAGGTAAGGCACAGAAGACTTCTGATTTATAAAACTGACTTCACTTAATTTTTCAGGGTCATATCTGTTATATCAAATCAGACCTACCTATTGAGAACCTAAATAATAGCATTAAACTTAATGATAATAATAAAACTTTACATTTTTATAACAACTAAAGCATTATCTTATTTGGATTTCATTGCAATTTGAAATTTAGACAAGATAAAGATGACCCCCATTTTACAGATGAGGAAAATGAGGCTCCAATAGGTTGAGTTGTTAGTTCAAGGTCACACAGCTTCCACATGAAATTGGACAGAAATGGGACAAGAAATCAAAGGTAAAAGTTTTTCACACATCCTTAAACCCCTATGAAAAAAATAGCACAGCTTTTTCACCTTGACTTAAAAGTGATAACAGCTTATGAAAAATGAAAAGCCTTGAAGGAAGACAGAATAAAAATCTGAGAGACAATCACTGATCTTTTATCTTCTACACTTCAAGCCAAATCAAGTCCTTCAAAGAAAACCCAATAAAGCCCAGACATTTTCATCCTAACAAAATAAATAATTCAGTCAGGCTTTAGAGGACCCTGCATTATGACTGGGTATTTGATATATTTGTGACTTAGCAGCCACTAAACTGATTAAAGCCAACCTCATTGATGCAGTTATGTCGACAGAGCCTTTGACACTGACAGTTATGAATGAAAAGTGTAAATAACAATAAATAACCTGGAGCTTCCACATTTACTCCTAAAGGGGGATTTAGCACTTTCAAAAGTCAAATGCCTGATAAGCTAAAAATTACAGCCTTTGGTCAAACTGGTGCCAAAGGAACTGTTGAGATTCATCATCCCTCCTGTCTTTAGGAAGATATCCATAGAGTCTCAGGTTTTTCCAGGAAGAGGGACAAGTTTAATTTAAAAAAAAAATAAACTCGGACTTTTTAAGCAGCAAATTGCTGTAGAAATGATATGGTCTAACCCTACATTTTATATGAGAAAACTAAATCTCAGAGAAATAAAATTAATTGCCTAAGGTCATCCAGTGAGTCATGATGGCATCAGAGGAACAAGCCATATCTCCCTATTCCCAGTTCAATGTTCTTGTCACTAAACCACAAAACAAGGAAAAATCTCCGCACAACATACACAGGCATCCTCTTTCTCTCTCTTCCTCTCCCTCTGCTCTTCCCACCCTCCCTCACACACGCGTACACACACAATTCTAAATTATAATGGACCTATAAATATAATTGAAGCCATATTCTCTGTGCTGAATTTCTATTGATCTTAACAGAAAAAGATATGAGGAATACTCTCAGATGTAGAATTATATTTAATTTCTCGAGTTCAAGTCCACCTTGTAATTGCAAATTAATACCCTATTTAAGGCCTAAAAAATAACTGAAAAAAAAAACATGCACACTCTCGGGTTTATCACTAGCACTGCTTTTAATATGTACAATACAATTCCATTTCTGTAAGAAAATTTACATATGTGTATTTGGATATATGGAGAGATAAAAACCAGAAAGCCTATGTTGACCATGGTCATTAGGACTCCGGGGGATGTTCACATTCTGTTTATATTTACCAGCATTTACTAATTTCTCTTCTAAAACTAATACCTCTTATTTATGTAGTAAAGTATCAGCAGGATAGCAGAAAGGGTATAACATTAGAAATGTTAAAATATTCAGGCATATAAACTCTTGGTATTTTTCAGACTCCAGAATAACTTCACAACATCAACTCATGGTCAACTAAAATTATAACATAAAATCTGTTCAATTAGAATTTCCCTCCTGAGAAATGGGGGAAAAAACTTTGAACTCGATAATCATCCATTTCCTTGTGTATATTTGGTCTATAGAAGAGGTAGGCCAATTTATTAAGTTACTGCCCCAGATGGCCTCTCAGTCAAATTCAGGAATGGCTAGCTCAACAAATAGCATACTTTCCTGGAACATCTTCATCAATCTGAATTGATGAAGTAAAGGATAGCATAAGTTAGTGAAGTGTGATTTACAACTACTTTCCAAGAATAACAAACACCAGATATTCTCTTAAACACTACACTACGTTTTATTACTTTTCCATACCTAGAATAATTCAAACTCACTGCTAATAAAGTGTTTCCAAGTAGAGGTTCTATCAGGTTTGCTTTAATAAGCAAAGCTTGTTGTAATTAGCAGCCCCAATTAATAAGCTTGCTCAAGTCTTTCAAGCAAGTTAAACGTGACTTCCTGCAAATCTTATATACACTATTAATTTGTTTAGCATATTCTTTCTTCATAAATGGGATGAAAGTAAACTTCAGTCCAAGTCAAATTATCACAATATTCAAATTAACAGAGCCAGAGTTAATAAGAGTTCATTCTAGATCATTAATTTTTTACAAAATATTTACCTCCTGCCTTAAGTTCACTTCTGCCATTTCAGCATTTATGGCCTGTGTATGTAATGTACAAACATATGTCTGCACTATTACAGTTTTCGTATAAACTGCTTCTGACCACCTTCAAAATAAGAAAAACCTCAACTGTGGTCCTGCCTAAATGTGAGACATTTCTAACATAGTCTCAATGTTTCACAAGAACTGGGCTTTAATAATTTGTTAAATTATTAAAAAAACAATTTGTCTGCCAAGTAAATATATGATAGAAAAAATTCTCAAGTTGGCATATGTAACGAACATGTCCATTTAATGTTCTTAAGCTGCTTTCTCTCATTCTTATGCAAACTTTGATGTTCCAAAATTTTGGTGCCTGAATTAGAACCACTCCATTCCTCAAAACAAACATAATTAAACTGCTTTGTTTAGCTCGTCTCCCCCATGTACATCATATATCTAAAGTTTCAGGTCAGACTGGCTCCTTTATTTGGCTAATTCAGGTTACCCTCTCAACTCTCCCATGTCTATATTCACACAATAGAGAAAATAACAATAGTGCCACCAACTTTCAACTTAAAAGTGCTTAAAACCACTGCATGCAAAGCACACTGAAATCCCTTGAGGAAAACTATGGTGTATACAAATCACAACTTCATATACTTCAAAACCATTGAATATTTCTATTACAGACTTCACACATCTAGTATAGTAGGCATAACGAAGAATTAAGAGTTTAAGAAGTCTAGTTCAGTGTTTAAGTTGATTTCACGCAAAGAAATGGTAGACTCACATGTTCCTCTAACACTGTAGTGCCCACATTTTAACTAGGCCAAGAAAGAGAGGCCCTGTGTGGTACAGCTAACTACTTATGGGAGTAATTTCACCATACAACTATAACAAATTTATTTCAGTTCCAGATATCATTTTCCCCATTAACTCAGGAGACTAAAGGAGCATAACTGCTTTCCTTTCATCCTTGTCAAACTCCACAAGTTTCTCAGGAAGCAAATACTATTTAAATCATTTTCATAATTCTAAAATGCCTGTAAGACAAGTCCAGGGTCTAATTATGCCACTTAAATTTGTTGAAGATGTTTGGGCTTTTCTTTTTTTAAATTTCAATAACTAAAGAGCCCTAGGGTTTAAAGCCCTAATAATCTAATAAACTTTGCTAAGTGAACATTGTAACAGATACGCCTGGATGGGATTTTGTAAATACCAGACAATTTCCCCTGATCTTTATCAGGGAAAAGAAGTCTAAATCTTTGGCAGGAAGAAATTAAATGTAGTGCAAAATAATAACATCTGGCCAGATTGTGTTTGTCAGAGTAGCAGCCCCTTTAGATGTCAGGCTGAAAGTACTAAAAAACTCTGAAGGGTGTGTGTGTGATTCTTTATGAGGCAATAGGAAAGACTGCCACACTGCCATAGAATACTCAGAGTACAATTAATTTACCCTAGTAAGTCCCTGCAGAGAATTGTTTCACATCAATAGAATTTGAAGCCTTCTGCCAAATAAAATTTGGGGGGCCATTCTTAGGGTATTTTTTTGTATTCCTCCATTACCGTACAGCACTTTTTATTTCTTAAAACCCTTTATGATCATTTTTATGCATTTTTAAAGCTTATTTTTATCTTCTAATTGCAAGGGAGACAGTGTGGCTCAATGAAAAGAGTGATGACTTTGAAGTTAGAAACTTAATGCTGTCATTTACTGATTATGTGGCTTGGGGCTTAATGGCTCCTATCCAGTTTCTATATCTGTGAAATGGGGATAATAATACCTAGCAGTATCGCTGCCATTATGAAGATTGGTGAAACCTAGCACCTTTGCTTTCAGTAAATTTAGTTAACCTTGCTTCTCCTTAACGTAAGTGACCCAGATGAGTTCAAATGTCTAACCTCACCAACTTTCCAGAGGCCTCTGACCTTCAAGAAGGCTTAATTTATACACACATACACTATCTTCCCCTCCCATCAAAATAAAAACAAAACCCCTGAAGGTTATGTTTGTAATAATATGTGCCTCATTTAAGCTTCTTCTTCCATTATAAGCCATCTCAACCATCTGGCAGAGATTGCCAGAAAGAATATACTTTGTTTTTCCACTAATGATTACTTTGATGCATGAGGTACTTTAATTGTTTTTCTTGCCTCTCTGATTTTTTTTTTTAAATCTGGCATTTAGAGAGGGAGAATTATGGTCATCTCACAATAAAAGATATTCCCAGTAAATAACCCTTTTCAGAATGTGTACCCCAAAACAATGCTAAACCACTAATTTATATGACAGGTCAGTTTCTGTTTCAAATTTTAATTACTAGAAAGAGTACTGTTTTTCCTTTCCTCAAGGAAAAGGAGTATGGACAGAAGGCCTTTGGGTTTTCCCCCACCTACTACTCTGTTGGACAGGAACCGGCACTTTGGCCTCACTGAATGGATTTCTTTAGCTACCCTTCAAGGACTGAGGCATGTGGAAGTAAATACACATACTACATCAAAGAATAGCTCTAGGGCCCATTTTCTCAGCTGGGAAGGTGGGAAGGATGCCCAGAATCCATGCTCCAGGCAATGAGACTGGTGGCAGGCAACATTTCACCGCCCTTCAAGGACCTTTCCAGCTATAAGAGCACAGACTCCAATATGCTTCTAGACCAAGATTACTTCCTAGTAAATGGCCAGAAAGTTCTCAAATCCAGCAATGCTGATATCAGTACAGTAAACATGAACTCATTCAGACTAATAGTGTCAGGGAACAGGTGAATAACAACAATCCTTTAAACTTTTCAAACCATTTTAATATACATTACCTCTTTTGATTCTCAAAAGCTCTGGCAGGTCGGCAGGTCAGGTATTATCTTGCACATAAGAAAACAAACTCAGACACTTTAAGATACTTACCAATTCTCACATGGCTAGTGTCAGAAAAGAAAATAGAACCAATTTTTGATTTATGCTAAGGCTAACATCAATTAGTAAATAAATAATATAAAGAAGCTAAAGGAAATATTAGTGCATTTGACTGAAAGTATTTTTAAACACCCATAAAAGTGAAAAACTGAATTAACAAATCAGTGAAAGCAATTCATAACATAAAATGGGATAGCATTCTGAATATATAAACAGCTCTTAGAAAACAATAGGAAAAGGGTTTCCCAATAAGAAACAAGAACTGTTTTTAAATGATCAAAGGATATTAATGAGAAAAATTACAAAATAAAAAGTACAAATGACAAACAAATCTCCCTAGTTACCAAACAGTATTTTTTTTCACCCAAATTAGGGTTACTGTAAATGGCAAAGAGCAAATAGTCAGGACATTCATATACAGCTAGTGACAGTGAAAATGGATACAACTTTTTAGAAGTCAAATAGGCAATAATGTGAGAAACCTTAAAAACTTTGACTCAGCAATTCCAGTTCTAGGAATTTATCCTGAGGAATAATTAAAAGATGTATATAAATATTTAGATACATGTGTTGTTTATTTCACTATGGTTTACTAAAAGTAACCTAAATTTCTAATAGTAGAGGGGACTGAATTAATAACATATGAGACAACCATATGATTAAGTAGTAGACAACACCAAAATACTATACTTATATTGTATTATAGACATTTATTATTGACATGGAAAGACTGTTATATTACGTGAAAAGGCAGTATAATCCATTTAAAAATACACATACATATATTGTATAATACTGAACAAAAGTATATAAGATTATACACCAAAATGTTAATAGTAAATATCCTCTAAGGCAGTGGTCCCCAACCTTTTTGGCACCAGGACCGGTGCTCCCATGAGAATCTAATGCCTGAGGTGGAGCTGAGGTGGTAATGCTAGCGCTGGGGAGCAGCTGCAAATACAGATGAAGCTTTGCTAGCAACCGCCACTCATCTCCTGCTGTGTTGCCCAGTTCCTAACAGGACTGGTACTGGTCCACGACCAGGGGTTGGGGACCCCTGCTTTAGGGGATAGAATGTGGGTAATTTTATTTTCCACTTTTTTATTTCATTGTGTTTTTCTCATATTCTCTAACAAACATGGAGTAGTTATTTGTGTTGTGTAATAAAAACTTATTTAAAAAAGAATATACTGAAACAAAGTTGGCTTTATTACTTTCAAGTGCTCACACTTATCGGGAATGGCACATAAGAGTATATTTGGAGAAGCTGACACATGTCACCATTCTCAGGATTCTTTGTCACAAGATGTAAATCCATGCCACTGAACCTTGTTCATAGTGCTCTGTGAAGAGCCTAGGTCAGGCTAGAAGAAAAGACAACCAGCAAGCCAGGGAGTAGTGAGGCCAAAAGCAGAGGCAGAGGCTTGGGGAAACAAAACATTCCAACTCAATGGGCAAGCATCGACCTATTAATTAGCTGAAGTTTTAGGATTTTACATCTGAGTAGATTTTAAAAGCTAGAAACAAATACTGCAGGCAACAGTTTATATCTTTTTTTTCTGTTTGGTCATTGTGGTAGTTGTTGCAGAGGAAGTAGAAAAAAATAGAAATCTGTTTCTACTAATATTACTTATTTTATTTTACATACATGTGTGTCCATTTAAACATTTACTGAGTGTCTACTATCTCACCCAGAGATGCATAAGTGAGCTTGGGTTAGGCTTAGGGTTAGGGTGAGGTAGAATACACATAAGCCCTACTCTCAGAGCAATCACTCTCAAGTAAAGGAGACCCACTTTAATCACATAATCATATATGTATCATTACCAACTTGAAAAGTGCTAGAAAGAAAAAAAAACACAGGATCTCAAGAGAGGGAATGTAGTGGAACTTGGTGTAATCCAATTATTACATTTCAGTTAATCAGGTCCAGTACTAACACTAAATAACTTCAACCAAAGGAGGGAAGAATCATAAACATCCTAAACTCCTTTCATCATTTTTGTTCTTCCTCTCCTACTGAAACCCATTGAACTCAGAGTCTGCCATTGCTAGTTACATCTAGGGGCTATGTTAACTCATTCAGACCACTAGGGGACCATTTAGAAATTGTATACCATTTAGTCTTAAATACACACATACACACACAGACACACAGAGAAAGGAAGAAAATACACACAACTGTCACAAGCCATTGTCTCTGAATGATAGGATTGTGAATGGGTACATTAGAGCATTTTTATATTAATTATAATCATATTTAAGCATTAAAAAAGCATTTTAAAAATGTATTATGTGCCAGATACATGACATTCAATACCACAAAGCAAAGATATATTTTGTATGCAGTTATGCTTTTATATGTACAAGAGGAAATAACACAAACTTTGGCTACCATACATGTAATTCCTAGACTGGCACAGGTCTAAGCTCTTTACAGCCCTCATCTGATTTAACCCTCTTTAATTAATGGCTCAGAGAGAAGTGACTTGCCCTTGGTCACAAAGAGAGGAAGAAGAGAGCTGGAACTTAGACTCTAGTCTGCCTGAAGCCAGAGCACATGCCCATTGTACTGTCCCCTTCTGCTTCTCTCAGAGGTGTTTTGCCCTTTCAAGAGGGAAAAGCTAGTAAGAGGCTATAAGGCTAAACAGGGAGTCCAGAAATACTGGTATCTAGTAGTCAATTAATAATGTTTAAATTTAAATTTAATTTAGAAAAAAGATATGCATTAATTTACCTAACTCCCTCACCTGCTCTTCTCTTTGCTCAAGAGCCAGGTCTGTGTGGAGAATTCATAGGCAAATCTCTTCCAAGAACCTCTACCCTCTAGTTGGAATTAATCTTTTTCAATCCCACACTCCCATGCAGAGGCAAATTTCCTGTGAAGCTAATGAAACTTAAGCTACAGGGACCTGTACTTGCAGGCTTCCTACTAGAAGAGCCACAAGCATTTGTATTTTAATTGTCTTCTTTTTCTTAAATAGGACCCTCAAACTGTATAAGCTTTAAGCCCATGAAATCTGGATCTACTCCTACTCCCCATAGAAAACTGCTAAAATTGTTCTTACAGCATTTCTCTCAGGATGCCTTGCATCCAAGTTATTCATATATATAAGTCTTGGTTTCAGAAATTTGAGCTCCTTGAAGGTAGGCATGAGGTGGCTTTTATCTTCGAATCCCCCACAATACCCGCTTTCATACATGCTAGGTACTTGCTCAGCAAATGTTTTTTTTTTTTTTTTTTTTTTAACATGAAATACAATAGAAATCTCTTGCAAGGAAGAAAGCTAGAATTGGGGAGACCAGCCATGACCATGAAACAAAATACACAGAGGCTATATAACATGTTGATTAAAGGCACAAGCTTTGGAGTTTTTGTTCTTCCTGGGTTCAATTCCTGTCTCTGCCACTTATTGGTTAATGTGACTTTAAACAAGTTACTTAAGCTCTCTAACCCTCCACTTCCTCGGCACTAAAATTAGGCTAATAATAGTACCAAACTCATCAGGTTGTTGTGAGATTTAAGTGAGACAAGTAAAACATTTCAGAACAGGAAATTTTTCATTCAGCTCTCACTGACTTAGTACATGTTCAGACAGGAGGTCTCTGATTGTTATCTCAAGCCCTCAGAGCTTTCTCTCCTCCACACCAGCCCAATGGCTCCAACCTGCCGGGACCCAGACTCATTCCAACCCAGCATTTGCCCTCTCAAACATTACACTCCATTGCTGAGCGGGGAAGCAGAGGAGAAGACTAAAGGCATGAACCCAGTTCTGCCTCTGCTGGTAGTCTAAATATGAGCTGATGGAGCTGCAACTACAATCAGAGACAGAGCTAGAAGGTGTCAGTATGTGATAAATGAAACCCAGACAGGGTGAAGGGGAATGGAATGTAGGAAAATGATGAGCGGAAGTATGAAGGAAGATACAAGACCTGGTGACTGACTGAGAGATGGTATGAGGGAAAAGGAGTACAAGGGTGTACCTCAGCCCCTGGAGGCATCTCAGCCAATAGAAGGAAAAGTGTTTTTAATTTCTACATTACCACTTCCAGCTTAGAGGAAAATTGTTTCCACCTCCACTCTACTGACAGGAGAATTCAAATCTCTCAAACATATGCTTCATTACTCTGATATCAGGTACTGCAGCTCAGTGAGGAGGAAGAACATATGTTTTCAGAAAGGAAACAAATCCCAGTGGGGGAGGGGTGGGAGGTAATCACTCTAGGCAAAAGTGGTGATTTTCCTGGAAGCTTCTAGAGGGCAGGGACAATGTCCTTTATTTTGCTTTGTTGGGCCCACTAATGAGAAGGTGGGCAATGATGATGATAGCTAGAGGGGGTGAGTTCCAAACCCCATTGAATCATGGGGTATGGGCTTGGGTAAAGAGTTAATCAACATTATCTCCTCGTCAGGTTGGCCCCAGAGCAGTCTCTGCCCGCACACTGAGTCATTTTTCTAAGCTCTTTTTATTAAACAGTTTTCAGTCTAATGACTGACTTTTCTAAATCAATAGGGGCACAGGAAAGGTTTACAACTCTGCCAGTCTCTGGCTCTGCTAAAGCCACAGAATTTTGAAACTGAATTGAATCCAAAATTTCTTAGTTTAAAACTGAAATGACTTTAATCAGTTTCCAATTGTTTTTCCAATAGCACTAATAATTAAAGAGTAACATCTTTTAAAAGTTTGTAACCAAAATACCTCTTTGAATCAGCACCATAAAAGTACACTAATTAAAGCCAGCATCTTCTGGGCCCTGATGAGAAATTCACCCTTTTATAATAGGATTACTAGAGCTTTACAATACAGATGAGTGGTTTGATTAATAATTTACATTTTTGAGGATGTATAACCTCACTCATGGTCATGGTTTGCGTTCCTAAAATTCTTCTATTCAGTTTAATGTTATCATATTTAGCCCTGGTAAATGAATTAAGTTCTGATTATACATCAATGTAATTATTCTCTCCCATACGTTCTTTTTAAAAAGAGGGGGCGGGGCTGTGACAGAGTGGTCAGCAGTTTGAGTTAGGGACTCAGTGGGGCTCAGCCTGCATGGAACTGGAGCATAGGCAGAAGAACTGTCAGACTAGTCAAGGGGAAAAATTGTGAAATGGAGAAAAATTGCTCAGAATTCACTTGAAAGCCCCACTACATTATAAAAACTAAATTAACAAATGATTGAATCTCAAAAACATTTATCAACATTCAAGCAATTATTTAGTCACATATTAACTGTGAAAAAAGCTTTGCTTGAATAATGTCTCTAAACAGTTATTTCAAGCAGAAATGACTGGAGAAATTGCTCTGAACTGATGGAAAAGGGTGTTCAAACCAAGGTCAATTTTATTTAGGGAGAGTTGGAGAGACGGGAATATGATAGAAAGAAAAGTGCAAGAATTGCCAAGAGCAAATAGAGACAGAAAACAAGGGAGGGGCAAAACAAAAGAAACACAGAAACACTGTTCCCCTCCCCATTCAGATATGCCTTTTTCACCTCCACAGAAAGCAGAAGAAAGCCTTCCAACACTTGGTGAAGATCAACTTAAGATTTCAAAACTTTTTGACTCTCCTCTGTTTCTTTTCTCTGCCGTGATAGCACGGACCAGAAAATGCAATTAAAATATAGCTTAAACACAACAAACCATTCCTGATCTAACTGCTTGTTTGTGTGTAAAACATACCACATAGAGGCCAAAAGAGCAGCTTTGGGAAGCTGAAGAAAAGATTGCTTTTGGCAGTATTGGCATTTCAAATAGCGCAGCTTCACATCTAAGAATGCACAATACAAACCCCTTTTTCATAGGGTACTTCGCGTAAGTGCTCTCTCACTTGTGCACTGAAGCTGTTTGAATATCATCTGTATGTGGCAAGAGTTGTCGAATTACAACATAAACTCCAACTTTGTCTAGGTTAAGGTCTGTATCGGTCATGAGTTATTTATCTGGCACCACTAGGGTGAAGTGGTCCATGTAAATGAGCTGTCTAGATAAAAATGCATGTATATCATGCTTTAGATTTCAAGACACTTTCACATATAGTATCTCTATGAGGTAAACAGGACTATATAATTACTATTCTCATTTTGCAGACAAGAAAACTGAGGCAATTGGAGTCTAAATAACCAGCCAAAGTCATAAAGGTCATCAATACAGAATGAGAATTAGAACTTAGATTTTCTAACTCCAAGTCAAGTGTTTCTTCCATTGCCTTTAAGCATCAAAAAATACTTTTGGTCATTTAAAATGAAAACATTAAGAAAAAACAATGAACATAATTTGATCTTTCCTTATTGATTCATGACCATCATTCTGAATGAACATCAGTTGTTGGACCTATGTAATGAAGGGGTTACTGAAGCATGTAGGGATATACCCCTCCGCTAAATGTCATCAACTGCCACATTAAGTGAGTGCCTGAGTCTATTTTTATTTCCTCTACCCTTACTGTCACTTATAACTTCTTGCTGCTCATATGCACCTCCCTCTGGCAGTCTTCTATAACCCTTCCATTTAACCACTTATCTACTACCAGCTAGAAAACTAAAGTCAAGCTTGTAAAGACTATGTATAAATTTATAACAGTAGTAGACTCTGAGCAAGGTCCCAAGGATCGCTTAGATGAGTCAACTACATACACAGCGGCTCCATGGCATTTAGGGGCACAGAGATGTTTTCTGCTTAACCACTATTTCTCCTTTCTGATGAAGAGAGTTCAAGGTGTGGGACAGGCAACTTCCAGAAAAGCAAAATGTTGCTATATTCCAAAGAGTCTGTTCTCATTCAAAGTCAGTGGTGCCTTAGAGGAGACTGGAATCACCCAAAATACAGGAAAAAAGAACTGGACATGTCCCCAAATATTTCCTGATAGTACAAGGTTAAAAGTTATAATGAGATTCTATAAAGAAAACAGAACTCAAGGCTTGAAGGTGCAGAGGTGGTGAAGGTATGATGGAAAATTCAGAATTTGGTCCCATTTTTCTTCTCAAGGACCACAAATTTTACCACTTCTTAATTGTGTTTCACCTCAAGCACACTAAATACAAGGAAAACCATGCTACATGGTGGCTTGGAAGAAGCTGTGGCATCGACGAGTTTTCTCATCTGTAAAATGGAGATAATTATAGTATGAACCTCATAGGACTGCTAGAAAATTAAATGAGATAATTACGTAAAAGTAAGCATCATATAGTAAGCACTTAAAATTCTCACTATTATTATCATCATTGTAATTATTATTAGGTAGGGGAGAAAAAAGAGAAAAGAATATCTAGTTTCAGTGGAGTTTTTCAGAAAGAATTAATTAAGCAGAAACAAAAAAATAATTGTGTTGCCCCATTTTATTAAGCACATCTAAGTAAATTAAATTTAGGAAACAAGGCAATGAAAAGGTTTAAAATAAAGTACAACTTTTTAACGTTTCAATCATTATCAAAACAACATTAGCAAGACAGCATTCCAACCTCTGTAGCAAAGGGCCCCAGGCTCATTTATGAAGGCAAAGGTTTCCTGCAAACGAAGACATAAAATCCAAATTGAGGCAGTAAGGACTGTTCATGGAACTATTCACATATTTGCAGAAAGCACTTGCTGCTCAAATACCCACAAAGTAGACTAGCGAAGGAATCCTAAAGAGATTGTGGATCTAGGCCAAGATCCAGAGGAGCTTTCTTCAACTTCGTGTGGTGGAGAAAATAGCTCACATCAAATTTCACATGAGAGAAGTACGGGAACAATTTTCTCAATAATTTTGTCTATTGGAATCTTGGGAAGAAATGTATTTTAAGGAAAAAAAAAAAAAAACGACTTTGCTCCCCACTCCAATTCATCATTTTGTAGTGCTCTCAGATTTTAGTCTTCTCTCTCCAGATGTTTGTTATAGAAAAGGATTGGGGAAAATGTCTCTACAAACATAGTATAATTGCCTTGAGGCCTGGGACCATGATCTCTCTTTCTCCTATGGAGTTTATTTTTTTTTCTAAAAGTGAAGCAAGAAAAGTATAAGAAAAAAGAATGAAACAAGATAAGGAACAAGTACACATGGCAACAAAGTAGAAGGCAGCAGCAATGAGTTCAGACATCATTTAGTTGTCTCCGTGTTCCTTTGCTATGGTTGTCTTTCTGCCTGTCCCCACAATTTGAGAGAGAGAGAGAAGATACAACTAATAAGTACTGCCCCCCACTCTCCACCCTCTATTCAGTGCTCAACCTCCATGCTACAGCAGCCATGTTGGAAGCTAATCTAATCAAAATCTTGTCTGAAGTGCCTTCCTCTCCCAGTTTTGTGCTATTCCAGGCCTAGAAAACACAATATGCAAAATGCAGGACCAGACTGAGATACTGACACCCAAGGCCTTCAGATGGATAGTCATGTTAGCTACTCTATTCTGGTATTCTATGCTAGAATATCAGCATAATCACTCTACCATCCTTTGCCTGTAGGCAGGCAATGGTAGAAAGATAACATCTGTGGACTTGGTTATTCTAAGAATGAAACATATCACAAATACCTCATTTTGAAAAAGCACCTTGATACCCCAAAGAGTAAGATTCAACTCTCTTCTTCAACTCAATTCTGATATCACATCACTTCTTATCACCATACTTTCAGCCAGCAGATCAGCTCTAAAACCAATCTAAGAAGTACATGAATGGTACATGTATTTTTAAAATCAGCTTAAATTATTCATTATTGCCAAATTGTTAGTCTCAACAAACCCTTCACAAGAGTCTGACTGCATAAATAGGTTAACAAATACTTCAAGCTTATATAGTGTACTTCACATAATCAACCCAACATCCCCTGAGGCTTTGACCCAAGAAACTCTTGTGAATATATGTTTTATTAGCTAATTTGAATAATTTTTTAGCTAATTTTAAGAATTTCATTGAAATACACAAAATAAGCTATAATCAACCCATCTTATAATTCAAAGAGGTTAATTCTTATAAAGGTGTCATAAATCTCAAGATTTGGAATGTCAAGTAGTCAGAAGTATAATTTTTCTATATGATCCCAATTCCTTCTTTGTGGGGCAAGGAAAAGGCAGCTGATTTCTTCTGCTTAAAGAAAGACAGAAGAAAGCCCCAATATCCATAATTAATTTTCCCTCACAGGAGGTGGCCTAATGAGGTTGTTAAAAGTATAGACTCTAAGAGCCAGTTCAAATACTGCTTTCACTATTTGTTTTGTGACCTCGGGCAAGTTACTTAACCATTCTGTGCCTTGGATGAATGGGGATATTAATAATGATAACACTTCATAGGGTTATGGTGAATATTAAATGAATAGATATAAAACACTTAAAAGAGTATGTAGCACATAATGCTACATACATGCTTGCTATCGCCACTACCACTGCCACTATCGTCACCATCTTAGCTGGGTCTTTGAATCGAGGGAGGTGCTCCCCAAATCATGCCATGACAGTCCTACAAATCAGCAAAGAGAAATGTAATTTCATACCCATCTGGCAATGCCACAGCAGGTGCTTTGAAAGTCACACACAGGTGTAGTAAGAACTGACTGACACTCACAAAGAGAGAAGTGGAAACCACTCACACAAACGAGAAAATGTTAGGGCCATCAAGCGAGTTTCTCCCTCTTAAATGGAAATGGTCCCAGTGGTCAGAAGGAGTTCGTGCAAGGTCCACAAGTATCTAACTCAGTCCTGGAAAAAACTAATATTTAAGTTAACTTTTTTGTTTTTTGAGCAAGTCTTACAGGCTAGTTGAGAGAAAATATTTACTCTTTCTGCAGAGACTTAGTACCTTTACACACAGTTAAACAGAATGTCCTTGGACAATGATTTCTGAAAATACCCATCGTTCCAAAGACTGGAATGAAGCTTCTTTAAAAACTGTTTTTCCTTAAACAGAATCTCTCACTGGGAAGTTTTTTTTTTATTAATGTTAGAATGGTAATTTATAAATTATACTTAGCATTTGAAAGCCTAGTTTCCACATAATGATACCACTGAGCAGCACATATAAAATGATCTCCAGGACTCACCTTGGAAAACTGCGGCATTCTGAATAATTAAGAACTTGAGCTCCATACTTGCAGACTGAAGCAGTTGTTCCATGTTCAATCGTGCTGTTAGTTGGTATTTTTCTTCCATCTTTCTTGAGCAGCATGTTGGGCCCTTGGGGAGACATACTTGCAAATCTGATCCTGAAACAAACAAGTTTTTCATGTTTCAGTAAGCAGAATATCACACTTACACACATTCACAGAAAAGAGGCAAACAGGGCAAAACAATGCGTGTCTTTTAAAATACAGTAAAATTTTGATTATTCAAAATTAGCATTTATCTTAATTAATCCCTTTCCCCCAGTTATCTTTTTGACTGATTCTTTTTGAATAATCATTAGAATTAATTGCCTAGGTTTGACTCATAAATTCTGTATAAACTAATTTATGGCACCAAGTATACGTCACTAAACACCGATATTTAATTTGTTGGTTAAAAGATTAATCTACACTCCTACAATTTATTTTTCTTGATTATAATTAGTGAATGAAAACACAACAAAGGAGCAATCTTCAAAATTCTAGTTATGATTTTGTAATGAAATGTATGTCTGCACAACCCAATGTTGTTTTTCAGGATAAATAAATGAAACATCAATATCATAATATCAAATCTTTGTTGTTACTGTTTAGCTAAAGGTCTGGGGCAAGATTCGCAGAGAAAACATTCAGAGAACAATATTAACATTCAGGCAATCACCAAAATCCTTTACAACTAGAACACTCTAACTTTGTCACAAATGCCGACCTCTTGTTCCTCTGAACTACTTCATTGCTACCTCTCTTACAATACAGAATGCCTGCTTTTTATTTTTGTATTTCCATAAAGATTTTCCTAATGAATGATCCCCCTGCTTATTCAAAAATTAAGGAATCAGAACTCTTCTCAGTTCTCTCATCCCAATGTGACTTTTTTACAGCATGCTTCATAGTTGACCAATCTCTTCCTCCATTGTTTAAGTGAATCTAGCCCACCCCCACACCAGACCTGTTGCTATGGCAACTCTCATCCATCTTTTCTCGCTTCCTCTTCTCCTGCCTATCACTTGTCATTGACCCTCTCCTCATCACACATCTCTCCCCAGATGACTTTTCTAAACCCATGTGATTTCTGAACTCCCTAGCCCTCACCTTTCTCCTAAGTTCCAAAACCCCACATTTTCAACTACTCTATGGGAATCTCAAATTCAACACCCCAAAATGAACTCAATGTATCCCATACACACACCCACAAAGTTCCATCTTCTGTGTTCTGTATCTCAGTTAATGATCATCACCTATCAGGTTTCCCAATGATTGAAACCTTTGTCATTCTCAGTTCTTCACTGGTGACTCAACACACTTCTGCATCCATGGAAGTCATCAGCATATGAATGAAAACTGAAGTCATGGAAGTAGATGAGAGTCATTCAGCAAACATTTATTTAGCACCTACTATGTGCCAAGCACTGTGACTATAGCAGTATATAAAGTCCCTGCCCTCAGGGAGCTTACATTCTGAAAGACAACAAATTATATGTGTATATACATACATACATACATTATTATAGTAACAAGTACTACAGAAAAATAAAACTAAAGAAGGAAAAACAACTGTGATACACATAGAGCCATAAAAAGGAATAAACTATTGATATATGTTACCACGTGGATGAATCTCAAAACCATTATGCTAAGTGAAAGGAGCCAAATCAAAAAAAATTACATACTCTATGGTTCCATTTATATAACAATTTAGAAAATGAAAATTAATCCATAGTGATAGACAACAGTTCAGTGCTTGCTGAGGGGTGGCAGACAGGGATGGGTAGGAATGAGGAAATTTGGGGAAGTGATGGATATGTTTATTGTTTTGATTGTGGTGATTGTTTTGTGGTTGTATACATGTGTCAAAAATTATCAAATCATGTCCATAAAATGTGTGCAGTTTATTGTACATCAATTATACCTTAATAAAGCTAATTTTTTAATGTTTAAAAAACAAATTAAGGAATATAGGGAATGTAGTGGTTGTAGGGGTGATTCTATTTATTTTATATAGGACAGTCAGGGAAGGCTTTTCATTAGGTGGCATTTGAGGAGAGATGAAGGAGGTAAGGGAAAGTCCCATGATTTTATATCCTCCATCAATACTAGCAAATTTTAGGGCTCAATGAATATTAAGTCCAATCAATCTCCTTCCTCTTCTGCAATTCCTGATTTACTCAAACTTTCCCTTCAATAAGCATTTCTTGAACTCCTTCTGTGGTAGCCATGAAAACGTGCATCTCAGACCTCCTACTGTCAGGAATGTAATTGACTAATGGTCCCAGCTGCTGTACTCTGAATTTACTATTATGTTGTGCCCAGGCCACAATCCCTACAGGCTGCTCCCAGCCAATGACTGAACATGGCAAAGACACTAAGTCTTGTGAGACACAGAACTTTGATGACAGGGAAAATTTTGGCTTGAGGACTCCCACTGACATTGACAAAATATTTTTTGAAACTGTACTGCAGTCTAAGATTCTTTCTATTCAACCTTCCTTCTTTTCTTCTCTCCTCTACAGGGGTCAGACCTACACCACAGTCTGATGGATCTCCCAGCGTTCTTCAGCTTCCTGCTTATTTTCATCCAAAAATGTTTTCCCCAATTAATCTCTTACACATCTACTGCCACATTGGCATCTGCTTCTCAGAGGACCCAATCTAACATATCTTCTATGTGCCAAGCACTGTGCTACATGGTGGAAGTACAGCTTTGACTAAGAGAGACATGGTCCTTACCCCAAAAAGCTCACTGTCTAAAGGGATTAACAGAGATAAGTACCTAGTTGCATGGTAAATGAGAGAAGTAAAGCAACACAGCTAGGGTGACAAAACATGTATATGGGAAATAGGGAGGACTCTCCCAAAGTCCCACATGGTCCTTGGCAAAATAAGATTCTGTAATAAACATCAAATCTTACTGAAATAAGGCTAGAAAGTACATTCAGACATTTTAGACAGCTTTTCAACAACTGAGGTTTTAAATAAGAGGTAGAGAGGAGACTAGTTAGCCCTAAGTAACCAGAAAATATATATTTTTATTACATCTTATTTCCCTAGGAATTCCAGTTAATCAAGGCCTTAATGGACGTGTCCAAGTTTCAAATTCTGCCTCACATGGCATCACTATTGGAGTCCAGGGTATTGACTCCAAGCACTCTACTTCTCCCTCCTCAAGGGAGCTGCTGACAAAAGTAGTAAAGGAGAACACAGATAATACATATCCCCAAACCTAATACAGCACTGTAATTTATAGTACTGGATGGAAAGGTGATATTTAATGTGTCAAATACAATTTGGGGTCTGGAGACACAAGAGATCAGATTTATCTCCTATAAATGTCAATCTCACATACAAGCCTTAAACCAATTTTAAATATGGTCTAAGCTTAAAGGCTTCATGATTATCTTCAGGAAAAGAAAAAAAAACAGTTAGCTCTAGCTCACTGTGTTCTTTCTACATGAGGCTACAAAATGTAATGCTATTCTAGGAGTAGAAACTGATTCAGTTTACTGGACCAAGAAGGGAAGGAGTCCCCTTAGGGAAGAGAGGCTACCCTAGATTTAAACAAAGTTGGTTGTAACATACACGTAGATATGAAAAATCCTACATAGCAGTTACTTTCCACATACCAAGTCCCTGTCCATTTAGCCAGGTTTTATTTACTTTCTTGGTAAACTGATGTAGTGTGTGTTTGAAATACCTGTATTTGAATACATCTATAAAATTAAATGGCATAGATAAAATCCTTTGTGTTTTTAAATTTCCATTGGTGATACTTCCAGTTTTGAGAAGTGGTGGGGTTCATCTGGCAGGGTAGCTGTTAGTACTGTTCATACTGCCACTAGCTTGAGCTAGTGGAAGTTATAAAATAATAGGGCTCAGACCGTTTCTCTGTGAAGTGCTATGAGTTGCTTAGATCTTTATTAAAAGGTAACAAATCACTATTTGGTGTACCTACAGAAGCCCAGAAATGACTCTTTGAATTACCATAATGCCAGTTTGGTTTGTCTTGATATGATAATTCATAAAGTAACTTAGAGCTTGCATAGTGTGCCCCTTTACTGAGGTGGTCAAGTTTCATCATTGTATAAACTCCCCCTACCTCAAGAATTCATTAAGCCAAAAATCTTTAAGGAATAAAACTTCAAATGAGAACTTCTGGGGAAACATGTCAGATGTCACAAAGAAAGATTTATGTTATATCCAAATATAAGAAATGTATATGTAGCAATATTTATCCTTACTCCCAGTTATTACTGCCTGGTTAATTGATTAAACCAGTATAATTGATCTGGGGGCTAAGAGTTAGCTATAGATTTGATTTGAGGAAACAAAATATCTATAACCTGATAAGAATCCAGGAATTCCAAACCAGGAAGGAGAGAATTATATGCCAAAGGGAGAAACATTTTTGTTTTAAGTGAAGTTCATATAACTCACAGATCAGCTTAAAATATGCCCTAGTACAAGATGGCATAAGGAACAAAATGGGCAAGGAGATTTAGGCATGCCTAAATGAAATGACAACAATGAAATATAACCATTTCAATGCATGAACCTACAGATAAAAAAAAAAGAAAGAACACACAAAACAGAAAGAAACTGAGAAAGAATTTAGAGAGGAATTGCCATCAACAAAACAAAGAATTACTCTGGGAACCAAATCCCAAGTGGGATGAATAAGAAGTAAAACCAAAGGCAAATGACTAAAGAGGTACACTGAGAACGGGTACATACTTGTATGCATAAAAGCAGAGGGGCCAATTCAAGAAATAAGATGCAACCTACAAAAGACACAGTAAATAGCAAGACATTCTTTAAGAATGTCAGGAACAAAAGAAGGTTAAAGGAAAATAGCTCCTTTATTAGACGGAAAGGAAAAGTAATGGTGGACCACACTCATCAAAGAGATGCTCACATTTTTTTGTTAAAATTGGAATTCAGCTGGAAAATGGGAAAAGAGACAAGCAATATAGCCTGGGATGGAGATAAGAAGAAGATTTAGCAATTTACTATTCAAATGAGCTAGAAAGGTTCAACTCGTTTGGGGCTTAATAACTTTCATTCCCAGATGCTAAAAAAAAAAAAAAAAAAGAAAGAAAGAAAGAAAGAAAGAAAGAGAGAATGAAAAAGAAAAAGAAAAAGGAAATTAACTAAAGTCATTACAACGCTGCTAGTTTCCATTTATTTTGGAGGATTAAAAAAGACCTTTACACTATAATCTCTTCCCCTAGATTTTTAGTTCCTGAAGAGCAGAGAATGACTCCCATCTCCTTTGGGATGCCCTGTTGATCCCATTCTGCCCTGTGCATATAGTGTTGAATTAATGAGCAATGCAGACTGAGAACACTAGTAAAGATCACATTTGTCTGTGTGATCTAAAAAGAGGGAGTGGAGACAGATGACCCTGAAAATTTTATATCTGTATGCTTAGCTTTGATCTTGGAAAAATATTTTAAAATATCACAAAAATTGATTTCCAAACATCTTGAAGATACACAAATAGATGTTTAACTTGAAGGAACTGTGAAGTAATTTACTTCTAATTATTTTGAAAAAGTCTTGCTTGCAAATTGGGTCCAGTTCTGGGTCTTATACCTGAAAAAGGATATTTGAGTAATGGAAGCTTTTCTCTGGGGATTATTCTCATGTGTATCTAAGCTGAGCACCTTACCAGCTGCCTCCCCTTCCAGAGGCTAAACCACAGGTAGTCCACAGAAGGCTCCCTGCTGATGTGTACTTTTATGTCATAGGATCTCTTAGGCTTGGCTATCTGTGGCCTTTCCTTCTTGACCTCCACCACAGGCTCTTAAGTTTGGGCCCAGGTCTTGCTCCATTTTGATTCCATTCAAGAACTTGACATTTCATACCACTCCTGGTTTCTCTTAGCCACCTTCCCCAGGACTGGGACTTCAGATCCTCTATACTATGCAGTCATAGGCTTATAATCACTCAGAGACCCAATCCCATTCCAGGCCTGAGCCCTGCCCCTAATTGGAGGACAGTGAACAATGTGTATGGGATTTTTTAAATGTGTCTGTTCTATTCGGTTTTATTCCAAATCAATAAGTATTAATGGTCTCAGCACCATAGTAGACACTACGGTGGGCAATAAAGAGCAATAGCACATACGACCCCTCTTATCGAGTTGCTTATAATTCAGTCCTAGCTCTACCACTTGCTAGTTGTGTAGGCAAGGGTATGTTATTTAACCCCAACATGTTTTTTGTCCTTATTTATAAAATGGGGTTATCAACAACATTTACTTTACAGAGTTATTGTAAGGACTGAGTGAGATTACACATGTAAACTTCTTAGTCTTGTTGGTAATAAGGTACATATTCAATACATGTTAAGTAAAATTAAAGTAAACAAATAAAAAAAAATTCATGCTAAGAAACCAGACTTTCACACACAAAAATAGGTAGAAAACAGTAAAAGTTGATCTATGGTTAGGTGATAAAAGTTGCAGTATATTTTCTGAGGTGTTGGAAATAGTCCATATTTTAATTGGGGTAGTGGTTACATGGATATATACATTTGTCAAAACTATTAAATTCTTTACTCAAAATGGGTACATCTTATCATTAGTAAATTATGTCTCAATAAAGTTGATTTTTTTAAATGTGTAATATGGGCAACATTTGCTAGATAAGAGAATGCTCAATAGAGGCTCTAGGGGTCAAAGAAGGCTTCCAGGAGGAAGTGGGGCTTGAGCCAGAGAGTAAAAGATGAAAAGTATTTGAAGAGGCCAGTGGGTGAAATGAGTTTGGCACCAGTGGATTGCGTGCAAGACTAACCTACTAGAATCCAGGGCATAGCTAGCTTATCAGGTAAGACGGGCCAGAATTTGAAGGGCGTTGAATGCAGACAGAAGCCTGTGGGCTTGACCCCATAGGTAATTAAGGTCCACTGTTGGTCCTCAAGCAAAGGCATAATATGATGAAGAGTGCTATTTAGAAAGATTAGTCTTACAGCCTGAAATTGGGAAATGGACTAAATAACCCCTCAAGGTCACTTCCAGCCCTCCGATCCTCTAATTAGCTTTATTATGTTCTATATGTTGGTTATTTTACTAGACTGCAATTTTAGTTAATGACTATAAATTGTCAAAAATCACATTAAAAAACACATTAAAGGACAGAAATATTAATGTAGACCTTGATCCTTACACTTTCCTAAAAGCAGATAGAACATATTCAAACAGCAACAGAAGAGAGTAAATCATCAGGGCTCAGTAACTATGAAAATTGAAATCTTTTCCATATATATGATGATTTGACAAATCTCATTGCCAAAGTCTGCTTTATGAATGGCAGATTATTTCTTTTTGCTAACAAAGGTACAATGTGCTGAAAACAATAATGTAATATTGTCATTAAAGTAATATTAAGCAAATGAATGAATGATATCCAAAGCTGGTTGCTTCATAACTTGTAGGGAAAATAATAGGTGCCTATTAAAATTATCCAAAGGATTAAGTGCAGGTTTGCAGGTTGCTCCACAAATGAACCAAAAAAAAAAAAAAACACCACGTACCAGGCATTTTTAAAGGTTTTTTTTTAATGGAGGACAAGTCAATTTGCCATCCAAAAATATTAACTAATTTCCTTAGCATATAATAGGGACTTGCTATTAACAACGGTGCCTTTCCCACTAATTTAATCATTATCTAAATCAAATCTTACACGCTCATTAATTTCTTACTAATCAAGCTAGGAATACAGATGAAAGAAATGGCTGCATTTGAAACCAGTAGAGAAAGCGATGATTGCTAGTGGAAGGAATCATCCTAGAGAACCCAGCTGAATGTTACCATTCTGTCATTTAGCCTGAAAGAACATAACCTTGCAGAGGGCAAACCTGGGCATCATGAGCTCAGACTTTAAATCAAAGGTCATGCCTGGAGCCACCACAGACTGGTTGTGTAAAAGGCAGGCCAACATGTTGCTACCACACTGGAGTACTAGGAGTTTAAAGCAACCCTGGAGATAAGCCATTGTCTAACCCTGAGACGTAAAGAATGAATTTACTCCCAACTGTCAATTAACCGCATATCATTCACACCTGCATATAATTTCATACCCAATAAAGGCTGAATCCCTAGATCACTATCCTCTCCCACAAAGAGATTCTCTCTGGACCATATTTCCAACTAGCAGTCAACATGTGCTCTGGAAGTTCAAATTCACTGATTACATTCAGCATGCCAACATGGCAAACTCATCTGACATCTACTGAATGCCTACTTTGTGCCAGGGACTATGCCCAACTCAATGAATACAATAATGAACAAAATTCCTGCCTTGGAGTTCACACAGTGGTCCAGAAAATGGGTTCCCAATAAACTAGAAACTAGAAACCTCTAAGTCATTCTGAGCACCTCACTTGCCTTCATCCCCCATAACCAAATGTCACTAATGCCACTGGTTCCCTCATCATTCCCTTCATTTCCATCTTTGCCTTATTACTCACCTCTTTTCACTTGGATAATTAGAACAACCTCTAAACTGACCTTTCTGCCTCTACACTCTTTTCCACGTGAGTTCCAGAGAGATATTTCTAATGTACATATATGATCACATCATTCTCCTTCTTAAAAAATCCTCCGAAAAATGGAGCAAGAGCACAGAGGTGTGAATGTGGCTGGCATGTTGAGGAACTGCCAAGGAACCTGGTAAAGTGAGAGGAAAGAAAAGTGAGCTGGTGGAGAGTGACATGGACCAGATGAAGGGGAGCTATGTGAGTCCTACTCCAAGATAATTCCTACTTATCTTTGGTGATTCTATTTGTTTTATATTTTCCAGATTTACTGAAGTATAATTGACTCCTAATTATCTTTATATTGGATTTTCGCATGAGAGAGCATTCGTGGGAACAAAAAGAGATGTACTCCACCAGCTTTCTGTCCTTTGAATTCCCATAGTACTCTGCATCCTTTATAAAGACATTTCTGACACTAACTTGCAATCATAGTTATATTTGCATACCTTCTCTCCAGTAGATTTAAGTCCCTTAATGGAAAGACCTTTGAACCCTTGACTGACTCATCTTTGTATCTCAAGAGACCTACTGAGATTTGGGCTTAATGCCCTCCCCTCTCACTTGAAACCAATGCCAGAACTTTAAGATAGTTCAGTTTTAAAGAAACTAGGTCAGATTAATTACTACTACTACAGCAACTTTTAGAAGACCAGCATACTATTCCAGGGAAAATGAAGCGCGCGCGCTCGCTCTCGCTCTCGCTCACTCTCTCTCGCTCTCTCTCTCTCTCTCTCTCACTCACACACACACACACACACACACACACACACACACACACACACACACACACACATGCATGCACAGTCTATTTATACAGGGGGAACCCCCTTATAAAAACAAAATTGGGTTGGAGAACAATGTCAGATACTCTGGAGTTGGGATAAAGAATCTTTCAGTTTAGAATTCTGCCACATGGACTAAACTATGGCAATTTTTCTGACTCCCCTAGTTACTCTCTCACTAATTATTATTCTACTCAGATAAGTAGCTGAGATTCTATCTTTCAGGAGATGTATAATTTTTATTTTCCAGATATAATCTTCAAATATGCAGACCTGAAGCACAGCTGAGAATTTCAACACCGTAGGCCCAAAGTTCTAGGCCCTTTCCCCAGTGTATGAAATCGTATTAGGAGGGAAAGAGCCCTTCCCTACCAAGAAAAAAGTGTTATTATCTGTTATGCTACCAAATCTGCTGTGTGACTTAACCAAATACCTTCTCAAATATTGGCCAGACTAGATGACCCCTAAGGTAATTTCAGGTCTGAGAGTCTAAGTTCCCCAACTGTAGGTTAACTTATAGTCACTGAGCCCATCTAGACTGGGCATTGAGAGGACACAAAAGAAGCAAAGGACTTGCTTCTGCCCATCTAGGAAATTTTGCTAATAGCACTTGGCTAAACATGAACATGAATATATATGGCCAAGACAAAGACCAAAAACAGATACAGCCTCTACAGTGCTTCACTCCATGTAATAACCACATTCCCTTTGTTTTTGGAGGCCGACTAATGTCTGATAGCTTCCTGACGGGATGGCATGAAGTGGCAAAGGGAGGGACTCTAAAATCACCAGGGTGTGAGCCCCAACTTGGCCAATTAGCTGTATGATTTTAGGCAAGTTACTTAATCTCTGAGCCTCAGCTTCCTTATGTATAAAATGGGGATAATAGCACCTACCTCTCAAAGTGGTTGTGAGGATTAAACTCTTATTTAATGTTTTCCAAACATATGCCTCCATTTCCTGCTTCCTTGTTTTGTTCATGCTATTCCTATCCCCGAAGTGCTCTTCCCCCTAGCTTCAGCTATTAAAATCTCATCTATAAGGTGCTCTCTCAAGTGTATCGTTCATAATGTTTGTCTCCCCTCCCTCAGCTACACTCCCCACCAAATAAACCTCATAAACTGTCAACTCAGAATTTTCAGCACACTTTGTATCTCTCATACTGAATTTTGCGACCTAGGTTTTATAGCTATTGGTATACTTTTCTTATCCCTACTATTAAATTGTAAATTTATGTAGCCAGAACGAGATCTTGACCATCTTTGAATTCCCTGACATGTCAAAATGCTCAGTATACAGTACATATTCAAGTGCTTGTGGAAGGAATTAACAAATACTCAACAATGAGACCCTGCTTCCTACACATAGTAAGTTACCTGCATCTTAAAACAGTCAAGCACAATTTGGGTAGCAATATCAGGGATACTACAGAAAGGACTCCTGCACTAGATGGGAGGCCTGACCTAATGATCTCCAAGGTTCTTTTCTCTCTGCATTTCCAAGAAGGCCATATTCTAACTTACCGATCTCTTTATATACCAAGGTTGTTAATGGCCATAAATGTTAGAACTGGTCTTTTTGTCATAGGAAAGCATGACAGCATTTCTTCAGAGAATATATCATCTGTGATCACTATATATTTTCCACTCTGCATGCAAGTTGTACCTAAAACTCAGTATACTTGAACCTAAAAAAGGCTGGCTTTTGCTTCACAGATATTGCTGACTTCCAAAACTCCCTGTAGCTGATATTTTAGCAAACCACAAAAACTAAGTGTAAAGTTACAATAGATTGAAAGCAAACCATCACCTCGAGTCTACAGATCCTGTGAAAAAGTTTTCAGATGGTTAATAAGTAACAATCCCTTTCTATGGCTCAAGTGTTTAGAAAAAAATGTATGTTCTAAGAAAAAAAAAATCCAAGAGTCATGAGTTAAGACATAATGTCTATGCTGAATATGGTAGCCTATTCTGTTTCAGAACTCTTCTTCTGATCCTGAGTGACTTATGTGAGTCGGTTTGTTTCTCAGGTCCTGAATTTAATCATTTAGAAAATGGATTAACAGAAATTGCCACCCACATTCCTCTCAGGAAAACATACTGAAGTTTTACAACCAACTTTAACCTTCTCTAAAGCAAGTTCCCCTTAGAGAACTGTGGTAAATTGATATGATTCAAGAGGTCCAGAAAGCCCTCTTCTCTAATGGGTTGAATGGTGTCCACCAAAAAAGATATGTCCATGTCCTAGGCCCCTGAACCTGTGAATGTAACCTATATGGAAAAAAGGGTCTCGCAGATTTAACTAATTTAAGGATCTCAAGATGAGATCATCCTGGATTATCTAGATGGGCCCTAAATCCAATGACAAGTGTCTTCATAAAAGACATACAGAGGAGAGACACAGGAAGAGAAGGCCTTGTGAAGACAAGGGCAGAGATTAGAATGATGCAGCTACAAACCAAGGAAGGCCTGGAGCCACCAGAAGCTGAAGAGGCAAGGAAAGAGTCTCTCCTAGAGCCATTAGAGGGAATGTAGCCCTACCAACATCTTGATTTTAGATTTCTGGCCACTATAATTGTGAGACAGTAAATTTCAGTTGTTTTAAGCCACCAAGTTTGAGGTAATTTGTTATGGCAGCGCTAGGAAACTAATACACCCACTTCTGTCCCTCTACCCCACCAACAAGTATTTGCCCAATAATGTCTAAATGTTTCACCATGAGTGAGTTACTACTTTGGTTAAGCAATTTCATCAGATGTTGTTTTAAAGTGCAACATTCCTTAAGTAATTCCCTAATACCTCAAGGCTAAAGGGTTTACTTGATATCTTCTTTTAGCACAGGTAAGAAGGGAGGCAGGGGAAGGTAATCCAGGACACCTGGATAAGGACTAGGGGCAATGTCAAAAGGATTTTTAAAAAAAGATAAAAAGGATCAAAACAAAGTTTTTTCTAGTGTCAGCCTTGAGAAAGTATACTGACAGAGCCTAAATGTTACTTAAACAGCAATACACCCATATTATAAGAACCCTTTGCAGAAGTGAAAAATAAGATTGCCTCAGTCGTTGGCTCATATTCCAGAAAGTCTGTTAAAAGGGTGCTCAAATCAATCGAAATGTCTCATTCCACTGCTCTGATGCATTTGTTTTCTTATGCTTAACAAATTAGGTATATTTGGATACATAAAAAAATATTTCAAGCTATTAGTAATTAAATATTCACAAAGAGAGCCAGGCAACAATAAACAATGCCTATCAGTCTGGGCCTCCAGCCCAACCATGAATTTGGCAGTCTCTCGTCACACCACATTTGCTCTAGGCTTCTGTACTTCTGGAGATGCTGTTTAACCAGCTCCCAGGCAAATCTTTTCGATGCCCAATTGCCCTCACTGTTAAGATGCTTTTCCCAATTCTAATGACTAACTTAAATTTCAGTTTCAAGCCATTGCACCTTGTAATTACATTCTCAGCCACTGTAAATAATCTGTGCCCTCTATTTTATCTTTCTTCTTTCCCTATGATAGGAAAAGCGAGTCAGTTGCCTTGTTAGTACAACATACACATTGCACCTGAGCAAAATGCAACCAAAAGAAAATCACTCACTCACTCTTGATCCCTAACTGAGAAGCAATGTTATTGATCTCTTCCTTTTTCCTATCCTTCAGCTGATCTGAGTGTCTACACTGACATGCTCTAATGCTGTGGCATTTATGCCATCTTGGGGAATAGCTGTGTAAATGCTCCAGTAATTTTTATACATCTTGGACATACTGTTGTGTTAGTAGAACTTAAATATATGAAGGACTGGGAAGGACAGTTTTTCCTCATCCTCCTCCCACCCTCATGTAATATGAATCAAAATCCTCACTAATTGGTCCTCCTCCTGCATATTACTTAAGTGTAGACTTGGTGGCAACCCCTTTCTGTGGAAGAGATTTAATGAAGGAGAAAGTGCATGGGAGAAAGTTGGCAAGCAAAACCATTACAGAGGAATTGTAAGATACTTGGAGACACAAGGAGTTTGGGTAAGCTGAGGATGGAAGCTAAACTATATTGTTACACACACACACACTCACTGGTGAGTTCACTTTACCCCAAGCCAAATGTTTTCTAAAATTGAAGAAAATCTAAGTTATTAATGCATCACATAAGAGTTTTCAACAATGCTCAGTAGTGACTTTTTTCTATCCTTTCTTTCTTCAGGAGCTATGAAAAACAAAAATAAATCACCCAAACAGGTGATTTGGGGATTTCCCTTCCATTGCCATGATTTCACTGAAAAACTCAAAAATTGCTAATAGTAACTTCATTCTCCTGTCAAGCTATGGGTGATTCAGATACAGAGCTCTCCAGAGCCCAGTGTGGGCTCCAAGAGGCAGCGCCAGGAGGGCTCCAGATCAAGTGGAATGAACAAAGCCTGGATTCAGGGTCTCCCTGTGTGCTTCTAATCTTAAATGACCTGTCTTCAGAAAGCTACCAGCTCTCAATGCCACAGCAATTTGGTTCACAAATATCTGCCTCATTAATTTTTACTTTTTTTAAAAAGGGAGAACTGAAATAAAAGAGAAATGTTGACACAGGAACTATGGAGCCAATTTTCTCAAACCCAGTGCTGACAACGCGTGTCTAAGAAGTGCTGGGTTCAAGGTAGCCGATGCTACAGTGAGCTGAGGCAGTGAAGAAAACAGGTTGATGGAATCACTGAGGCAGTTCAACTCACAGAAGGAGATAACCTTCACTGAACAGGAAAATCGAATGCCTGTGACCTCTGGCTGCTGAGCTGCATTCGGGTTGCAGCATTCCCACAAGTTCAAGCCACTGCTCTTCCCATGCCCTCCTCCTCCCCCACTCAACAAATATGGAGACCTCTGCATACAGCGTCCCCATCTGTCTACATGTCTGCCTCCCCACCAAGAGCAGGGAGAGTGGAATATTTGACTTCAAGTCACCAGCAGCCCCCAGCATCTCACACATACTGAGTTCTCAAAATTGGTTTTCGGAGTAGTTCCTAGAAATGCTGAGCCCATCACAGAGTAACCATTAGAAACATGGCTCTAGAACCAGACCAAGTGTTTTTAATTCATTTCATAACAATTCAACCTTTGACACAAGTGGGTGTAATTCATTTCATAACAATTTGACCTTTGAAACTGTAAGCCTCAGTTTCCTCATCTGTAAAATGGAGAAAAAATAATAATACCCACCTGGTAGTGCTTTTGTGAGGATTACATGGGTGTTGCCCATAAAAGGTGTAGCACAGCACCTGGCTCAATAAATGTTAATGATTATTAGCACTGCCCCCCCAGGTGCTCAATAAAAACTTGCTGAATTGAACTCACAGCAGTGGAAATGACTAGCAGATGTGAAGGCAGCCTGGGCATTTTTTTTAGGTTTTTCCCACCTCACTCTGCACCAGATGACCTGAGATTCTTTTTCTTTCTTTCTTTTCTTTCTTTCTTATAGAAAAAGGACAGAATAGGGGATAGTTAGGCTCTACTTTTGCTGATCTTCAGTTTTTCATTCAGGGCAGAAAACCAAATCTGGCAAAGTCAGACAGATGATTTTTGAGAAATATGACAAGGCTATTAAAAACTCTAAATGAAAGTTGTGTAATGAGCATGAATCTGAATACATTTAAATTTCCTCTAGATCCAGGAATTCCAGCAATATCTTTATATATTTTTAAAATGTGCTTTTGCAAATGTGAGAAGACCAAGGCCCTAAAAGATAGCAGAATTTCTTCAAGGGTGGGGGTGGGGAGGAGACACAATTGTCATGAAAATTAACCCCTGAAAATGCACTGGATTTTATTACCGAATGAATGCCTGAGGAGATTACTAAATTTTTAGGGTCTTTACTATTAAGAGAGCAACCTGCATGCCTGAAATAATTAAGAAGAGACTCAATTATCTAGTAAACTGAAATTTCAAACCACCCTGCTTACCTAAATGAGAAAAGCTGCTTAGACTAAAGCGTCATTACTTGTATTTAAACAAGCCTTAGCAAAGATATACAAGGAGCTAAAGAATAGGACCCCACTTTCTTCCCTAAGCCACAACAATGCCTGTTTATGTAAATAGGATTTTCAATAACAGAACGGAATCTGAAAAAAAAGATTTTCATTATTGTCTCTGAAAAATGCAAATGCAGAAAATGAAAGTCAAGGGGTTTTCACTATGATAGGTACTGAACACCCTAAAATATTTAGTCTACATAGGCCTGAGCCTGGATTCCAAGTAGATCTTAAAAAAAACAGGCAATGACTCTCTCCTTAAAAAGGTATAAGAGAGCACAAAGGTTTCTCTGACTCCATGGCGAGTTGAGTGCATATTTATTCAAAAACTCAGTTTAAAAAGAAGTAAAAGTAGTAGAAGAAATCTATTTACCTTTACTTGGCAGCCCCTTCCAAAATCTGAGCCAAAATATAAATATCATTGCATCTGTCATCATCACCATCTGACAATCAAACACTCCCTCATGACCATAACGACCTCCAGGCGCAAACTAAAAGCTCATTAAAGAATATATGAAAGCTATTTATAGAAGAACTAAACAAAGACTGAAAGAACTATTAGCAAAATTAATTCAACTGTTCATACTTTTGACAACTATTACTATTTGTTTGAACTCAAGTGTCCAGCTCCTTCACTGACAGGTATTGATGACTACAGAGATAGCACATATCCAGAGTTTAAAACTGACCTTGTAGTTTTAGGTTCAATAACTCAGGCTTTGACCTATACTCTGTATATCAACCTTCCTGTTGCTGTTTAGGCAGCTGATAAGAGGCAGAAATCCTTCTTGCTCATTAGGCCATTAGCTGCTGTTAAGCAAAGGGCTAGGGATGGGGGTGTTCATTGGCCCGCAGGAATGTGCCAGACTCCACATATAAAGCCAACCCCAATTTGGGGTTAAGAATTTAACCTTAAAAGGCTGACAAGTCATAAATTTGCCTGAGGTTCATATATATGTGTGACTTTCACAGTTTATATTTCCTAGCCAGGACTCAAAGTCAAAACATGCCCCTGATTAATGAATGGTACTAATTGTTATTCCTGACTTGAGAACATTAGTCTTTATCCAAAATATTTTCTTAAAAAATACACACTCTCATACTAAAATTCTCTGCTTAAGGGAGTTGGGATAACCAGTTAGAAAATAAAATAGGAAGCGAAGCCTAAGATTATCTGTTACTGGGTGCTACCATTTCGGTAATCAAAATTGACTTCAAAAAGCTTCCATTTTATTGTGTCCATTCAAGCAAAGTGCAAAGGAATGCCTCCAAATCTAAACATCTGAGATAAAAAGCAACCATCTGTGACTGCACAAACACTGAGCTGGGCAGGGGTGGAATTAGGGGGAGGGCTGAAGTATCTTCAAGCACATTTTTATCTAACTTATCTTGTTAAATATTTATACATAAGTGCATAACCTAACAACCTTGGCCAAGCATAAAGACAAAAAAAGAATTCCAAGGAATAGTCTAATTGGAATATACTTTCTAACCTGAAGTCAAATTTGAAACTAAGGCAATAAAATCCTACAAGTGCAACAATATCCCTGAAATGTGAAAAGCATCATCAGGGAAAAGCAGGCTACAATTTGGTTAGCCTACAAGGTAGGTGTCAGTTCGAATCCACACTAGCAGAGTTTTAAGGCTTATCTTCAGAAAAGGGAAAAGGCATTCGGTGTAAGGAAAAGATTTCTAAGAGGAAAGATGCCATTTGCATTCACTGAGAATTATGACAGTGAGAGAGAATGCAAAACATAGCAATAATCTAAGGTACAAGTCAGATATATTTAGCCTTGCCCTATCTATACAAAAATCATTTTAAATACTCAGAATTCTTAGAAAATGGAATGTAAATTCATGGGTGCGTATTTTAAAGCTCTTCATCTCCAAACTAAATGAGGAATCAAATTTCACAATATCCCAAGAGAATTAACCAGGTCCCCAAACCAAATAAGTGGGCAGAAATGGAAAGCCTGTTTTCTGTCCAGAATCACTGAGGGCAGGTGGATGTGGAGGGGGCAGAGGAAGATGGGGGAAGAGAGAAAAGGAAATCAGGAGCTACAGGAAAAGGAAACAACTTAAAACTAAAATACAGAGGAAAATATAAAACATTCCACTCATCTATTTTTTTAGAGAACAAGAAATACAAAACCATTCAATAAATATAACAAACCATAAAACACTTTCTGTTCTAAATTATTACCAGTTGAGAGTGTGTGGAAGGTAAAAAGGAGGAAGGTGAAAAGGGAAGATGTGGGGAACAGTCCAACAGATGATGAAGGGAGGTCCCTCAGTAGCTCTGAAGGTACACTGAGCCCCAGAAGGGCTGTACGCAGAGCACCCGTGTTCCTTTAGCTATGGGTGTCAGAGCAACTTGGCCTATTTCTTATCACTACTCTATGAAATGTTCATAGGCTTTGGGGAATTTTACCCAGATCTGTTCATTGATAATATATTCTCATTACCATTAGGACCTAACTTGAAAATAAAACAAGATATTCTTGAAGGGTGGGAGAGGGAAGATTCTGAATGACTGAATGAATGCTGGTTCCAACATCACTTTCAGGCTTTGTGAATGAGTAACCTTACTCTCTCGAAGAACAAAGAAAAGGCAATTTGACAGTTTTTGAAGGCCAAAAGAACCTTCAGGCAACGTTATTAAATTGACCCACAGCACTGAAGTTTCAAAGGCAAGAAATGACTTGGGTTTTAGAAATTAACACTTGTATAAAACCTTCAGAATTTCGTGAGGGGAAATAAGCCTTTATTTCAGAAATAAACTTTGAAGTTTGAAAGCAAAGCAGAAACTTTGTTTCTGAAAACAGAAGGGACTATTTGAAACACTGAGCACAGTTCTTCCATGGCTCTTCAAAACTCTTAAAATTTCTACTGTGACTTCTGGAGTTGGCCAGAGAAGATATACCCCAGAATGCCAGCAAATGAGAAAATGGAAAACCATTATGTCCCTAGGGTAAGAACAAAATGATCTCAGAAGATACTTACCTCTGGCCACATTAAATTAAGCCAAGGATTAAACTGGAGGTTCTACCTATCTGCAGGAACAAAGACTGTTTTCCAAACTAGTCACAAAGTTATTAGCCATCCAACAGAGATCTTGTACAATTTCTCTAGCCCATTCTTTCTTACATTCTTATTCTCATTCATTCTCTCCCTCTCCTTATTCCTCCAACTCTCTAAATCCCTCCCTCCTCTTCCTCTTCGCTTCCCTTCCTCCCTCACTCATCCACACATTTCTTATGTATAAGTCTCTAAGGCCACATCAATGAGTGCATAGCTGAAGCACAGCACAAATGTGAGAAATCAAAAGAACATTGATCTATTATGTGCAAGATCCTTTCTTAAGTGCTGCAAGGAGTTTACACTTGGAAGTAGCCCTTTTCAAACTTTAATATGTATATAAATCTCCTAGGATCTTGTTTAAATATACCAATTCTGATTTAGTAGGTCTGGGAAGGGACCTAAGATTCTGAATTTCTTACAAGCTCCCAAGTGATGCTGACGCTGCTAGTCCAGGGGCCATACTTTAAGCAGCAAGGTTCTATTAAGAAGAAAAAAGTCAAGAATATAAATAATAACAAGAGCAAGCATGAAATGATTCATGAAGATGGCATTGCACTGACACCTTGGGTATGACTACAGCAAGCACGGATGAGAGGATGACAGTCAGGTAGTCTATAGGCAAAGCCCTGAAGGCACAACTACAGGGTCCTTTCAGTAATGAGTTAGCAGCCTGTTATGCTTAAGTAGAGGACACACAAGCCAAAAGGGTAAGCCTTAGAGACATGATGGAAGCAGACATGCAGGACTTAGCCATTTAACCTGAGTGTGAGATGTATAAAAAGAGAAGTCAAGGATGATTTCAAGGTTTCAAGTCTGAGTACCAGGCAGAGATGCTATCATCAGAAATGCAGAATGTTGGAGAAAGGCAGGTTTGTGCAGGTAGAGAAAGAATATGATAGATTATTTTTGTCTCTGTTGAAAGCAAAGCATTGTGAGGACTTCTGGATGCAGATAGCCAGCAGGCAACTGGGAAATAATGAACTAAAAGCAAGGAAGAGGTCAGGTTGGAAAGAGATATGGGAGTCATTCAAACAACGAAGATAATAAAGTCAAGGGAATGGATGTAAGGATGAACGAGAGAGAGCAGTAAGGGCAAAGGACAAGTGCTGTTGAAACACTTGCAACTAATAAAGGGTTGGAAGAAGTGGGCAAACAAGCAAAGACAGGATAAGCTTTACAGTAGGAGGGTAACCCAGAGTAAAGAATGTCAAAGGAGTGTGGGAATTTAGGTCAAATATTTTATATCCGGACCATATTCTCTCCCCTCATAATCAAATGGGTATACTAGAAATAGCATGAGCTAAGGAGTGAGACAAATCTGGAAGCAAATCCTGGCTCCACCACTTACATAATCTTTGGGAAAGTAAGCCTTTCGTCTGTAAAATGGAGATAACATCACTTACCTTTCAGGTTTGCTAGGAATGTTAAATGAGAGATAAAATATAAAGCAACCTAGTAGGCACTCAGTAAATGGTAGTTTCAATGATCTTTGGCCCTTCCAAAGTATCCCATCAACCTGAAAGTGACCTCAAAAATCTACTGGAGAACAAGGGGTTTCAAGCTTACATCAAATGACAGTAGAAACCCTGATGAAGACAACCTCTTAAACAATAAGGACATTAAAGAAGCCAGTCATGCTGGAGAAACAGAAATTTATACAACCCTCTCCCTCTGTCAACCAAAAAATACCACATCTCCATAGACACTTAAGAAAAAATCAGCCCAATTACACAAGTATTCCTAGTATTTGCTTGGAACCACATGTTTCAGAGGCTAGCCAGCAGGGTCCAGTCTAAAGTGGAATAGAGATCAGACCTCCAAAAGCTACAAACTGTTACTGCTTTCATTCTCCATGTGGGAGAGTGCTCCCCAGAGGGAGGGCCAGGGGAACCTCCATGTTGGAACCAGGCAGGTCAGTGGAACACAGAACTTGCAGATACTTTATGAGTGGCTGTATTGTTTGTATATAAGATATGTGAAAGCAAGGCTTTCATGACACACATGTTAAGTATGATTGTGAAAGACCACCCACTGCTAATAGTAACAAACAACTTTCAAACAGTTTAAATAACACATATAATCATTAATTATTTATATCAAAAATCATAGAAGTCTGATCCCTTGATTCTAATGTATTTCTTTCTTTCTCTCTTTCCCTCTCTTGCGCTCGCTCTCTCTCTCTCTCTCTCTCTCTCTCTCTCTCTCTCATTCTCGCTCTCTCTGTGTGTATATATGTGTGTGCCTGTCTGTACACGTGTGTGTGTATTTGGTGGTACATTATTTTACTTGAAAAGTCTTGGACCATGACAACATATATTCATACTTCTCTTAATCAAGAAAGTTCTCGAAGTCTTTGGCAGTTTTTTTTTTTTAATCACCAGATGTTGGCAAAATCCATCTTAAGACATGTCACATGCAAAACCCTGGAAAATATCATCCACACCCATGACTTCCAACTTGAGCTTATATTCTGATGAGTCCCAACTATGCTTCTCCTAAACTCCAGAAGAATAAATACGCTCTTTCCCAGTGATCTCATCTATTCCCAGAGTTTCAATTACCATCTATATGCTGGTAATGTCCAAGTATATATACACAGCCTTGATTTCTCTGTTCTGTGATCTGAAACACAACCTCAATAACTAGCAGACATTTCTGCCTCAATGTTCAAAGGATACTTCAAACTCAATCTGTTCAAAATCAAATTCATTTCACCCCTTAAAAATATGTTCCTCCTATATTTTATTCATTTTTTCAACAAATACATACTCAGCACCTGTACTCAAAGTCATAGTCTCACTACCCAGAAAAACTTGAAGTTCTAGACTCTCCCTTTTGTCCTCATATTCAGTCACCAAGTCATATCTACTCTACTGTCTCTATTCTCTCAACTTTATCATCTGCATTATTAAAACACCCAGCTATCTATCTCTCACTCTCCAGTCCTGCTCTATATTAAGTGACATTTTCTTTTCTTTAAATGTGTTCACGGATCCTCATCATCCTTGGATACAGCCCAGGGAAACTGCTCAGCATTTCCTCCCTACTTCCCTAGTTCATCTTCCCTCCATTTTCCCCACATCTGTGCTCCAACCAACCCAACCTATTCCAGTTCAACAAATGTGTCATTTTATCTCTTAACTCTGTGCCTTTGCACATACCTTACCCAACAGCTCACTTAAGGCAATTAGGCACCCATCCTCTACATTTCAACAGCCCCCCAGATCCTCACAGGGTGCCCAGCTCTATGGCAGCTCTCATTCTGCCATCTTGACAGCCATGATGTTCCTTATCTGGCTCCCTCCCTAGGCACCAATTTTATCTTATTAATCAGCTTCTAGCTCAGTACCTGGCACAGAGTCAGTGCTCAATAAATGTTGGTTAAAGTAAAAAAAATGAATGAAAAACTATTAAATATTTGTGTAAAAATAGCATATAAAGTTAATTATTAGTTTTTTTTTCCTTTTATGAGAATTCCTATCTGTTTTCCAAAAACAATTGGTCCCCAATATCATAAAACCTAACCTGGAAACTGCCTCTTGGGTCAGATTCTCATTCTTATGGAGCTCAACATGCAATGCAGCCAGGGCTAGAAGTATTTCTCCAAAATAAGGCAAATTCACAGTATTGGTTGACCATGATTACTTTAACCGGGATCACATCCCTATACTTAGGGAAATGATGGAACTTGATAAAGGAACAGTAGCTCGATGATATCTATGACAATTAGCTCTGCAAGAACTTGGGGCCAATTCAACTGAAAAAGGTTTACTGGAGCTCTGAAAAGCTGTAACCCCTAGCTGTTCCCAGTGTAAGTTAGGCTTATTCTCTAGATTATGAAGGGTGTACAGATATAAGGATATTATTTGTGTGTATACGATTGTATAAATGTGTATGTGTTGGAACCAAGGAAGTCAGTGGAATGCAGAACCTGTAGACACTTTATGAGTGGCTACATTGTTTGGACCTAAGATATATGAAAGCATGGCTTTCAGTAAGGTATGACTATGAAAGACCACCCACTGCTTAGAGTAACAATTAACAACTTTCAAACAGTTTAAATAGCACATAATCATTAATTGTTGCTATCAAAATAATATAAATATATATAATCTATTAATATAAATATATAAAGCATATCCAAACACCACATTTGGATAAAGCTGTGGCTAAAAATCTCTCTCTACTTGTCACTTCCTCCTCAAAATTCAGTTTTAAAAGAGGGGCAACAAGGCTCCCAGGATCACAGAAAATAGATAAATAAGCTTTCACTCCATCAAGCCTTCTCCAGTCTCTGCTGCAGCTCAACTTAGACAATGACACATTCAGAGAATCAGTCATTCTCTAGGTCTATGCCATCCTAGGATTCATTCGACAGTCCTCTAGAGTATGTCTTTAAGTGTTTATTCTTACATTCATTCCAAACTTTATTAATAACTCTTTAAGGCACTCTATTCACCACTCTAGAGGATATCATGATGAATCAAACATGGCTCCTGCATTCAACAAGCATAGGGTCTGACAGAGGCTATGAATAAGCTATGCACTTCAAAATACATGGATATTAAGTAAGAAGTACAGATAAAGTATTTCTGGGAACCAAATGCAATTGGGGCATATCTCTGTATTATCTCTGCACAAATTTCCATATTCAAGTATTTCCCAATCCTTTCAGTCTGTTATGTGCCAGTTAACTTTCTGATATATATCAGCGTGAAGGTTAATCTCCTTCCTGTATCTGTCATTCTAACTCTTCCTCTCTTCACCAGGTTCCCCTCAGCTTCAATCATCCAAACCAAAATTTGACAAAGAGCAATGGAGAATTCCACGATTCCATAATTAATACATACTACAAGTACCAAGGAGCAGAACTATAAATAAGGAGGAAACTATACAAACAGAATTTTAATATTATTTTCAAATAAAAATCATCCCCTTCCTTTTTATCCTCTTTCCTACTTGGGCCTCTAGCTGAAATAAATCCCAATGGGCCATCCCTAGCCAACTAATTGAGTTTTCTCAGCTGACTTTTAAAAGTTTGCTCTAATGCATGCAGAAATTAAGAGAACTCTCATGAGGCCCTTTATCCTACTGCAATAAAATTTCTGTGGCTGAAAATCCACTTTGAATATATACTTTTAAATGTACATTTATAAAGCTTTATGTTATAGGTAAGAAACACCAAACAATGAGGAAAAATTTACATACATTCAGTATATGTTTCTATAACTGACACCAAGTTGCATTATTTTCACAAACTTAAATACCACATATCTGTAAAGTGAAAATAAATATGTTTCCATGTATACATAGATATATTTAATTTATCTTTAGGCTACTTAAAATAGCCTTGTAAACAAGCACAGAATACTTACCTCTTGTAAGACCTAGCTAGTCTATTTTTTCTAGAGTTATAGTACAGCCGAATGAACTAAACCAAAGTCCTTTATCACTTACTTATATACAACAAATGGATTTTTGACCTGAAAAAGTAATTACTTTTTAGAAATATTAGTATATTGAGTAAAAATGTATCAACTACTTAAATATTGGTTTTATGAACATTTTATGTTCATAATACATTTCTAACTCCATTTATTCATTTAGTCTACAAATATTTATTAAGTAGCTATTATTTATAACATGCACTGTGCTAGACACTGGGGATACAAAGATAAGATACAGCTCCTAATAACCTCAAGATCATATTCTAATAGAGAGATATAGATACTTGTGAACACATTCCTTGAAGATGCCATAATCAAGATTTCTAATTTTTCAGCAATACACTTATTTTAAAAAGGGAAACTCAAAAAGGCCAATTAAAATTCTGCTCTAAAAGTTTGCCTTATTCTGGATGTATAAGAAATAAGTACACACTTCACTGTGAAAATTTTGAAAAAAAATACATAAAACTCTCAAAATCCTCACTTTTGAGAAACATACATCTCTCAACTTTCAGGTGGATAGATGGAATACAATGGGTAGAGGTTTCTTTCATATTTTTAACATCCTTGTGCCTTCTTATTGCACTTTCAATTGTATTTTATCTCCTTATCAATTATTTATCAATATAAGCCTATTAAATATACTTCAAAGAGTTTAGTAGATTTACTAATCTAGCATGTAAATACAATTTCAGCTACTAGAAGAAATTAACTGTTTGAAACACTGGTAATGCATTATGGTCCTAACACTGACTCCTTTTTACTCCTAAGGAAAAATGCAAACTCCAAAAACAGGCTTTATCCAGCTACACACAAAGAGAGGCAAAAGTGAACATGCCTTTCTCGTTAATTCATCTCGATTAATTTTTGTTTAAAAATGGCAAACAAGTATTCTTAATAATTAGCACTTGGATAATTGATTTTTATTTGGCCTAATTTGAAGAAAAGAACTAAATCTTTACTTTGAGTATTCAACAAGACATTCAAGTGAGACTATATAATGTTCCAGGGAGCGTTTTCCCCTCACACACAGCATTTCAAAACACACATTTTCTCTGCTGATATGCCCATCTTTGCCTTGCTTTTTGAATTGCTTTCTCCCTGTCATTATATCTCACAAGGTAAATTCCCATTACTTTATGCTGTCTCTAAAGCCAGCCCAGGGCTCATGACTTGGATTCTACTTTCTGATGCTCATTTCTTAATGGAGTGCTAAGGATCCTGTTTCAAGCCAGATAATTTGCTAAATATGGACAGATGAATGGGGGTTTCTTCTGCCCATATTTTCCATTAGACCCTAGATTACCAAAAACATCAAACCCGCTTATAAGCTTGGCTAAGGCTGAATAGATGTTGGCTCCTAGTACAATCTCTTGAATTTAGCCTGTACACAAATTCTGATCCCAGTTTACAGAAACCTTTGAGGTATTTCAACAGGTCTGTGCATGTGCTATAGCTCAACTCCCAAATATGGTAATGTCAACATTAGCAAGAAAGGTCTAGCTGACATTAAAACAAAAAAGAGTTTGATTTAAGAGCTATCTTACAATTTATGTGCTATAATAATTGTTGCTCTTTAATGACACTAAGCCAATTATAACAATGTTGCTAATTTCAATTTGTGCTTTGGGTATTCAACATTAATAAGCCCTCCCTGATGATAAGAGTCGCCAGCTAACCTAAATAATCCTGAATCAGTCTCCAGTCAAAATAGACTTGCCTGAAAAATTTGTCCACATACTCCAATAACATGCCATAAAAATTTGGACTTAGGCTTTTAAAATAAGTAAGGTGGCAAACAGCTTAAGAAAGTATTTGAGAGTTTATAGAGAATACATAATAATCTAGAAATTCTATTATCGTCAATTATTTACTAAATGCTCATGGTACTCTTAGCATTAGGCTCAACACTACATCAAATGCAGTGCTTTCCCTTTAAAAAGCTTATAATCTAAAACATACAAACAACCATATGCAGAAAAAAAGCTAGAGATCAGAGTAAAAGGAAGCATTCACAAAAATGTACAAATTCAGCATGCCAGAACTTTTCAGTTGAGCAATATGATCCCCAGTGAAATTCTTTCCAAATGATGTATCATGTGCACAAGTTACAAGTGATTATCTTCAATTTTCTTAGAAATGAGTAATAAGATACCCCTTAAGACCATGTTTTTTGTATATGCATCAAACACAAAAGTTGGCGTGGTCATTGATAGCTGCCATTTAAGAAGAAAACATATTTTCTGTCTTATCTCATAGCAGACAAATCCAGGCCTCTTTTCTCCCAAGTTGGTAATAAGTAGCCTTTTTCTAGGCTACAATGAACAGCAAACATTATAATTCTAAAGATGGAACTAACAGAATGCTCAAAAATATTGCATCAAAATATTGGATACAACCTACCAGGCCATAAGAAAAAAAAATACATTGCAAAACTGACACCATCTGTGGAATCTAGCATCTATCAAAATCTTCTTATGCTTGTATTTCCTAATGCTTACAAATGGAATTTGCTCCAAGAATTAAGAAAACTCTTTTTAAGATGGCGGCTCTATTAAGAGATTTCTCCCTATCTCCCACTTCATCTCTTCAATTCTTTACTCTTTGCCCAGGCTGGCTATTGTGACCATTTCAGCCAATTTCCTGGAGGTATTTTCTAGCCCTTTTCACCCTTTTTAATCCTACAACTTTCCTGAGAGGCCTGTTTAGTAGTATGCTCCCCCACCAGTCTGTGAGCGCCTTGACAAAAGGGACTGTGTCTTACTCCTCTCAGCACCCCCAGCACCTAACAACACTGAGCCTGCCAAGGAGCGGGCAGTCTTTGACTTCTTTCAGGCCAAGGTGCTCCACAGGTGGATCATCAGCCACGTCCTCAATCAGACTGAGGCACCCCTATAAGCATATCTTGGTACCAATCGTCAGGATTAATGTAATCAATTTATTCAGATCACATTCGAAAGAATTCTTTACACTGTTCCAAGTTTGCACATGATAATATAACTTTTCCAAAGTTTAACAAATCACTTGCTCACCCAAAAGTTTAGTGTAATCTCAGAGGAGGGAAAATCCTCTCATACCTCACTTCTTATTCTCTTGCCGGACAATAGAGCAACTAACTGCTTCAAGCTAATTGGGGAACCACAGCTGGCAACCCAGATACAGTTGCTAGTTCTGACAACACACACACACACTACACACACACACACACACACACACACACACACACACACACACACACACAAACTCTCTCTTTGTTTCAGGAATCCTGATTTTTATTTTTATGTTGTTTCATCTATTTTTGAGAAACTCCAAGTAGATTTTGGCTCTTCAAGGCTGCTTTTTACTCACACGGGCAGTTGGCCTTCTGGACTGGTTCTTGCACTTTCCAAGGCCCTCTCAGGCAAGATTCCTCAATCTTTTGGAGTTGCAACACTAACACAGTTTGTTTGATTTTCTCATTCTTATCCCTCCTCTTTACCACCACCCCCCACAAAAGTGGTGTATGGCATTCATAAAGTGAATTACACTTGATTTTTGTTTAGAGGAATTTTTTTCAGACTTCTGTAACATTCCCTTGAGACAATTGGAAACATCATTGTCTGATTACTAGCTCACTTTCCTTGCCTAAAATTGTATCCATTCTTGATTGTGCCTGTGGGTAGGTTAAGCAAAACAAAATAAACATCTAGACTTATGAGCTCATAGGCTTTCTTTCTGAATTTTTCTAAATTAAATAAGGGCAAAAGAGCTGCACTGCAAGTCAGTTATATGGATTTTTTTGCCAAATGCTAACTCTGTGTGCCTGGTTTCCATCTGTGGTGCTTTCCAAGTTACAAATCCTTTTTTTTAAAAAAAAAAGGCTGGGGTATGAAAAGATCTATGGATTTGGGGGACATGCTATTTAGAATTGCTATCCTGTGCCTTTGAACACTCTTAAAAGAAATGGGAACATGAGATTGTAAGGCTTTAGATTAGCTTTGTGGCAGTCTAGTGTAGTCCTTCAGCACCAGTGATTTTATTTTTTAGGCTGGCTGATTTCAAATGCCATTTAGTTTCATCCATATTAGCATAAGAAATGTACCTCATCCACTCTAACCCATTTCTGCTAATGGCCAAAGTTAGCAGTCAACCCCAAATACTCCCCTAAGTGAGACAGGACATTCTTGAGGATTTCTCCTTACTGTGACCAAAGCTCATTTTATCTGGGACAAAGAAAGCTTTAGTGCAGTTTATACAGAAGAGCGGGCAAAGTGAACATAGCTTAAAAAATGGATGGGAAAAAAAATGTCAAGCGCTCATCATGATGATTTTAACTATCAAATAATTTGCAGCTCTCTTTCAATTTCCAACCACTGAACAACAGCAAATTACACATTTATTCGCTTTGAAATTATGTACTTACCATTGTATTTAGTCTGCCATTATTGTCTCTTCTCTGAAATACTGATGAGCTCTTTCCACACATGGACATTTTCACCATGTTTTCCATATCTACAGTGACCATATTCACCCAAGTGAAAGTCAGGACACATGGTCTCATGCCAAGACATAGTACTGGAAATGTGCACTGTCCCAGTAAATCTAGGATATATGGTATCTGTATGGTATCACTATATCTGAAGTCTGGCTTTGCTCTAGGGCAAGTCAGAACAGTGCCTGCCATGTAGAAGGCGCACAACACTGCATATTTGTTAAATAGAAGTGAAGTTGGGAATGTTGAATGTAAATGGTAAAGACCCTTGGAAAGTGATTTTTCTTATGGAGTTTGGGAAATACTAGCGGAAAATAATAAATTTCCATTACCAGTCCCTGTTTCCTAGAGTTTGGCCATCCTTAGGCCTGGAGTAAGAGAGCTGAGAAGGAGGGAGTGCAGGCCAAATCTCGTACACAGTGTGTGGGCCCTTCCAATACTTTTATACAGATGCTGCAAAGAGGCAGGCAGCCAGAAAGCTGGGGGAGGGGCACCCGCATGAGTGTCTGTGGAGGGGGTTGCTCAATCAGTATCTGCATTCCCTCTGGCCTTTTTCTTCTTTTAAGCACAACCTTTACTCCCTAGTTTCAAACAAGTCAAATGTGGCCCCAACCCCAAGCCTGGAGCCATTCATCTTGTGGGGGCTAATCCTGTGAAGACCAATTTTTACATTATCAACAAAAGCATGTTCTCCAGCTTTAGCAATCTAATTACCATGGCACTTCCAGGGAGAGAGAGATTCGCCTGTTGTTTCAGCTCTGTGGAACTGATTCATAGGTTGCCCCTTACAGCTCCTGCACACGCCCACGTGGTATGTTATTAACACTTAACAGTGGAAGAGGTAGTTCTACCCTTCCTTAGAGGGAAGTCCTGCAAAGCAATATTTAAAATATGCGCAAATGCATTTCAGTCACCAAAAAGGGTGACCAATTACCTTTGCAACTAAACAGCAGGCTTGCTCGGCTCTTTTTATTCACCTAAAGAAAAGGCTGAGGGCGCACTGGCTGCCTAGGTAACCTCCCGCTAGTGTACGCTCGCTGGCAGCGCCCACAGGGCGCGCATCGCATTCACAACTTGGTCCAACCATCAGGCCCGCCTCTCTGAGTTGAGAGCCAAGAGCCAAGTTTGGGCAAGGGCTGCTCTCGGATCACTCGGGAGTGCGGGACACGAGCCTCGCTGGATGCATGGATCGGGAAGAGCCCCTGGAGGCCATATACGTCTTAAGGTTTGCGAATACAACCAGCTGTTTCTTCAAAGCGCGCCGCTGACAAATTAACCTGTTTGAAACCCACTCTTCTTGCCTGCATTGTCAGTATAGCAGCTTGTCCTGATGGGATTCTAAGGTAGGCTTTTAGAAGTCCAACCGCGGGACAGTCAATCACACAAGGCTATTAATATTCGTCTGTTGACAGCGGCAGCCCTCAGCTACGGTTAAAATATGGCCTTAAAACACGATCTGATAGTGCAGAACAAAAGGCAGGCGTTCAGAAACTTTCCTCCACCTAAAATCATCTCCCCTTCAGGGTCCGCCTGTCAAAAGGGCTGACGAATTTGAGAGGGGGAGGAGTTATATCATCTTTGGACTCCAGAGCCCTGGGCCAGGAGCACCGTTTTTGACGCGATTTTGCCAACCTAGAGAAGGGACGCTATTCTGAAGGAAAAGACTCAGTCCTCCTCATTTGGGGGGGCCCTCTTCGTCAAAAGTTTCCCTCTGTGTGCTTTTACCTGCAACTGCGGATTCGGAGATCTGTTCTCAACTTTGCCTGCACTTGGGCCCGTGAGCTCGAGAACCCATGCTGCAGGAAGGAGAGGTTAGGGAAAGAAAGGCTGGAGCCGCGATCCAGCTAAGGTGGAAAATCTGTGAGTGAGGGTGGCGAATTCCAGAGGCACCAGTTCGGTGTGGGGCGCCAGTTCACCGAGGCCCAGAGAGAAAGCTCCCATCTTCCCGCCCTCCCCCAAATATGGGGACTCCGGAGCAGGCCATCCCCGCCGATCCTCTCACTAGCACCTTCCCTGACAGCAGAGTGAGTCTGGGGGATACGGCCACCGTCCACACACATCCTTCTTTTCCTCTCTTAGAAGACCTGGTCGGCCCCGGACACAGCGACCACTCCCAGGTGCCCAGCGGCAGGGCGCATGACCGCGGCCCCGCGCGCCTAGAGCGCTCAGGGTACCGCCACCATGCGCCCCGGGGCTCTACGCTGGGCGCAGGGAACGAGTAAGGGACTCCTCCTCACCTGGCACGGGGGTTTCAGGCACCCACTTGAGTCCGGGCTGCAGTCTCTGGAAAAAGGAGCGGACCTGGTGACAGGTGGCATCCGGCGGCGGTGGCGGGGGCTGCGCCTGTCCCGGGCAGTCCAAGCTGAGAAGCATCGCCACCACCAAGCACGCGCGGTGCGCACGGTCCCTGCCATCCTGCTGGGCGGGGATCGAGGGGAGCGCGGGAGAGTGGCAGCGGGGACGAGAGCAGTCCCAGGACACGCGGCAAGCCTCGCAAGACGTGGTCGGAGGAGGAGCGGGAGACGTGCAGCTATCCAGCCGCTGCAAAAGTTTCCTCGCAGCTACCTGGGCGCTGGGCGAGGGCGGGAATGTTTAGCAGTGCGGGCGGGGTGGGGCGGGGCCAGCCGGGGCGGGGCGGGGCGGGGCGAGGAGGGACCAGGCGGGGCGGGGCGGGGCGAGGCCAACTGTGCGGCCAGGGGGAGATGGCAAGCCTGCGGGTGCGGGGCGCCGGGCTGCGGGGACTGCTGGAGCACCGCAACGCGGGGACCAACGGGGGAGGCTCAAGAGGAGAGTGCGTGATGGCTCCTGGCAGCCCAACCCCGCTGCCCGTTCGCCGCCGCTCTACACAGGGCGCGCTGGCACAACTACTGCAGAGGGGCTGCAGGCTCGGGAATGCTGATTGGCTTCCCAGCAGCCGTCCCCTCTGACTGGCTCTAGGAGAAGTTCCCCAGCCTCACTCCTCCTTCCCGCCGCTCATTGGCCTACTGCCTGGAGGGCTTTTCCCTTTAGGATTTGTGCAGTCTCTCCGTCCTTCCATGGGATGCGTGGGGTCCCTGGCTTAAGTTCCACGCTCTACTTCACCACAGGTCTCCCAGCCTGGTCCAGCTAGTCTCTGGCCACCAGGAGCCACACCAGGTCTTCCTCCTCCGCACAAAAACCCACCTTCTCCCCTTGATCTCGGAGGGGCTCTCTGCCTCGAATCCCCTTGACCGGTTCCCGTGTTCTGTCGCAGCTCCAGCCAGATTCGCAAGCCCAACCCACATATAGTCACAATCAGGAGTAACTGCGTGGTTCATAGCCTGCCTCATTTTCGAATGTGTGCCTAAAAAGTCTGAAAGCCCGTGGGGCTTTCTAGGTTTGATTCAATAAAACCACACAAAGGAAAAAGCACCTGATCCCAGGGTGTTAAAAGAATCTGTCTCCTGCAAGATAGCCCCGGGTCATCCTTCATGAAGCAAAGCATAACTGGTGACAACAAAATAACCTAGGGCGTAAAGGAAGCCTAACTCATTAGAAAATCATTTACACAGCAAATTTACTGATTCAGAGCTAGCCTGTTTCATAGGTAGAGCAGAAGGCTGTTGGAAAGATCTCCTACCCCCAAACCCCCACATCTCCTGCTTAAATTTCACCATTAGAAATACAGTTCTTTGAAAAGCAGAGGACGACTATGACCATACCATCCTAAATGCTTCTGATCTCGTCTGAAAACATTGAAAGAATTCCTCATAAGAGGAATGCATTTAGACGTTACCTATATACTCATAAGTAGGGATCTTTAACCCTGTATTCTTTTATGTGATTCCCATACACATACCCTAGCACATAGTGGGGACTCAGTATTTCTATAATAAAATAATTTAACACATCAGTGTGAATTAGTTTATCATCTGATTGTCTTGTTTCTGACCTAAGTGAGAGCAGGCTTTGATAGGTAAAAAAAAAAAAAGGGAGAGCCTCCACACCAGGAATTCTCTGGGAAGTGCTAGGCCAGGGGAGAGGTGATTTGCCAGAACTTGTGAGCTGAGAAGAGAGGCAAAGCAAGGGGAAGGTTGCTGAGGAGCTCATTTGTTCATTCATTTGTTCGATAGCAAATATTTGAACTCTTACTATGTACCAGACACTGTGGGACACAAACAGACAATGGAGATACAAAGATTAACCTATGGTACCTGACTTCAAAGCACTACAAGTCTAATGGGAAAGACAAGCAAACAGAAAAATGTTAAAGCAGCATGTGGTAAGTGTTAACATAGAGGCAAACAGAGTTTGTTCTAAGGGGGTGAGAGGGTGAATCAGAGAAAGCTTTCCAGAAGAGATGATGCCTTAAATTCAGGCTTGAAAGCCCAGCTGAAGTTGAAGTGAAAAAAGAAGATGGGAGTAAGGGTACCGAGGGAAAAGAAGCAGCATGAACAACGACTGAGAGAAAAGAGCCTGGCATGGCCCAGTTGGAGAGTAGGAGATTTCAGGCTTGGGAGTTAGAAGAGCTAAAGCAGCAGAGGTAAGCAAGGGCCAGATGATGCAGAGTCTCGAAACCATATAAGGGAACCTGGAGAACAACTTAGGGAAATTTTACACAGAGAAGTGACGTGATCATATATGCCTTATGAAAAGACCTCTCCAGCAATACTGTAGAAAATGGCTTGAAGAAGGAAGAAGGTTGGAAGCCGGTTAAGAGGCTGTGAAAATAATCCAGGCAATAAATGAGAAAGGCCCATGGCAGAGGAGATTTGGAAGGGGAAAAAAACTGCCAGAGATATTTAGTACCTAGAATTAAAGGGGCATAATAACCTAGTGGATGTGGGGGATGGGAGAGAAGGAGTCAAGGACTAGGACTCATTCATTCTTTTTTTTTTTCAACAAACATTTGAGTGCCCCCTATGTATCTGGCATTCTTCTACTTCATAATTTTGCCTGAGGCTAGGCCTGCTCCTGCATTGAACATTTGACAAATGACATATCCACTTTAAAAGAAACACCAATTAAGAATCATAATTTGGCTGGTGAGTTTGATATGTTCCACCTGTGGAGCCCTGTGACCAAAGGGCAGATTGGAAGGCAAGCATTGATTGAATTTCATGACCCTGCAGAGGAAGACATGACCTCTCATAAATTCATGATCTTCCAGAGCTCATGCAACTAACTACAAAGGCAACAGTTGTTTTCAACTACCGGGTATTGAATACCTTGAAAAGAGGGATTGTGACTTATTTTTAATATATACTTTTAACATTCTGTATGAGCCTGGTTAGTGCTTCCCAAAGTGAAGTATGTGAATCCCTGGTGGAATGTGGGCCAGTGAAGTTTTGGGGTTTTATTTTGATCAATATTTATTTTAATGTGGATTAGAAAATATATATAAGTAGTGCATCCAACCCATGATTTCATTAGGACAAAGCTAAGTAGATAGTGCTGCAATAGATTTATTTCAATAAAAATATGAGCTGTATTAAAGAAAAATATTAAATAGTATCAGGAATATGAGGACATAGCAAAACTTGCAGGATGAAATGTGAATTACTAGGATTTAAGCTAAGTCATAGGCAAACTGGCCCTAAGGTTTTGTGAAATATTTCTTTGTCCTTAAAGCTTCTGCTGCCCCTCCAAGCTACTAGAAGGTTTTGAGCCTACTTAAGGTAAGAGTTAATAAAACTTGCTAACCTTAAGGAGTGGTTCCATTTTCTATAAGTGACTCTCAAAGACTTTCTAGCATTCCAGCCTTCAAACAGTGACTCTGAGAGCGGAATTTCAGTGCTGGAAAAGGCTTTTTGGTCAAGAAAGCTCACAGGGACACTATGGACAGCTGTCCACTCTGTCTCTCCAATGACATGTAATTTTGCTTACAAAAATCTAGTTCCTTTACTTAAGTATAAAATCTGTTACATTATATACGTATACTGCCCAGACATGGTGACTATGAATTAAGACTGGGTTTTCTTTTTCTTTTTCACAACAACCATCTTACTTTTCAAGGCTCCCTTCTTCATGTTAGAAGTCAAGCTAATGACTCATCCTTACTCTTTAGCTGGAGACAAAGAGGAACAATCAGTCTAGAAACACAAAAGGACATGCTGATTGAGCCAGTGTGTACTTTCTACAATTCATGGTTCTGTGCCTTCAGGCCCAGTTGGAAGCATTTAAATCACACCATTGGGCCTCATTTTCCTCTTTGGACCTCAGAGGAAGGCTACCTAGTGCAGTGGGCCCAGAAGAACTTTTCTTCACCTTTCATTTCTAGTCTCCGGTTTAAAAGAATTCGAGAATTCCCAGCTGTAGCTAGCAGCTATTATCTTGCTGTAGCTGGGAGGAGAGTCTGGTTCCATGGCCCCAAAAGCAGCATAAATCAAGGTTTCTGAGAGAGGGTTAAGAAAGGGTATTCAACATCTGCTGCCATGGGAGGGGCTCATATATGGCCATGCATGCGGCCACACACACACACACACACACACACACACACACACACGGTTTATCTTGGGCCCAGTTCCTTTTGCCCCCAGGTGATGTTCTCCACTTCCCATCCCCCTCAGGCACATAGTTTCTTCTCCCCTTCACCCCACCCTCAGAATCTGCTTTCAGAGAAGAAACTTTAAAACGGCACGTGTACACACACACACACACACACACACACACACACACACACACACAGAGTTGATAGGATATAATGGGGCTGCCCACCCAGGGATACGAATATTTTAACAGCGATCAAAGCTTTAAACCAAAGGAACAGAGCTCTAAAAACTGTGGAATTCCAGGCATTTGCCAGTGGGAAGGGAGTGTTTAAACTGAGGGGCAATGAGGCCTTTTTTGGTGCACCTGAAATCACATCATGTAGACTGTTGCTTATATGTTAGACTGGTGCAGCTCACAGTCAACACCTCCCTAGCCGTACCTCTGCACTTTATGGCACACAGCCACTTTGTCTCCCCTTCTCTTGCAGTGTATGACTCCTTTGTGGGGCAGAGGGGAGGGGAGGCGCCAGGCACACTGATCCCAATTCTCCCAAATGTATAAGCTATGATCGGAGAATGAATTATGGTCCTTTGGGAAAGAGTGTTCATTCATTCATCCCAGCCAGCAGGCCAGTGCAGTGTAAATGGTAACTTTGTAAGTTGAAAGACTTAAAGTCATTTCGAAAATTGCATAATAATCCCAGGTAGAATTTGGCTCCATGTGTATGGAAAATTAATAGGCCCGGCTGAGATGCTTGCATTATGAGTTATGGATGGATTGCCTCTCCTCAGACCAGAGACTATGCTTTACCCTCACTAAATTCACAAAATATAGTGAAGTTCTTGTAAACTAGACTCTAAGACTTGGGGAAAAAAAACATTGAAACTTTTATTTGTGGCAGCATGTTGATTACTACAAATAAAAAAATATTCTATTCTGTCTTCATATGTATAGGGGATATCGATCTAGATTCCTAACATATTTTTTAGTACATTGAATTTTTTTTGACTGGGCAAATATACACTATGTACACCTAACATTTCATGTCTCTTGCATAGGATATTTGGTTTTCTATAGAAATTTAAGAGGTTTGTAGTTTGGTGATTAAGAGTATGGTAGCTTTAAATTTAAAGGTTAGTGATGCCTGAGGCATGGCTTTATGTGCCACATGGCAATTCACGCATACTTTGTTTTGTTTTGAATTATGGTGGACCAAAAAAACACAGTGGTTCAAGTATTGCAATATATTTATTTTGATGTACGATGTGTAGAAACAGCAAGTAATTTTACTGTTTTTCATGGGTTTTTATGCTCTGGAGTCTGGGTCCCAATAGGTCAACATTTGATCTCTAACAGTTGATCCCTCAAGTCGTCAAGGCCTTTTCCCATCCCTAGAGCTCCCTGAATTCCCAGCAACATATGGGAGGAAATAGACAGCTACCACCACAGACAGCAACTCATACTTTCAATGACCTCTCTCACCTCACCTCCCAATCCCCATCCATGGTCTTAAGCCTTGGAAATTTCAAAAGCATTTTCAGAAGAAAAGACCATTCACACTCCCATCCCTAACTCTAGAGTTATCATAAAGGTTATTCATTAAGAACTGTGTTATTTTTTCTTTGTTTATTTTTTAGTTACAGTTGGCATGCATGCAATATTATATTAGTTTCAGGTGTACACCATAGTGATTAGACATTTATATACCTTTCAAAGTGATCACCTAATAAGTCTAGTATTCATCCGACACCATACATGGTTATTACAATATTATCGACTATATTTCCTATGCTGTACTTTACACAGGAACTGTGTTCTTAAGCTGCAGTATGGTTTGGGACCTGTAGCCAAAGGAAAGAGAATAGTACCAGACCATTCCATACCCTACCAACCAGGCCCAGAGTCCACTATACCAGCTGTACCAACACCTGTGGTGACCACTACACTTGCCACATGCGGCAGCAAATGTATATTTTTGTTTTTCTCTCCACCATGACTTGTGAGTTTTAGATGAGCAGGAGTTCATATTATTCTTCTCTGTACTTCCTCTAGTACAGTACTACTCAAAGTGTAGTTGATGTACCTGTGCTGGTCCATGCACTGTTTGCTATCAGTCTGTGACAAAATGGAGAGTAAGCATTTAGAAACTTTTATCACAATTTTATGTTGCTTCCCATGTAAGTACACGACAAGTTGGCCCCACTATTCAATCTAATAACTATTTAAAAACAAACATATCTTGTTTTTTTAAATTTCTCTAATCATTCATTTTTATTGTATTTTCCCTAAGTATTTGTACATGTTGAATAGAAAATGAAAATAATATAAAATAAATTTATCCTTCACTACACACAGTTTGAGAAGCATTTCACTGGTATGTGCACAGTGACTTGGCCATGGTAGTCAGTTAGTAAATGTTTTTCAAATAAAGCCCTGAGATGCTTTTCTTTACAAAAATAAATTTTCACATTCCTTACTTAGAGAGAGTTTCTATTAAAATCACAATAGTTAAGAACTTTCTGATAATAGCCCAGTTAAAGATAAATTTCTAACTAAAAGACCTCTCCTATAAAAATTATATCATAGGACACTTTTTTTCTTTGGCTCACTTTTACTCAAGCAATACTCAGGAGGGTATAAGTGTGGTTTACCGAGATTTCGCATCTCAGTAGATTTTGGTATAAATTACAAAACAGGTTGAACTCCATAGTCTTTGTATTTTATTTTATCAATTATTTGCCCCCTAATTTATATCATGTTTTCTGTTGTAAATGAACACAGCCTCCTTAGCTATAAATTGAGGATAGTGGACTACATGCTCTCTAAGTTTCCTTCTACCTCTGATAGTCTGTTTCTATGACTGTGAACTCCTTAAAGGAAGGTATCTTATACTCCTGTACCATGCAGCTCGAATAGTGCCTAGAACGTAGCAGACCCCCAACATGCATTTGTTGAATGAGTGACTGAATGGATCCCTCACAACACAGATCCCATCAATGGCTCCATAGGAGATTCTCAACAAATACCTGTTGGTTCATGAGTGCTCTTATTCTGAGTACTGTGTACAATATTTAAAATCTAACTTTTTTTCCTAATGAGCAGCACAGTAAGGCTTATTGTAAGCAATCTTGCAAGAGTGAAGATATAAACATAGTTCTATCATATTTTCTTTATCTCCAGAAATCTAAATCAGAGATTTTTAGAATTAAGTCATTAAAATTTTTAAATAACTGAGGCTTTGATGTTGACTCTTTACGATTGTAAAGTACTAAAAGTAAGAGACTATGTTTCTCTAAATCACACTATATAGGAGTCTAACAGATTATTATATTGTTTGGAAATAATGGTAGTAAACTTTCAGGAGGTTTTATTATAAGTTTTTCCCTGTTGAAAAACCTGTGTCAGTCTCCTTTCTGTGGAAATCTTTCTGAAATGTGTTGCGTAGTTTCCTGCCTTAATAAGCAAAGTATATAAAATATAATCAAATCTATTCTTGATCTGTTTGTATCATATTCAATTTTTGTACATGTTATGAATATACAGAAACAGTGAGACATTGAGCTGAATCTGCACTGGGCCTACTATACATCACAAAACATGCTTTCTTAAAAAATAGCAACAACAACAAAAATCCCCTGTAATGATTTGTCCCTTCCTTTTTAACATATTATACACAATGCATAGATCCTTGCCCTCCTGCATTAGTCTGCCTTTTACAAATTGTAATTCTGGAGTCAAAGGCTAAAGTAGCCCTTCCTGAGATGTTCCTCGAGTTTCAGTATTAGTAACTTCCACCCCCAGTCGATTTCAACCCACGCTCCAGTTTACTTGCTTTAATTTATGTTGCAACATGGTTGATTACCAGAGTCCACACAGTGTGGTGGGCATAGTTTCCGGAGTCAGAGAGTCCCAAGTCCAAATTCCAGCTGTTACTTACAAGCTTGGTGACCTTGGGAAACTGCTTTACATGACTGAGCCTTTGCTTACAAAATGAGGATTAAAAACTTAACCTTGGTTCATTAGTGGATGGATAGAGAACACAAATATAGTACAATGCTAACTGTAGAATAGTGGTAACCAGAATACTGGTGTCCACTGTGATATTCTTTCAGCTTCTCTGTATGCTAGAAAAAAAATATAACCTTGCAAGGTCTTTGAGAGGACTAGAGATAATATAGGGAAAGTGTCTGGCATGCCATAAGTGTTCACAATATCCTATAAACTTCTTCTTTGGCTATTTCTTTTAAAGGCGATCAAAACCAGCTTTTTATTTGTCTGTTTTTAATAACCATTACTTTATCACTTTCTTTCTTTCTTCCTTCCTTCCTTCCTTTCTTTCTTTCTTCCTTTCTTTCTTTCTCTCTCTCTCTCTCTCTCTCTCTCTCTCTCTCTCTCTCTCTCTCTCTCTCTCTCTTTCTTACCAACATTTATTGGACAATCACTACATTCTAAGCACTGGTGATGTAGTGATGAGGACAAAATTTTTACCCCCATGCTCCTTATCGAGGTTTGTTTTTAACCACCAGCATGACCAGGCATAAACGAGATCTTGCATTTTTAGTTGTGAGTTCCTTGCCAGGTTTGTCACCATGCCAGTTTTGGGGAGTGCTGGATTATCAAGGTTTTATAGGATTCATACTTTTGAAGGGAGTATAGGACCTCAGAGGGCCCCCTTTAACTTCACAATCTTGGCTCCAGCTCAGTCCTCCTTCAGCCTACCTCAATATAGGTCCACATGGAGTGTATGCAAGCTAAGCAGTGTTCAGTGACGGCCAAGGCCCAGCAACAGACTGCTACAGGCCCAGGAATTCTCAGACACTGATTTGCCTTTCCATTTCCCAGGGCTTAACCTCTGTCATTTGGCCTCCCCAATTACAATTAAATTTCCAGGCTTTTCTTTTTTTGGCCTTACCCCCAATTCCCAGCCTTAGTAATGGCTCATATTTCCTGGATGTAACTATAGGAGCTCAAATTCACTTCTGAAAAAAAGTCTTCAAACTTGCGCTTGCAGCCAGATCTAGCCCAGTGTTCAACTTCACAGTTATATGCACATACACTCATACCATTTTAAATTTACTGCTGTATGGGAATATCAAGCTGTATTCACTTTTCCTTTTTTCTGCTTGCTGCTAAGCAATTAACTGACTCTTATTCAGATAAAAAATGGCCAGTGCTTTCTTGACAACTGAAAACAATACCAGTCTTTCGGCTGATAGACTATATGTGGAGGAAAAATATTTATCCCACATATGGAAGGGAAAGTTCATCTTTCTCAGTGTAACTGGTCCGACGGCAAAAAGGTCATTTAATCACATGCAAGCAACTAGACAAGATGATAATATAAAACAGGATTCTGTGTTCTTCTAAACCATCTGGGGTTTATCAGATGCCCCTATACCATTCAAGGATGGGAAAGCCTGAGATAGTTAAAGAGAAAAATCGAAGAATGAAAGATGGATTTGCCTATTGTCCTTTTGCATATTTTCACAGATATGGTTTAGTTCTTGACTCTAAGATAAGAAGATCAGCAGAGTATCTTTCTATGAGTAATTGTATTCATTCCTGAAGCAGCCATGGGTCTGAAACCCAGGGAGATCTCTCTTTCTCACTTTAATTTTGCTGAAAACAGAACTTATAATATCATTAATGTGCTTGTTCTTCCCAATAGCCCTATGAGATAGATCAGGCATGCAAGTGTTATTACTCCCATCATTTGATGAGTAAAACCTCTGGGATTCAGAGATGTAAAGTGATCATCCCAAGGTCACATAGCAGGTCAGCAATGAAGACAGGACCATAATCCAAGTTATATACCTCTAATTCTAAAAAATAAAAAAAAAACCCACAAGCCATGTGGCAGTGGTTTAAAATCTAAATGTCACAGGCAAAAACTTTTGAATGTTATCCAGATGTCTTTGAAAGGCTCAGGGGAATCGATACTCACCTTAAAGAGCTAGACTCTTTAAAATGAACGTGAAAAATGACATGTTATGAAAAACATGCCAATTTGGGATTTACTAGATGAGAGAGAAAAGTTAGGGACAATATGGACAGAGCCAGATTTCAGAATATGTTCTTCTCTTCATTGAAAACAATGACTTTTGTACAATATAGAAAAGGTACAATGTCAGCAGTAGAAAAGTGAATTTATATCATATTCACCCTGAATATGTGAAAAAAAGAAGACATTTTGGAAATCATCCCTGCAGTTTGAATTTAAATGTTTAGAGAAATTTTTTTGTTGTAAGAGAAAAACCTAAAGTGCTTCAGGGAAAATCTGTCTCTGTTCTACTTTCATCCTGTTATCAGTAAGGTAAATGAAGAAAACGAAATAAGTCAGAATGAAGTAGCTTTTGAAACCATCTGAATTGCACTTCTTCAGGCCAGCAGAATTTGACAGCTAATTATGGGGACTAGATATACAAAACTCAGAATTTCTCGAAAAGTAGTAGAAAATGCCTAGGTATGGAGAACTGGTTGCATTCACAGGAAATTCACAGCTTCCCTCAGGAAAAATGGTTCCACAGGGCAGAGTCAGTCCTCAGGCTTGGAATTAGGGGTACAGGCCTGACTGAAGCCCTTTTCTTCCTGTCTTGCCTTTACAGGCTGAGAGGAGCACTGAGTCCTTCAAAGGACAGCTCCCCACAGGAAAGAAAAGTTAGCCTGAGAGGGAGCTAAACCGAGGAAGCTGAGTTGCCAGAATCCCTCTACAGGCCACCCAAGCAGTGAAGAAATTCATGGAGAGAAAGAAAGAAAAGACCCACAGCCGTGAGCAGAGCCAGCTGGGAGGGATGTTATTACTTTATTTCTGTTTTCTTAACTATGTGTGTGTGCATGTGTGTGTGCCTGTGTGCATGTGCGTGTGTGTGTGTTGAGGGGGAGGGAGGATTGATTGCAGAAAATGTCTGGATCCACAGCACTCAAGATGGAAACTTTTGTTGATATAATTTCTCCTAACTTTCCTACACCTTCCTTCCCTTCTCCTCCATTTCCCCAGTGGCTATCAAGAGCTGTATATATCTGACCACAAAACATCCACTCAGTTCAAGTCAAAAATGCAGCCAGCCATCTGGATTGACTCAAACTCTGTCTACACACACCAATTGGCTTGGGGGTAAAAAAATGTAATTCAGTGGAACAACTGGTTATTTTTAAAACAACGAGTTGAATTCAGACAACCATCCAATTAGTTGATTTCAAAATGCCTGTTTGGCGACATGAAAAGGATTATTTTCAAAGGGCCGTGTGTGTGCATAAACAACCTGAATGCTATTAAATTGACGAGCTATTTTAGAATCAAGTAGATAAGGCCCAAACGGCTGGACTCTGTTTATAGAGGGAAAACCTGTTAGAGTAGCAGTCCATCAAGCACTCCAGAGGGTGACACCTTCTGTTGTAAAGATGAAGTCTTTGACTCAACAAGCGACAGCAGCATAACCATACTCCTCTTTGCAGAGGGAAGCCCTTCATGCCTTTTTTAAAGAAACCTCCTGTATTCTTTTTCCCAGATTTGCCATGCTAGCCAGAAGGCCAAAGATTCAAATGGACTCTCAAAGGCAAATGTGCTTGTGTTAGCTGTTGCCCCATGACACATTTCCTAATGTACACAATGATGTTAACTTGATTCTCTCTCATTCTTTTTACAGGTTTGTGTCTCACTACATACAGCAAGAAAGCCTCCTCTGAGCCATTTGACCCAATTCGATGAGTCGGGTCAGTTTAAATTGCACAGCTGTATCTCCCTGAGCTTTTCTCCCCCTAAAATGTGAAAATTCTTTTCCTGTGCTACATTGCAAAGAAATGATTTAAGAAAGAAAGAGGGGAGGAAGGTCTCCCCTGAAGAGAATTTTATTTGCACTCCCCATGCTTTGTCATAAAGGGCATTCAACCGTGTTAATCATATAAGAAGTTTTAGAGAAACTCTCTTTTTCACATTAGGCTTAAAACATCACCCCTGAGGTGGTGCTGATGGCTCCCTTAGAAAAGATTTCTTTGACATCTAAGACACAAAGGACTTCGGCAAACGCTCAGAGTTAAATGAGTGGTGCCTAAGTGCTGACTCTCCATCCCCAGTGACAAGCATTTACTAAGTGAAACTTTTGTTACTGCAAATGTCTTACTTGGGTGTGTCTTAATCCCGAATGTTGTGGAGGTTTTGTTTTATTGTGTGTGTGTTTTTTTAAACATTTATTTTATCAGAAAAGATTCTCACAATGGAAGCATTCATTGCCATCACTGTGGCTGAGTCTTTAGGTTTAAGACTGGTTAAGCTGCCCCAGGTAGAAGTGTTTGCACAGCTACAGAAGTATAGAATCACAGCCCCAGAGTTGGAAGGGGCCCCATTCAGCCAGTCCTTACATTTAGGCATCCAAGCCAGAGGAATAGGCACCCTTTTTTTTTAGAATCTCCAAAGACAAAAACTTCACTTGTAGTTCTTTAATTACAAAAAGTGTAAAATAGAAAACATATTTACAAGGGAATAATATTATAATCTTAATTTAAATTATTTCTTTTTAAACATTTGCTTTCCCAAGTTTTAAAAAACTAAAAAACAGTAAAGCTTCATTTTCCTTTGAAAAAAAAATCCTTTCAATAGAAGCACTTCTCTTTTTGAGGACCTACAAAGGACATTTTTCTCAGGAAATTCTACCAGAAATCATTATGTTTCTCCTAAAAAGCAGGCTTGCTTTTATCTTATGGATGCTCTGAATCAAGACGCGGTTCCCTTTTTCCTTTGGCTGTTGAAAAGCTCAAAGCCAAATTTGTAATCAATGAACAGGAACCAATCCCAGCTTCATCTGTTTTCCTTTCCTAATTTTCTCTTCATCCAAATTTCTTCACTTATTTATATTTTGTTGTTGTTTCTAGGCTTTTTGCTTGATTTGTTTTGAAGTTTGTAAGCAGTTTAGTGAAACAATTCAGAGCAGCAGAGGCTCTGGAGACCAAGATACTTAAGCTTGGATCCCAGCTCTACCCTTTCCTAGCTTAACCTCTCTGAGTCTCAGTTTCCTCATCTGTAAAATGGAGATAGCAATAGTAGTTCCCATCTCATGGGGTTGTTGTGAACGTTAAGTGAGAAAATACATGCATAGTGCCAAGTCAAGAGTATGTACTTTAATTATTATTAAATCATTTAGTTATTAAATCATTTTGGAACAAGCAGGGAAAAACTATTTATTCTTTAAATCAAATTGTCAATCTTTTATCTCCCTTCTCCTTCTTTCTTTTGTATAAATTGTCTTTCAAGTAAAATCATTTGTTGCTGTTTTCGCACTTTCACTCATACTAAGTTCCAGGATAGTGTTTCCCCAATCTTAAGAATCAGCAGAAGCACTTATTAAAAACACAGATTCCTAGTCTTAGACACCCAAAATTGTTATATAAATGATAAATTCAAGATTAAATGTTTCTGGGACTGAAGTATTCTATATTGGATTTGATCATCAGCCTTTTGTGCAATATATGTCACTTTGTCTATACTTTTCTCTAAGAACCTAATCACAAACTTCCTAACTTGCTTTCTATGTAGTGAGTGTTCCTTTAACACTTTACTTTTTGTTTTCTTGTTTCTCTTTCAATGATTTTTTAATTATTTTACTTCCTGCCATGACACTTGAATGCGCTTATCTTTTTCTAACTCTTCATGCCCCTTCTTTGTAACAGCAGGTCCTTCCCCACCTTCTCACCCCCAACATTTTTTGGGTGAGGTACATGGGGGCTAAAGTGGTCAGTAAGCCTGTTTTGTATCTTTATGTGACTAAAGGTATAGGGACATTAACAGAAAAACTGTTACTTAGTAACTGTTCCAACCCTTTCTTCACCGAGAAAAACATCTGCAGTGTTTTTTTTTTTTTATTGGCCTGCTTGATGGCTCTTCAACACAGTGAAGAACGAGCTCCACCCATCACAAGGCTCTTCATCCTGCTGGGGAAGCCATACATAGTTGAGAGACCAAAAAGTACAAAAAAAAAAAAAAGATTTTATCCGCCTTCCTCTGTTTTCCATGGATAAATGCCAAATCCCTCATACTTAAACTTTTACCCTCTTCCTTTACTTTGCCTCCCAGTTTTCCTTTGAATGAATGAATAAATTGTTCACTCTTCCAAATTTTCTCAATAACTTACCTCTGCAGCTCATTCCAGTGTTTAATCACCTTGGTAATAAAAAGAAATGAAAGAAAGAGAGATAGAGATGGAGAAAGAGAAAAGAGGAAGGAAGGAAGGAAGGAAGGAAGGAAGGAAGGAAGGAAGGAAGGAAGGAAGGAAGGAAAGAAAGAAGAAAGGAAGAAGGAAAAGTCTTTTCTACTAAAATCCTAAAATCTCTCCTGCTTTATCTTGAGACTGTTTTGGCTGTTTCCCCTTGTTACGTATGTGTTGCTAGGATAGTACAAGTATTTTCAAGATGAATTCTCTGCCAAAAGATATTGCCACTGAGTCATCACCATCCTCATCTTTTTAAAACATAAGCAAGTCTCAGCAGCACTTCATTCACGTTAGTAAACAGTACCTAAGGGGGAAAAAACAGGCATTGAGAACATATCATCATTAAAAATAAATGTTTACTGAGTACCTACTCAGTGCATGGCACTGTGTTAACTCTAGAGATAAAAAGAATAGCCCACTCTTAGACACACACACACGTACTCTCACATGTTAAATCCAGTGAAGTGGCTCAGACTAGAAGGATTACTGGAATTCCAAGGAGGGAGCAATTTTGCCGGAAGGGCATGGGTGGTCACAAAAGGTAAGACTCCAAGCTCTGAAGAAAGGGTAGCAGAGAGCTTGAGGGAATTAATGTGAACAAAGACCAGGAAACAGGAATGAAAATAGTTTCAGGGTGAACAATTAGGAGACCATTTGGTGGGAGCGGACAGTTCACGTAGACTGGAAGAAGAGTGGGAGATAATAATGGAGTGGTAACCTTAGTCTGCATATAGAGGATCTTGAATGCTAGGATAATTAGTGTAGCCTTAGCTTATAAGCAATAAGAAGTGCCATACCCACAGATAAAAGAAAGCAGGAGACCACTGGGGCTTCTCGGTACCTTCAAGGAAAAGAGATAGGGACATTGCTTACAAGAACTTCATGAAGTGCCTTGAGTTTATATAACAATTCTACATATTTGTGACTTTGTTATTCCTGTGTGGTTTTCATGCTGTTTAGGAGGATGGCAAGAAAAGGATAGCCAGAGAGATTATATCCTGCCCCAAGGCCAGCCTGGAGGTGAAAAGGACACTAAGAAATATAAGGGGAAGTGGTTCTAAAAGTTGAGAGATAGACAAGGAAAATCTCTGAGGCTCACAGAAGGGAGAGGAAATGTGGCATATTTAGAGCCAGCATGGGACTTCAAAATGCCTTTGAAGGCTTAACTGTAAGAAACCCTAGATATTTTCTGCACCTGGCCAGCCAAACTTTTCCAATGGTATCTATCATGCTAGTTTGAAAGAGGAGACTTAAATGATCATTGTTAAATAAATGTGCCATTTTGTGAATCTCAAATGGCCCTGAAAATAATCTGTAGATACCACCCTGTTGAACTAAGTGGGTTTGACTGGGTACCAGGTAACATCTAGGTTAGTTTCTTGAGTCCACTGATTTGAAGGCACCGCTTGGGAAATAGTGGATCCTCATCTCCTTACTCAGAGTTAGGCAAAAGTGAAGAAGAAAAAAGTTGACTGTGCCCTGCCAAGATAAGCAGTTGATTTGAATAATCAGGTACTGCTCTCTGCTTTCCTCCTAATTCAATATGGCTTCAGTATTGTGAATGGGTCATTGTTTATCCCAAGACCACTTGGAAAAGCTCCTGCCTCCACTGATCTTCATTTCCAGCTGAGCTGCCCTCTCCTAGCCCAAAAAAACACCTTTGACTCCCTTGTCAAGTAGGAGATCACCAATGTTTATCTGATAGGGCACAAAGTTGATTGGGGAAGACCCTGTTGCCTCCTTTCATCTACTCTGCCCATTACCCAAGCAGACAGGAAACACTGATTTCTTCACTGATTTTCATGATCACTCTCATGATAATTTTGTACCTGGTACACACTAGGAACTCAATAAGTGTTTGCTGAAGAAATGAATGAATGAATGTCAGGCACTGTTCTAAGTTTTAGGGCATTTAACAGTAAAGAATAAAATAGACAAAAATACCCACCTTTATGGAGATTACATTATAGTGAGGGAAAAGAATGAACCATAAGGTCCCAAGTTATATCAGATGCAGCGCTGAGCATATGGTAAATACTCAATATATATGTGATGGAATAGGAAACTCTAATATAATGATGCATCTAGTTTATGTTTCTCTTACTACTCAGTCTCGTTAAAAAATACTTAATATCTTCATAAAATTAAAAATAGAATTAACATATGATCCAGCAATTTCACTTTTAGGTATATGCCCAAGAGAATTGAAAGCTGACACTTGAACAGATATTTGTATGCCAGTGTTCATAGCAGCATTTTCCACAATAGCTAAAAGTTGGAAATGACCCAAGTGTCTATTGATGCATGAATGGATAAACAAAATGTGGTATATGCATACAAATGGAATATTATTCAGCGTTTAATAGGAACAAAATTCTGACACATCCTATAATATGAATGAATCTTAAGGACATTATGTTAAGTGAAATAAGCCAATCACAAAAAAACAAATACTGTATGATTCCACTTATACGAGGTACCTAAAGTAGTCAGATTCATAGAGTCAGAAAGTAGAATGGTTGGTTGCCAGAGGCTGCGGGAGAAAGGAATGGAAAGTTACTGTATAATGGGTATAGCCCTTTGGTTTTGCAAAATGGAAAGAGTTCTGGAGATCTGTTGTACAACAATATGTATGTACTTAACACTATAAACCTATACACTCAAAAATGATTATGATGGTAAATTTTATGTTATGCGTATTTTACCACAATTTAAAAAACATTAAAAGCACTTATTGAACTCTTTGTATGAGGATTGTATAAACATTAACAAACACAAATCCTTTGCTGGACTTTACATCGTAATACAGATCCTTCATGATGTGGCCAGGCATGTCAAGGCCATACAGACAAGCAAACACAAACATTCGGCCCAGATATGGAGAGGCAGCTGGATATTTACATTACCTAACAGAGCAAAGGTGAGTGCGTTTGGGGATGGAAGGAGGGCAGGCTGTCCACACAGTGTGATTTGACTGTATGCTGCTTCTAATCTAATTCTCAAAATACTGTATCAAAACCATTGCTTGTCATACATTCCAAAATTATAGTTCTTTCCTTTGAATCTTGAAAGATTAAGATGTTCCACAATTCTTTATGACTAAGCACACATAACTCAGTAAGGGACAAGACTGGTTTTGAGCTAACAGTTTGCTTCCTGGTTTTAATTACGGGGCTCTAGGATGAGAAAGGAAACAGTGGGGGAGGAAAGGAGATGGGTGGGCAACCAAGATCAACTTCCCACTATCACACCCAAGTGGAGGAGGCTAGGGAGGCAAAAGACATTGATGTGGCAAGCCCACACTCAGACTAGCTTACAGGGGCTGTCCTTCTCTCAAGTAATGTGAGGAAAGGACAACCATTTCCAAACATTAGCACTGACCAGCCTCCAGAGGTAGTGGTCTCCATTCCTGCTGCTGGAAAGTACTCCAGCAGAGGCTGAGGTAAGGAAGTAGGTATTTCTCCCAACTCTACATTATATGCTGCATTTCTTAACAAAGAAAGTTGGATGAACCTTTCTTACCTTACCCCACCAGTATAGTCACACCTCAGTCCCTCAGGTGTCACCAACCATGTGTGAGAGACCCTAGAGAGAGATCTCTTTGCACTTTCCATGAAGAAAGCATCTACTGGGCAGGATTCTTTAAAACACATCACAGATGCATTTTCATCTCCTTAAAGGAACAAACTGTTTCTAAGGACTTAAGCACATTGTTTATGAGTCAATGGAAACTGCTAATAACAAATGAGTCTTATCTATTCATGAAAGCAAGTCTCTTAGGATCTCTCTTGGGAGCCACTGTGAGCAGTTAGTTTGAATTATTGTGCACATAGACTTCAACTAATACAAGGGCATGTTTTAAAACATTCCAGAATTCCAACCCGTCACTAATTCAAATTGGTCTGCCTGCTCCCACCACTATTAGACCAAATAGATGAGATTTTTCTGAGGCAGATTTTTAAATAGTTTGCAAATGATAAAGAAAAAGAGGAGATTTATCTTGTTTATTTGAAACACATCAACATCTCACTATTAGGACCAATAAGTGACAATTTCTCCCATTTTTTTATATACCTTGGTTCTCTAGAAAGTTGTGTTACAATAAGAACGGGTGCTGGCTTTTTTGCTTAGTGCCAAACAGCTTTGTTTTTCTAAGACTGACTCTTTTGGTTTCCTCGAAGTCATTATTAAGCTAATGTAAAATTAAATTAGCTTTCGTTCATTCATAAACATGAAGCACAAATGCTCATCAATGGGATAACTTAGAACTATCCTAGAAGCTCTGTCTAGTCACTCTCTTTGAAACATCCCTTTGGATTGCAATGATACCTGTGATGTGCTATTTTGAATAATGTTTTCCAAGATCATCAAGTACAAACCATATGCTCAAAAAAAAAAAAAAGTTAAACACAAGTTATTTAAGGGACATGTGGAAAGAGAATATTTAAATGAGAATTTAGTTTTTCTAATCAGATAAAGAGCACTTTAGCTCTAAAGCCTGTGGGAGCCCATCACAGAAAGGGTGTATAAGCAGTAGTTGGAGTTTCCCAGGGTTCAAAAGCTTTAAAATAGGTCTTTGGCTACCTATATAAATGTCAGTTGATAGTTGTGTTTGCTTTTAATATCACAAGAACTCTGACTTGCTGTTGAGAAACCATTTTGAGAGACACAGAAATAAAAAGGAACAAAGACATTGCGCTGGTTCAGATTCTCATCAATAGCAAGAGAGTCAAGACTGTTGTGATATCAAGCTTCCCTGGCTAGCAGCAGGCAAGAAATGTGACTGACCAAAGGTTTGAGGCAGTCTGATGCTCAGAGGAAGGTATTCTGAACTGGGCTTTGTAGCCCAAAATACTTTATTATGCCTCACCTCCCAGCATGCACCTTATGAATTAAGCTCTACATGCATATGAGGCAGGTAGCTTATAACAACAAAGGGATTCCCCTTCCAAGAAGTTTCTGGTCTGAGATGACACATAGTACAGAAATGCTCCATTGTTAAGCAACTAAAAATATGCCTTAACTGAAGGATAGAAGAACAAAAGCATTTTAGCTCAAAGGCAAAGTCAACGAATTTGAGATGCACAATCTTGCAATTAAGACTTCAAAACCAATTTTCAAGTCCAAGTAGATGCAAGCCAATAGAAGAGGACTAAAGTAAATAAATGCAGGATCAATAATGTGGTGCCCAAAAGAGGTGGGAGTGAATTTTGGGGAGGCACTTTTCTTATTTGAAGGATGCTTTGTAGTCACACAATTGAAATACACCACCTCCTCTTTCCTTCCTGTCCCTCACTCCTTCCCTGGCTACAGTGGGCTACTCTTTCCTTTTGGTCTCACTGTTGTCTTGTACATATTACATAATGTCACCTATAACAACTTATTATGTGTCTATTTACCCAGTGGACTTCAAATGCTTTTAGGACAAGGTCTTATTCTTTTGTGTGTCTCTGTTACTCTAGCTTGGCACCTGGTACATAGTTGGTGTTCAATATGTTTTTTGAATGGGTGCTATCTCATAATTCCCTGTAGTGAAAAGAGCAACAGCTAAACAAATGTTCCTGTTAAAGTTATGTCAAGTCAACTTAAGGCCACACAGAAGAAAGAGAACTGTAAATTCCCAGATCCTAAATCAAAAGTTGAAAGCTTGCTCCTCCCTAGCCATAGCTCCTTGATATGGCTCCTGATTAATAATCTGTTACATCCTCAAAAGGGGTCATTTTAAGGTAATCCAGCAGAGCTCCCATGACCTATTGACCTTGTTATATCACTGAAAAGGAGCTAACATTGGGTGAAAGGTTGGTAGAATATTTTGTTGTGATTCACATATCACCCAGAAACCTTTGGCTTCTTGGAATCATAATAAAAATTCCAAATTTCCAGCAATAACTTTCAAACCTCACAATTCTTGCTAACACAGCAGAGTAACACTTGGATTCTATGCCAGGCCTCCTGACCTTTTGTTAATTGCAAAATAAACAGATCTCCAGTTTAGAGGGGCCTTTTCCTTTTATGGGCTCCCTGCCGTGTAGGCACTGCTTGAATGGTATTTATTTCCGCCATATTTGCTTTCCAACACTTGTTCAGAGCAAGGAGCAGGTGTCTAGGAATGGAAAAAATAGGGATTGGAACAAGAGGAGAGAAGCTGGTACCCTAACATCCTGAATGAAGTGCCCAACTTATTTTTTGGAAGAGGCTAAGATCCTAAGAGAATGTGTGCAAATGAAATTTTATTTTTAAACATTTTCAACAAGTATTTGTATTGTGTCTGTCCCTGCCCTCGTATAGCTCACTGTAAGGGGAAACAGAAGTAAAAAATGATAGTTTTACAGAAGCACTGATCAAAAGCCAGAGAAGCCAAGAAGATAGAGAGCTGTTCTCTGGCCAATGCTAGTGTTTGTCAAAGAAATATGACAGGGAAGGGCTGTGGCCATAGGTCATGGGGCTCCTCAGTCTTGCAGGTTTAGAAACTTAATTTTATATATTGTTTTAGGGCTAATCAGAACCAAAATGATTGACCTACGATAAACCAAAAAGATACATACTAATATAGATATAAGCTAAATCAATTTACTATATTAACTGTATGCCTAGAAATGTTCTAAGTGCTTTACATTAATTATCTCATTTAATACTCATAGCAGCACTATGAGAAAAATACTAGCACCACTTCGTTTTAAAAGTAAACAGAGACTCAGAAAGGTTATGACTTGTCCAAGCTGGTCAATTAGGATTCTTATAAAAGTCTGTTCGATTCTATTGTTCATGTTCTTAACCACAATACACATAGTCACTCATTATTTTATACTGAAACTATTGGCTACTTTGTGCATTCTCTCCCCAAGAAGAAAGATGATGGAAACTGAGTCAAGTCCTGAAGATTGCCTGGTGAGTGTCAAAATTAGAAAAAGTGGCTCAATGAATACCTTATATGAATAAATAGTTAAGTCCTCAAACTATGTCAGCCTAGTGAATTAGACTCCTTCCCTCCTGCTCAATAGATCCCAGACCTTATGTCGACCAGTCAGGACACTCTCTCCCTCCAAAACCCCAATGATTAAGTGTAACTCTGCAATAATGCTTTATCTGCTTTTAAGTACCTATATTTTGGCCCTGCCTGGAACCTCAGTCAGTGACTAGGGTCTTTGATACTATTTTATTCAATTTCTGTCAGCCTTCTTCAGAGAGCTGAATCCTGCTCTCCCTAAATCCTACCCACATGTCCTAAAGCTGCTCTATGCACCAGACTGGCCTTCCTTGAACTCCTGATGACCAGAATTATACCTGAATTACCTATTTCCTTCGCATCACCCAGCTATCTTCACCAAAGTTCATTAATTTCTTAATTTAACTAATCTTCACTGGCTGCCTACCTATGCCAAGCACTATGCTAGGGGCTTCAGGGACAAAAAGGTAGGATGTCTTATGCTGCCATGATGCTGACATCACTCTGGGTTTGGGATATAGTACAAGAATCACCCAGGTGTATCATTTAAGTTCTGGGCACACTCAAACTGAGTAGTCCTTGGAGTATTTCACAAAAGGGCTATTTACAAAGGTGTGGGTTGAGTGTAGGAACCTCATAAGAGTTGGAGTAGAAGCCCTGAGGGGCTAAAGATCCAGAACAAGAACATTATGAAGCTTGTGGCTTTATAGGAGCTGACAGCCTTCAGTAGAGGGAAGCAGCCACTGCCAGTACTCGGCTCATCAACAGAAACCCTGGGGAATAAATAATTCGACTTCACTCTCCTCTCACTCTCTTGTATCCACTTGGTGCCAAACACAATGAGAAGTCAGGAGGGAGCCCATTAATGCAGTCCATATGGGTCAGCCTCTGATGGCACAGAGCAGAGTGAAGAGCAAATCTGGATATCCATTAACACTATACAACTGGATTACTTCCTCCCTAGCCCCAATCTGCTCCACTTATGTTTCCTTCTACTTCCTCCATATTCTATACTGTCAAAGACTCCACTTCTTATCGTGTCATGCCAGTCTTCCCAATCTTAATATTAAGTGAGTTTCCCAAAGCCCCCATGACTGTTTAGTGACAAAACCAGACCACAAACATGAACTCTTCTCATTCCAATGTGTTTTCTTCTATAGTACTTCAGTCTCTGTAAAATAGTGATGTGCTAATACGATGGTGATGATGATGAAGATGATGATTATGATGATGATAATGATGATGATAATGATGATAGCTGTCATTTTTTAAACTGTTGTGATGTGCCAGGAACTACGGTGTTTTACATAGAACTTCTCACTCTGAGAATAGTGTGGCTTCTTCTAAGCTCTAATCTCCAGCAAGAAAAAAAAAACTGACTTCCAGTGGACAAATGAGAATAAAGACCAACTTATTACTTTTACAGATAGCAGAACATTTTATGGGTCCCATTTCCATTCTGCCTTTGTCACCCTTGAATTGCTGTGTACCAGATGCAAAAAGGATGTAGTTAACACATTCTAATTATGGGCTCTAGGAAGAGAGCTGCTTTTATGGAATGCACTCCCGCTGCCACTTTGGCTTCTGTTGCACAGGCTGCTGAGTGTGCTAAATGCTCTCTAAATGCCCAAGAGGCACACTCAAGATTTGAACATGCAAACAGAGGAGCTTATTATGGATCCTGAGAACTAGAACGATTCCATTTAGAGCCTTAAAGTCATTAAAGGCAAGGTAGATGTTTAGGAGGAAACTCAGATTGCACCTAAGGGCCTAGACAGTTTTATCAATGATTTGATATATCCATCTAGTACAGATCCCCCAAAGTTACAGAATCTGTAAAGGAACCCAACATTTCTACTTGCCTGACCTTCTGACGGATGATGAGGGGAGTGTCTGAAAGGCTGACCATAAGCCCAGTAGGCATTCCTGCACATACGCAGAACAGCTTACCTTTGTTCATCAAATATTTACCCAATAGTATGTAATCTCCATCAGGTTGAGGATTTTTGTTTGTTCCCCACCCCCTATTGCTGTATCTCTACAATCCACCACAGTGCTTAATGTATAGTAGATGCTCAATAAACATTTAATTGAGCAAGTGAATGAAACAAGAGTTTCCTCTGCTGTCCCCAAGGTTGGAAATTTCTCTGGGAATCTGGATGATACTGTCCCTCCCATTCTCTCGCATACTGGAGTTTAACACTACCTTTCTCATAGCATTTTCCCAACTGAAGTAAAAATAAGTCTTTTCCTAGCATTAGCTCAGTCCAAAGTTATTCAAATCAGCCAAATGAATATCATTAGACCCACACTAAAAAATGTAGAGATTTACCCCTTTGCATTTGGATATCTTAGTGTTGTAGTTGAGTTTGAGAGACTCTTAGGAAAGAGATAAAAGGCGCAAACCTCATATGACACACAATGCCAAAATTAATGTTAACTGTTTCTGCACTAGTGAACTTTTCATCATTCAATCACTGCCCCAGCTCCAGAGGCATGGAGCAACTGACAAGATGGGTAATTAGCTTTCATTTTCTTTATACAGAGCCAATTAAGGAAGTGGGTGGTCTTCACTTAATTTTCAGCCTACTCAGATCAGAAATCTTTTTCCCTTGCAGATAGAATCTTCCCTATGGCCAGAGAGTCAGGACCTAAAATAGAGCATGTTTAGCTGCATTTATACTCTGTGTATTGCTCAAGGGAAAGGCATGTCTGTTATGCCTAGGATTTGCAAGGTGGTCAATTTACTACAAGCAAATCAAACCAGACTAAGAAGCATTCTAACTTTCTAATAGATTTTACTTCCAGACCCTTAGCTGAGTTCCCAAAGTGGTCTACTTAGACTAACTAGATTTCAGTCAAATGTGTATAATCTACTGGATTTGTAAGTTTTTTGAGGAAACTTAAAAATGTCTGTCTTATTCAATGCTGAGTCCTCAGTGTCTAGCTCAGGGTCTGGCACATAGTAAGTAACCAATAAAATATTGATAGATGAATGAAAGAATCTTATCTAGATCAACATCTAATCAATGGACTGGCCCAATATCACAGTAAAAGTTTTAGGTATATCCCTAAAGAAAGACCAGTGGTGAGGATGATGACAAGCAACAACTGCTATTCTTTTTTGGACCTGAGCAGTCATTCGTTTGGATCATGTGGTCATTCATTCATTCATGTATTCAAACATTTATTGAAGCACGTACCATGTACAGAGGATACAAATGTGAATAAACTGTGTTCCCTGTTGTCAGGGAGTTCAGTCTCTCCAGGGAACAAACAATAAAATAATTGCAATCCTATCTAATAAGTGCTATGAAAAGGGAGGCACTGAGGATTGTGAACAAAGGAAGGACATCTTATTAAGACTGGAAGGGCAGAAAAGTCTCCCCATAAGAGGTGAGAATTAAATTGAGTTTTGTAAGGGCAAGTGGAAGTCAACCAGATGAAAAGGGGAGAAAAGGTATTCCAGGCATATTTTAGACACAGACAGGTGAAACCAGCATGATGCTTCTAAGGAATTATAGGTAGTTGACACAATTACTATTGCCATTTTGGACTGGACAATTTTTCATTGTGAGAAGCTGTCCTTTGCACTGCAGAATGTTTAGCTCAATATCCCTGAATTCTACCCAGTAGATGCTAACAACACCTCACTTTCCTGAGTAGTGACAACACAAAATGTCTTTAGGCATTGCCAGACATTCCCTAGAGGACAAAATTTCCCCAAGTTGAGAAACACTTAGGGCCAAAGGTATGTGTGAGGAAGTGATAAGAGATGAGGTTGGGAAGTCAGGCAGGGGTCCAGGTCATGAAAGTTATATGCTCTGTGATAAGAAGTTTGGACTTTATCCTGAATATCATAAGAAGTCCTTGAAGGATTTCAGGCAAGAGGGTAATATGCTTAGATGTGTGTTAAAACTATCACTCTGGCAGCAATGCAGAGTGTAAATTTGAAGGGGACGTGTGGCAAGACTGGAAGCAGAGTGATGAGTTAGGAGACTCTTGCAATCATCCAGAAGTGAAATGATGAGAGCCAGTGTTAATGCAATGGCAGTGGGAATGGAATGAACGAGGAAGGCTTGAGAGATATTAAGAAAAGTCAAAACTTTATTTAGGATTTCGTGATTTAGGGATGTTGGGGGAATGAGGAAAAAAGATGTGACTCACAAGTTTGGAGTTTCAATAATAAGGTAAACAATGGGTCCACTCACAGATAAAGGGAACACAAGGAGAAAATCTGGTTTGGGGGAGATCATACATTTTATTACTGACATATTGATTTTGAGCTACTATAGGACAGTCAAGTGAAATGTTCAGAATGGAATTTGCTATACTGGAGAGCATCAAGCAGAGAGTTACGGGAGCCACTAGGGTAGATGGGTTCTGAAGAGGAGCTATGTGACAGCCTGACGTATATTGAACATTTGCTATTAAACTGCTTCAGAGCCTTCTATCACCTTCATTCATTTAATAAACATTTACTAGGTGCCAGACACTAGATGGGTACAAGGGATACAACCAAAAGAAAGACAGAGCTCCTGCCTTCAAGTTTCTCACAGTCCATAGAGGGAGACAGTTAAGTAAATATGCAATATGAATACAGTTTGATAAGCACAATAGTGAGTGTATGAAGAGTGTTATGAGAACAAGAAAGGAGGGGCACCTCATTAAGTGAGTATCAGGGGAAAGGCAGAGAAAGCACACTGGTAGAGATTACATGATGGAGAGGTGGAGAACTGCAGTGGCCATGACAATGTACCTCGAGGCCTCCAACTACAGCAGTGATTTTCAACCTCAGCATTATTAATATTTTGGACCAGATCATTCTGTGTTGTGGGAGCTATCCTCTGCATTGTAGGATATTGAGCAACATCCCTGGCCTCTACTCTTTATATTGTCAGGAGCACTCCCCCCAAATTTGTGACAATCAAGAATATCTCTAGATGATACTAAATGTTCCCTGGAGGGACAAAATCATCCTAGTTGAAAACCATTGAACTACAAGGAGCATAAGCAAGAGTCCAAGGTGTTGTGTTTTGAAATTAATCATCAACTATGTGCAAGATTGCTTATAGTAAAGGGACTAAGCATAGCAGGGGCACTAGGTCAGACCTATTGTGGAGAGGTGTAGGACTCCACTGACAGCAGACTTTGGCTCAAGGACTCAGTGAAGGTCTTACTGAATCTTTCTTTGCTTGGCAATCTAGGTTGTTCTTACCCAACCTTTTCCTAGGGGTCGTATCAGTCTGATGGCTCTCTCAGCCTTCTCCAGCAACCTCCTCAGTTTCTCTCATATTGATGTCTCTCGTAATGAAATCCTTGTATCTTCTCATAGGACCAAGATTAACATAAGAATTCAGACTCTAGAATATAAAATATCTGGGTTAAAATCCTGGTCCTTCTTGCTACCTGTGTGCACTTGAGCAACTTACCATACTTCTCTGAGCCTCCTTCACTTGTATGTAAAATGGAGATAACAATATTCATCTTAGAAGGTTTCAATGAGGATTAAATGAACTGCTGAATCTAAAATATTTAGCATGGTGTTAGATACCAAGTAAGAGCTCAGTAAGTGCTGACTCTTAGTAAAGGACAAATATGTGGAGAAATGAGTGTTCAGAGCTGAATGGACAGCATGATACACAGGCATGATGGCAAGAAATTCTATAGAAAGGTGAGGAGAGGTGTGAAATGTTACAAACATTTCAGTATCACGGAAGTACAAAGTGCAAAGTAGGAAGTGACAAGAGATGAGGTGAGAGGTAAGCAGGTCTCAAACAGAACAATTCCTTTTTAATTCAAGTTAAATTTTCCAATCCTTTCATCGTCTCCTTTGAGCCTTCTTCAAGTTCACTACATTTGCCTTTAAGCTAAAAACTCAAATCTTCACACAAACTCCAACCAAATTCTCTCATTCAAAGGATCTGACTGGTTGAGAGACTAAAGGGCTTGTTGCTTCACAGTTCCTCCCCTCAGGATTCCAATTTGTGCAGTCCTGAATGGGGATTACTTGGAAGGAAAAAGATCTAATCACTACTTGGCCCTTGCCCTGAAAACTCTTTCATTAAATCCAAAAACATTAACAGGGACCATTTTTTCACTATGGAGAGTTAATCTTTACCCCAACCTCCTCCTCTCTGCTCTCTCCTCTTCACACAAGAATAATTCAGATATGCCCGTGAGCATGAGAATTGAAAAACTGGCAATAATGTAACCAATTTGTGGATGTTCTGCCAGCTAAAGACTTGATTTCAAGTCCCAGCCCCAATATTGAACAGCTCTACAATCTATGGCAAGTCAGCCTCTGAACCTCAATTCCCTTTTCTATATAATGCAGGTAATAAATCATACACTGGATAAAAAAGCATTTTAAAAAATGCAAAGCACAGGACTAGTTATTATTATTCAACTTGTGTCAAGTCAGGGTTCTAAAATTACCTCTCTGATGCACTTCAGAATGTCCAGTGCTTTCCCTGACATCCTTACTCAGTCAATGGACACGAAGAAATCCAATTGGTCTATAAGTAGGTAGGGAAACAACTGCCAAAAAAGCTTCTGAGGAGAGAACTATATGGAAAAAAAGCAATGGTGATACCAACCTCTGGACAGGGTTCCTCATCCTTTCAGTTTTACTAAACTGAAATTTCTCTCCCTATTCCCTAAACCCACTCCCGAGGCTTAGCTAATCCATTCTTATTTCTTCTACCTTACTAGGCTTTAGAAGTTCATTTCTTCATGCCTAAAATCACTCTTTATATTTTTGTCTGCTTGTTTACTGTCTGTCACCACTAGTATGAATGTAAGCTCCATGAGAACAGTGTTTTTTTTTTGGAGGGGGGAGTTTGGTGTGTTTTTTTAAGGGGGTGCTGTTAAACTCGTTGATATATCCCCAGGACTATACACCATATCTGGCACACATTAGGTACTCAATACATCTCTGGATGAATGGATGGATGAATAAATAAAAGAAGTGCTGAATATCTCCAGTGGCTTCCTGGCTAGGTTTCCATCCTCCATCCTCTCCAATCCTGTATGCATGTACCTTCATCAGGCTTTATGTGGGTGGTGGGAAGAATAAGAGGATGTAGACTTTGAGGAAGTGATGAAGGAGCATGAGCTCCACCCTCAGGAGTGGAAGAGTAATAGTGAGAAGGCTTTAAAAGTAGAACCACCTGAAAAGTGTATTCATAATTATAAACATTGGTAGACATTCTCAAAATGTCTTCTGTGGAAAATTAATCCCCCAAATGCTTCTCAAAAAAGGGTTTCGTGATCAAGTAAGTTTGAAAAACACTGCATGATTAATTTACATACATACAGATTCACAATGTGTATTAGCATATTAAAGCCTCTCAAATGTCAGATAGTAAAGAAACATGCTTAATTATAGAACCCCTTTATCACATAATACCTGCAGAAAATATTTTAGAAGATACTGGTCTAGGAAATAACTATGATAAGAAAGTTATCAGATTTTAAAAAGGCTTAACTTGCTTCTTCCAATTTTCTTTTAAATCTTCTGCCTGTTTCTGCTTAGTCATCACCAGTAAAACCCTTAAAGCAAAATGAGCCTGAGTGTCCCTTAGGAGCTACCAAAATTAGGATGGGATAAAGGGCTGGAGGGACTGGCCTAGGCAGAAAGGAACTCAAGTCGAAAAATCAGCTAGTGGGATCTGTGAAAAAAGGAAGAAGCAAGCTTCTTAAGAATCACTCTCAATAACTGTAATCAGTCTTTCTCTCCCCACACTCCGCTAAAATTGCACTCACCAATGGACTTCTTATTGCAATACCCAATGGGCACTTTTCTGTCATTATCTCTCAGATGTATCTGAAACAGCTGACCCTTCCTCATTCTTGAAACATTCTGTTCCTTTGGCTTGAACAATACCATAGTCTCTTGGATTTGGGACCATCTCTCTGATTTCACCATCTCAGTCTCCTCATATTTGTCTGTCATTAAATAGTGGTGTATAGTAAGGCTGTGTCCTAGGCTCTTTTCTCTTCTCACTTGACACATCATCCTGAGCACTCTCACCATGGCTTCAAATATCATCGGTAGGCTGATAATTCCCCAAATCTGTATTTGTAGTGTTGTCTGTCCTCTTGGTTTTTGGACCTTAATATCCAACTTTCTACTCGACATTTAGACTTGAACTTATACTAAATATGTCCAAATATGAATTTATCCCCTTTCCATGATCTAAGAAAACAGCATCACCATCTCTTCTGCCCCAGCTTTAGGTAACCACTAATCAATCTACTGTCTATCTCCATGGATTTACCTATTCTGGACTTTTCATATAAGTGGAATCATACAATATGTGGCCTTTTGTGTCTGACTTCTTTCACTTAGCATAATGTCTTCAGGGTCCTGCATGTGGTAGGCATGTATCAGTACTGTTTCTTGTTATGGCCACACCATGTTCTCTTCCATTGCCTGACCTTTGTGCATGGTTATCTCCTCTGTCAATATCAGATAGTTCCTCCCTTCCCTCACTCAGGTGGCTAACGCCCACTCAAACTCCAGCTTTCTAATTTAGATGGAATGACAAGATTTCATCCTGGAAGGCTTTGATGACCACTCTCTTCCATCTTCTCTCCCTATCTAGTCTGGATTAGGTAAATTTCCTGAGTACTCCTGCAATATCATGCATTTCTCCTATTGCTGGTCTTTTTGTCTGTCTTTCTCATAGACTATCTATTACTGGGGCCATGTGTGTATACTGTTCAACCATGTAGCAGAGTATGTGGTACACAATAAGCATTTAATGACTTTGTAGAATTAATGAAATGGGAGCATAAGGGGCTGGCACAGAACGGAAGAGTAAAGGCTCAATTGTTAGAAGACCAATGGGAGGTTTTCTGCTGTGCTTCCAGACTAAACTTTCTAAGACACTGCTTTCTTCAAACCTAATGTTCTCAAGCAAGATGCTAGGCTTCAGTTCTTCCTCTACAAAATGAAAGCTTCACCTGAATAATCCCTACAATCCATTTCAGCTCTGACACTGATTGCTTATAATATATGTTATATTAGTCCTATAATTATGGAGAGCCAAAAGATCCAATGGCATTAAAAGTACATTCTCTCAAATTACACAAAATGGCAACTGTACAAAATAGTACTTTTCTTTCCTTAAAGCATTAGCAATATGGAATTTATGGGGGTCAAATAAACAAAAAATAAAATAATATCTTACCATTAGAATACGTTTAAGGAATACGGACTCCTTCAGCTATAAGCTTCTGAATCATCTCTAATACAGTTCTATCTTGACACTTGATTGAAATATTACCACGCAATAATGCTCTGCATTTTATTAGCACTTAAAGACCTGAATATAATTTTCCTACCTCTGCTTTGCTTTATAAGATGAAATAGAGGTAGGAGACACCACTCTCTCTCAGAAAAAGCATTTCTCAACTTCACCAGCACAGCCTGAGCTATTCTGGTGGGCTTGCTATTAATAAACTCACTGTGGCTCCTTCTGGGTCTGGACTGCTCTCATTTAGAGAACGAGACCAAAAGTGGACAAACAAAAACAAAAAGATAAAATCACATAGCATCTCTATGTGGCACTACTCTAGGGCTTTCAGTAATAATAACTCCCATTTATTGAACTGTATTGACCCTTTATATATCTCATCTCATACAATGTTCAAATAATCTCAATGGGATAAGTATTTATTATTATTTTGTTGTTATCATTATCCTCATATTACAAGTGAAGAAACTGAGCCACAGAGAAGTTGGGCAACTGCTCAAAGTTTATGCATCTAGAAAATGATAGAGCAGAATTTTAATAAAACTAGGCCTTTTTGAACACAGAGGCGATAGCTATGACGGTAGCAAGGGACTTTTGCCTCCCATTATTAAATAATTGCTCATTTACGTATCTTTTTTCCCCACTGTGCTATAAGCTCCTCCTCTGAGTTCGTACTACCAGCAACTAGCATAGTGCTTGGCATTGCTTCATTCATTCCTTCAAAAACAGGTCTATTGAGTGTGTACTATATGTTACATACTGTTACAGGCACTGGGCATACAGCAGTGAACAAGGCAGTAGATTCTTTAGCCTAGTGGAGCTTATATTTAGGTGAAAAAGACAAATAAACAACAAGATTTTCTTTGAAGAAAAAAGCAAGAAAATGGGATTAAGAGTAGCTGGAGGTGAGAGTGAGTACTGTTTTGTGAGGCTAAGGAGTCAGGGAAGGCTCTCTAAGTAGGTGGCAATTCATTTGAGCTGAGATGTAATGATGAGAGAGCCAGCCATGAAGAAGAAGCCAAGGTAGTGTGTTTTTAGGCAGAGGGACCAGAACACACAAGTCAGGAGATAAAGAAGTGTTTTGGCACACTGAAGGATGGAAAAGAGGACTTGTGTGGTGGGGCACAGAGACAAAGGGTAAAATGGTGAATGTCAGATCTTTATAGGGGTTTTGTAGCTGGGCACCTCTATTTATGTGCACCTAGGATCGCGGCTGCTGCCCCCTACTGATTCATAACAAGAAGCCAGGTAGAAGAATTAGGTTTTGAAGGGGAAATATTTAGAGGAGTCTCCCTGGGTTTCTGAGAAGGAAAGATGGGCTTCCTTGCACTTGGTTCCTCTTTTCCCTGATTATACTTCCTTGCAGACTACTCCTATTTTTCACCCTTTTTCTCTTCCTCTTCCTCCTCCAACACATCTCTAAAAACAGTTTAAAGCATGCAGCCATCTCCTTCAACTCCTCCTGGGTCCATGAGACAGCCAATCGTGTACCTTGAGTTTCAATGCAAAACCCTTGAGGTCAGATAAGAAGAGGGAGCAGTGGTGACAATGACAGCAGCTGCATCCAACCTGAGCTCAGTGTCAAATGTTTCTTCTGCCAGATCTCTGGAGAGAGTCAGGCAATTTTATCTTGGCTAAAACCAGCAGTCTGGAGGTTCAACTTCCTAACTACTGTGGCAAACAGGTAGGAAAGCAAGACTAAGAAAAAGCCAACACCAGCAAACAAGGAAAATAAATACAGCTTCTGCACCAACAGTAGACAGGCTGGGTGGTGCAGAGGGCTCCCAGCATAACATAGGCACAGGTTTGAGCCACAGCAGAGTACCTTTTCCTGAAATCTATGTCCACACTTCTTACTCCCTACTGCCCACTGTGGAGAAACACTTTTGGAAAATGTTGATGCTCCGGGTTTATTGTGGGAAAACATTCATTGCTAATACTTCTACTTTCTGACTTTAGGCTCCTAGCAGTCCCCATTTTCCATTTCCTCTAATATCTATCTAGCTTAGAGAAAGGGACTTTTGACAGATGTGCATGGCATCGTCTTTCTCTCTCACTATTCAAATTTAAGGACAATAAACTAAACGTTGAGCTTAGCATTTTTTAAAAAGCAAAAATTTGCACAGAGAATAGGAGGAAGGAAATATTAATGATAAAGCAAAAAATTTGAGTATACAAAATAGTGGAATTAAATAAATTCAAGAGCTGGATGCTTGAAAGAGCTAATAAAGTAGATAAAACCTCTGACAAACATATAAAAAATAACATAAAATTAGAAATGAGAAAGGAGATATAAACAACCAGTACAAGCACTATTTTTAATTGTAAGGAAATGCTTTGCTAATAATTTTTTTAAATACAATGCAATAGATTTTTTTCTCTACAACACATATAATATTAAAATTCATACTACAATAAAAAAGAAAATCTGAAAAAAAATAATAACTGAGGAACAAATTGAAAAAAACTGTCTCACAAAGTCCCTAAACTTAATGATAAATAGTTTCAAATCTTCAGGGAAGAAAAAAGAAAAGATTAGGATGTACTAATTCATTCCATGAAACAAATATTATCCTGATCCTCAAACCTGATAAAGATAAAATAAACACAAAAATTAGAGGATAATAAACTCTGAATATAGGTATTAAAATTTTAGCTAAGACACTAGCAAATACAATTTAGCAAAGATTAAAAGGAGCAAAAACATCAACAATTACAAAGGATTGATTATAGGAAAGCAAGAGTAGTTAATCCTTAGACCATCCATTAGTATAGTATTATCTATAGCTTTAAATCAGTGCTTCCTAACTTTTTCATGGCATACGAAGAAAATAAAAAAAAATATATTTGAATGAGCCACTGGGGTGTGCAAATAAGTGTGCTCTTAGCTAGAGGAAAGGGGAAGGTATTTCTGGCTGTCCCAAGCCCACTGGCTACCTTGAGAGCTGAAGGGATAGATATATTGGCGCATCTATAAACCACGGGTGCTATTCAGTATTTATCAAGCGATAAGGCATAGGGATAGACCAATCAGAATGTATAATTAATGCTGCGAAGTAACATTAGATCAGGGTCCTGGTGGCTCCATTACTGTACAGGCATTACCCTTAGTTGATGGATTCTGTGGATGTCTGGTGGGGGGCAAGTCCTAGGGAATGGCTCGGTCAGTAAAAAGCATTCAGGGTGTTTAGGGCAACAGTGATTTACGTATAGAAGTATCTCAGTACTTTAAATTGTCTAATTGTTTTAGTGTGTACCAGCTGAATATCAGTTCTGCCTGCAACACAGACCCAATCTGTCAGGTGCATCAATTGAGACACTCTGGGCTAAACTGCACTCTAGTCTGTTTTTTTAGCATTTATATGTTATATTGTAATGGTTGGCATCTTCTCCTTCTAGTCTGTGAAGCTATTCGTCTTTGTCTTCTCCAGCACCCTTGCACAGTATCTGACACATAGTAGAAAGCTTAATAAATGTTTGCCAGATGGATCAAGAAATTTCCAAGAGATATCCAAAAAAGCAAAACATGACAATTTAGTGCATATTCTGTAAAATTAAGAAATGAGAGAATAAGTATGATAAGGATATACATGAAATGATAAGGATAACATGATAAAGAACATCTATTTTAAACATGAAACAAAATAATACTAAAGAATATTGAAAGTATTCTTTTTAAAAACTGGCAAAATAAAGATATCTTCTATCATTTTAGTATTTTTCCATAAACATTCATTTTATTTTGATTTTATCTATGATTTTGTATTACTTGAGATGTTGGTCAATCAAAAAGTGAATTAATGTTTTTGTGTTATTTCGAACAACTATTCAATTTTAAACTTTTGACGAAATATTAATTTGAGAGATTTATTCACATAAGCATACACTAATTCTAAAACTTCCAGAGAAGATGAAGACTATAGTATTCAATTGGTTGGTTTAATTATCTGGATTACAAAAATGCTCATTACAGAAAGCAGTGCAACAGAGGAATAGAAAAGGTAGGTGAGGATCTGACAAGCTTTTGAGTATTTACCCTAATTTATTATAGAAACAGAACTCTTTGAACCAAATGAAATCAGATTCAGAATGGAGAAGTTGTAGAGATCAAGAAAAATTCAATTGACAATGAATTTTGCAAGAACATGAAACCTTTAAGCAAGATTTTGAAAGATATTTTCAAAAAGAAGAGATAAAGGTATCTTGTCTCAGATGAAAGGAAAATTTGAATATGATTTGAAGAATCTTAAAGAGGAACTTATAGTAGAAACTATGGGAAAATGTGAGGATCTAATTAGTGGAAAGAAAAACAAGATCTTTGGAGGAGCAAAAAGTAAAATTTGAATATAAGTTATTAGAAGAAATACAGGGATGGCAGTGTCCCCCAGTGTGTAAGATATGTGATAAGAAGCTGAGAGATCCGTTCAACAAGTTCTGGTCAAAAACCATCTCCATTCTATTACCTCCCACACTCGCATCTGTTGAGGGTCCTGATATCAATATTGAGCTAGAGAGCATTTTATTTTTATTTTTTTTTTAATTTAAAAAATTTTAAAGTTAAGTTTATAAGGGTAACATTGGTTAATACAATTATATAATTTTCAGGTGTTACATTATCATTTGACATCTGTATATTCTATTGTGTGTTTATCAACCAAATCCAGTTTCCTTCAGCTACCATATATTTGATCCCCTTTACCCATGTCACCCTCCCCCTAAACCCTATATTTGACCCCCTTCACCCTGTCTACCTCTCTCCTCTCCCCCACCCCACTAGTAACCAGTAGTATGTAGTCCTCTGGTAACTACTAGCCTATAGTCCATGTGATGAGTCTGTTTGTCCTGTTCATTTGTTGCTTTTAGGTTTATATCCCACATATAGTGTGGGATATAAACTTTTTCTGCCTGGCTTATTTCTCTTACCATGATTATCTCGAAGTTCATCCATTGTTGTCTCAAATGGCAGTATTTCATCTTCTTCTATGGCTGAGTAATATTCCATTGTATATATGTTACCACCGCTTCTTTAGCCAGTCATCTACCATAGGACACTTCAGTTGCTTCCATGTCCTGGCCACTGTGAATAATGCTGCTATGAACATCAGTGTGCTAATATTTTTCAGATATGGGTTTTCAAGTCTTTTGGGGTAAATACCCAGTAGAGGGATGGCTGGATTATATGGTAGATCAATTCTTAGTTTTTTTGAGGAACCAAACATACTGTTTTCCACAGAGGCTGTACGAATCTTGCAGTCCCACTAGCAGTGTATGAGGGTTGTTTTCTCCGCATCTTTCCAACATTTGTTATTACTTGTCCTGTTGATTATAGATATTCTATCAGATGGTGTCTCATTGTGGTTTTGATTTGCATTTCCCTAATAGCTAGCAATGTTGAGCACCTTGTCATATATTTGTTGGAGATTTGTATGTCCTCTAGGGAGAGAGAAGTGTCAGTTCAGGTCCTCTGCCCATTTTTTGATTGGATAGTTATTTTTTTTGTCGTTATTGAGTCGTATGAGTTCTTTGTATATTTTGGATATTAGGCCCTTATCAGTGATGTTGCTTATAAATACATTTTCCCATTCAGGATGTTTCTCTCTTCACCTTGTTGGCAATTTCTTTTGCTTAGCAGCTTTTTAGTTTAATGTAGTCCCATTCATTTATTTTAGCTTTTAATTCCCTTGCTTTTGAGATCAACTTTATAAAATCCTCTTTAAGTCAAGGTCCTTGAGTTTAGTTCCTATGTTTTCTTCTATGAATTTTATTGTTTCAGGTCTTTATTAGGTCCTTAATCCATTTTGAATTAATTTTGGTGTGTGGTGATAGACAACAGTCTAGTTTCATTCTTTTGCAGGTGGCTTTCCAGTTTTCTCAGCACCATTTATTGAAGAGACTTTCCTTTCTCCACTGTATGTTTTTGGCTTCTTTGTCAAAAATTATTTGCCCATATAAATATGGGTTTACTTCTGGACTGTCGATTCTGTTCCACTGGTCCATGTGTCTGTTTTGCTTCCAATACCATGCTGTTTTGATTACTGTCACTTTGTAGTATAATTTGAAGTTGGGCAGAGTGATGCCTCCAGCCTTATTCTTTTTTCTCAGGATGGCTTGGCAATTCGGGGTCTTTTGTGTTTCCACAAATCTGATGATTTTTTTTTCTATTTTTAAAAAATGTCAATGAGATTTTGATGGGGATTGCTTAAATCTTGTATGCTTTAGGTAATATGGTCATTTTAACTATGTTGATTCTTCCAATCCAAGAACAGAGAATATCTTTCCATTTCTTTGTATCTTCTTCATTTTCTTTTAATAGGGTCTTTATTGTTTTCATTATGTAACTTTCACTTGTTTCGTTAAATTTATTCCTAGGTATTTTATTCTTTTTGTTGCAATTGCAAAAGGAATTATTTTTCCACTTCTTTTTTCTGACATGTTATTATTAGAGTTAGGAAAGCTATGGATTTTTTAACGTTATTTTGTATCCAGAGACATTACTGTGGTTTGCTTATTGTTTCTAGTAGCGTTCTTGCAGAGTCTTTAGGGTTTTCTATATAGAGAATCATGTTATCCCCCAATAGTGATGGTTTGACTTCTTTGTTTCCTATTTGGATGCCTTTTTACATCTTTCTCTTGTCTAATTGCACTCGCTAGGACCGCCAATGTTATATTGAATAACAGTGGCGATAGTGGACAGACTTGCCTTGTTCTTGATCTTAGAGGGAAGGTTTTTAGTTTTTACTGGTCCATTTCTTCTAGGTTACTAAATTTGGTGTCATATACTTTTTCATACTATTCTCATATAATCCTTTGTATTTGGTGGTATCTGTCATAACTTCTCCTCTTTCATCTCTTATTTTGTTTATTTGTGTCATTTCTTTTTTATTTTGTGTTTTATTTTATTTTTAAAATAAAATACCGGTATTGCTAGGTAGACTCCCATCCAAGTACTAACCAGGCCTGACCGTGCTTAGCATCCAAGATCGATAGAGATTGGGGTCACTTCTCTCTTTGCTTTAGTGAGTCTAGCTAGGGGTTTTTCAATTGTATCAGTCTTCACAAAGAATCAGCTCTTTTTGTATTAATTTTTTCTATTGTCTTTTGGTTCTCAGTTTCGTTTAATGTTTCTGTAATTTTAATGTTTTCATTCCTTCTGCTGACTCTGGGCTTCATTTGTTCTTCCTTTCTAGGTTTGTTTGTTTGTTTTGTTTGTTTGTTTGTAAGATAAAGCATTAGGTTGTTTATTTGGGCTCATTCTTCTTTTTGGAGATAGGCATGTAATGATATGAACTTTCCTCTTATTGCCACTTTTGCCGTGTCCCACAAGGTTTGATATGTTGTACTATCACTACCATTCATTTCTATGTATCTCTTGATCTCTCCTTTTATTTCTTCTCTGACCGTCATTCTTCAGTAGCATGCTGTTTAATCTCCATGTATTTGTGGTTCTCCCTGCTTTTTTTAGGGCTGATCTCCAGCTTCAAAGCATTTGACCAGAGAATACTGTTGGTATGATTTCAGCCTTCTTATGTTTGTTGAGGCTGTCTCTGTGCCCCAGTATGTGGTCAATCCTTGAGAATGTTCCATGTGCACTAGAGAAGAATGTATAAGCAGCTCTTTTGGGATGAAAGGCTCCGTAAATGTCCATTTGTCCAGTTGGTCTAATGTATCATTTAAGGATGTTATTTTTCTTATTGACTTTCTGATTGGGAACATAGATATTAATAAGTGTTATGTCCTGTTGCTGTATGATTCCCTCTACCATTATGAAGTGTCCCTCAGTGTCTTTCTTTACCTTTTTTATTTCGAAGTCTATTTTGTCCAATATTAGTCCTACCACTCCCTCTTTTCTCTGAATGCCATGTGCTTGAAATATCATTTTCCACCCTTTCACACCGAGTCCATATTTGCCTTTGGAGCAGTGATGTGTCTCCAGGAGGCAGCATATGGTTGGGTTTTGTTTTGTGATCCATTCTGCAACTCTGTGCCTTTTTATTGGTGAGCTCAGTCCATTTACATTTAGGGTGATTATTGAAATATGAGGTCTTCTTAGAGACAATTTTCTTTTGCTTTCTGGTAGCTCAGTGTTTCCATTGTTTCCTTGTCCTCGTGCTTCTGTTTTCTTTATTTTTGTTGGCTTTTGTGGGTTTTGCCTCTGATGCTTCTTGTTTTATGTTATATACTTCAGTTCTGAATCTTTTGGTGTGTGGTTACCAGTACGAATACGTAAAGGACAGCTATATATTATATATACAGTCATCCATTTTTCTTCTGTGCGTGCCTCATCTCCATTCCAGTTTGCGAATTTGGATCTTTGAAAGTCATTGTGATCTCAATTCGTCCCATGTACGCTGAAAGTTCATTGCTATCTCTGTGATAACAATTTTCTCCTTATTGTTTAAGTTTATAGTGCCCTGTCCTTAGTAAGGGTTGCACTCCTCTGCTTCTATTTTGCCTGATAGTCACTTTCCTCCTAATTATGCATCTTTTTTTGTCATTTTGTTTTAGGTGACCTGACCCCTTACGTGAGTATTTCCTGTATTGCAGGCCTCGAAATGGAGAAGTCCCTCAACTTTTTTTATGTTCGGAAAGGTCTTAATTTCTCCTTCATACCTAAAGGAGAGCTTAGCTGATACGTTATTCTTGGCTGGTAGTTCCTGTCACTTAATAGTTTAAATATTTGATTCATTCCTTTCTGGCTCATAAAGATTGCGCTGAGAAGTCGAGAATAATCTATTTTTTTTTTAATTTTTTAATTAATTAATTTTTTTTTTTTTTTTTTTTTTTTTTTTTTTTTTAGTTACGTTTTTTCTCCCTGGCAGCCCGGAGAATCCTGTCTTTCTGGTTGTTTTTTGACCATTTTAATACAGTGTGTCTTGGTGAGGCCTTTTTGGGTTGAGATAATTGAGTATTCTGTTGACTTCTTGATCCCAAGCTCCAGCTCATGCCTTAGATTTGGGAAATTCTCAACTGTTTGTCTGAAAATGCTTTCTAGTCCCTGCTCCTTTTCTTCGCTTCGATAATGCCCATTATTCTGATGTTTCCTGTCCTGATGGTATCACTAGTTCTTTAATTTCTCTTTCATGAGTTTTTATCCTTTGGTTTCTCTCTTCTTCCTTCTGATTTATTTCTAGAGATCTGTCTTCGATATTCACTGACCCTTTCCTCCATTTGGTCGACCCTATTTCCCAAGCTTGCTATTTCATTTTTTCCAATCTTACAGTGTGTTCTTCATCTCCAGAAGTGGCATTTGATTCCTTTTGAAGGTTTCAGTCTCCCTGCTCTGCTCATCTAGTTGTTTTTCAATTCCTGAAATTTTGATTTGAGTTGTTTAGATTCTCATTGATTTTTTTTTTCAGAAAATACCATCCTGGCTTCTCTGTCATTTAAGTCGCATATTTCTATGTTTTTCAGCTTATTTTTCTGGAGATTTTTCTCTTTCTTTTGAGATCTCTTGTCACCTTGGTGTTCATGATGTTGAATGGGTTATTTCTCCCCCTGGGCATTAATGGAGTTGTATTCTGCTGTTTTTTCCAGATAGAAGATTTATCATATAAAGGTTTCTCTTTAGGCCTGTTGCAAAGAAGGTGCTTTTTTTTTGGTTTCCAGTAGATGGCGTCTAAGCTTCTTGGATCCCTGGTTTTATATAAAGTCTAATAATGCTTTTTTAAATTCCTTGTAGATATTTAATCACACTCGCTACCCTCAGTTTCAGTTCCTTTTCAATGTCAGCGACAGTTTCAGCAGCATTCGCTCAGATTCCCCTGGGGCTCCACAGTGTTGGGTCTCAGAGGTATGGAGGAGGGCCCTCTGGGTTGGGGTTTAGGAGCTGTGGTCTGTCTCGGTTTTGCACAGTGGCTTGCAAAAATCAACTGTTGTTCCTCTGTGGTCCCGTCCTGCTTTCTGCTTTTGCTATGGGGAGCTCACAGCTTTCCAGGCAGAGTTGTTCGGGGAACTTGGCAGAAACTCACCACTCTTTCTCCCTCCCCCTCCTCCTGCAGGGAGCTCTGGCGGCTGCAAGAGGCAACTTCTTTATTTGTCCCAGTCCACTGCACGACATTCAGTGTTCTGACCTGTGGTAGCTCTTATGGGCAGATCTCATGCTCAGACGTGCTGGTGTGCATTGGGGTATTTTTGTGTTGTGTTTTTAGATGTTCAGCTCATTGTTGTTTCAAAGGGGAGAGATTTGGGGATGTCTCTCACTCTGCCATGTTTCTAAAGATCAAGACTGAGTATTTTAATAATAAATTAGAAGTCACTGAACAAACAATACTTTCCTGACTTACAACAATGGAAGCTGTGCTAGGGCTGATCCTTAAGAATCCCCCTCATCTTACCAGAAAAGGCACGAAACTCCCTGAGTGGGGACTTCCGATAGAGCTGGCTACAGCAGCTACTCGGTATGCCGGAATGTCCATTGAAAGCTTCCTGGCCCAGGCTGATCAGACTTTGGAGACTAGTATTATCTGTGAGAAGCAATTTTGACATAAAGGATATATAAAAACTTGAATTCTGAGAGCAACAACTGAAGCAAGGAGAAATTCTTCTTCTAATCATGTGTTCACACCGTGGCCTGAGGCAGCAGCTGGGAATCCTGCCAGGCAACCTTCAGAAAAGCAGGCCAGCAGATCTCAGCTGCAAACAAGTACCCCTCCAATCAAATCTCCTAGAGAGCATTTTAAACAGCCACCCAGCATTGCTGAACAAAATTAGGTATTGTGAGACAAAGAAGAATTTTTCTGTCATTTATTTTTATATTGTTTTTAGTATTCTGATCAATTCAGTAATATATGAAAAGGAATAAAGTATAAATATAAAATAAATTATGATGAAATATAAAGAATTAAGAATAAACATGACAAGAGATGTTATTACCAATGCAGAGAAAATTACAAAACTTTTAGAGGATATAACACAGTCTCCCTTATTTTGTATGTGTTTTCATATAAATTGCTGATACCATTGGTGTTATTTTTCTAATATTGTATGTATTTATGGCTATAAAGGAAAGGTCATACTCCTATGAGCAAAGTGTGGATGTAGTCTCCCTGGAAAAGTGGTTATTCCAGATAATCAATAATCTGAGCAAAAACATAAGAATATGAAACTAAGAAGGCAGATCTTAGATATGCAAGGAAAGAAACTGTTTCTCTTGCTCTAAGTCTAACACTCTTGGGTGCAGACATCAAAGGGTTCATGCAAGGTGGGTTGCTAAGATGGTACTCACCTTGTGGAAATAGATGAGGACCAAGGATAAGATGGGGTTCGAAAATCAAACATTATACTGTATTGTAAAGTACAATAATCTAGTTTCATATTACTCTTTGTGTTCATTTATCTGCTGTTATTCCCAGTCTTTTGAAAATATTTTTTTACAGCTTTATTGAATATAAGAGAAAATCACTTGTTCATGTTTACATTGTAACGATTGAATGAGTTATTTTCACTTGTAGTTGGCATTATAATAATATATTCATTTCAGTTGCACAGCATAGTGATTAGAGATCTAATAACTCAAAAATGATCACCCAACTAAATCTAGTACCCCTCTTGCTCTTACATATCTATTACACATAGTTGGCTATTTTTCTTATGCTACACTTTAATATCTCCATGACTATTTTGTAACTACCCATTTGTATTTCTTAATTCCCTTTGCCCTTTCTCACCACCCTTAACCTCCTCTCATCTAGTAGCCTTCAAAAGTCCCTGTGTCTACAGCCAAGCTACCTTGAATACAGGCTATCCTGTCTGATCTCAGAAGCTAAACAGGGTCAGGCCTGGTTAGTACTTGGATGGGGAGATGACCTAGGAAAACCAGGTGCTGTAGGCATAAAAAATAGTCTCTGTATCTATAAATGTTTCCATTTTTGTGATTGTTGCTGTCCTTTATTTTGTTCTTTAGATTCCACATGTAGGTGAAATCATGTCGGGTATTTGTCTTTCTCTATCTGACTTACTTCATTCAGTAAAATACCCTCTAGGTCTATCAAGGCAATAATTTTTCCATCCCTTCCTTTTAGTCCGTGTGTGTCTTTTAATCTGAAGTGCGTCTCTTGTTAGGCAGCATATGTAGGGGTCTGTTTTCTTATCCATTTCAGCCACTCTATCTTTTGGTTGGAGAACTTCATTCTTTTCCATTTGAGATATATGTTGATAAGTATGACGTTTCTACCATTCTATATTCATGTTTTTAGATACATGCTTTTTCTTCTTAAAGAAGTCCCTCCAACATTTTGTAATATTGGCTTGGTGTTGATGGATTCCTTTAGCTCCACCCCACCCCCAACTCTGGGAAGCTCCTTATCTGTCCTTTGACTCTAAACGATAGCTTTGCTGGATAAAGCATTTTTGGTTGTAGAACCTGGTTTTCATCACTTTGAATATTTTGTGCAAGTCCTTCTGTCCTGGAAAGTTTATTTTTAGAAATCAGCTGTCATTCTTATAGGTGCTTCCTTGTGGGTGTAATTAACTGCTTTTCTCTTTGCTGTATTAAACCTTTGGCATTTTAATATACTATCTGTGTAGGCCTCTTTGGGTTAACTTTTTTGGGACTCTGAGCTTCCTGGGGTTGTATGTCTATTTCCTTCACCAGGTAAGGGAAATTTTCCATCATTATTTTTCAAATACATATTCAACTTCTTGTTCTACCTCTTTCAGGTACCCCTATGACACGGATGTGTTGTTACCCTTAATTTTGTCCCACAGCCTTAAATTATTATTATATTCTTGGTTACTTTTTTCTTGCAATTGCGATTTGGGTGACCTTGGGCTTCTCCATCCTCTATATCAGTGTTTTATCCTCTTTCTTCCTTCCTCCACTCTGATTCCCTCTAATATACTTTTTATCTCAGATAAGGTATTCTCCATTTCGTGATTTGGTTCCCTTTCATAATTTTCTATTTCCATTTTTTGTTTTTTTAAATTTCTTGTTGAAGTTCTCACTGAATTCATTCTACATTTCCCCTGAGTTCACTGAGCATCTTTATAACCAGTGTTTTGAACTCTGCATCTGTTAGATTGCTTGACTTATATTCCCTGAAGCTCTGTTCTGTTCTTTCATAGGGTTCTGCTTCTTTGTCTTCCCATTTTGCTGCCTTTCTGTGTCTGTTTCTATGTACTCAGTAAAGCTCCTAAGTCTCCGGTCTTATTAGCATGGGCTTTGTGTAACAGGTGTCCAGTGGCCCAGTCCTAAGAAAGGATTCAGTTGCAGGTCAAATTAATCTAGGCTGTTGCCCCACTGGGAGTCACCTGCTTTTGATTCAGCTAGCAATCTGCAGATGCTGAGTATACAGTCACTTCAAAGAAGCCACATCAGAAAACTGAGGTCAGCTGCCACAACCATGAGTCTTGGCGCTTCTCAGCAAGTGGCACAGAAGTCTGCTGAGGATACAACAGTGCTTGGAAAGGGCTGCGAGTTGTGAGAGGCAAAGTTTTCAGGGAATCCTCTGTTATCCAGTTTTGATGAATTCTCAGCTATTGGTGGCACTGGGTCTGCACATCAGGAGCCAGGAGGGCTCAACAAAGGAACAATGTATAACTGCCACAGCTCTTCTGCTTGGGCGGAAAGCCTCACCTCTGTTCCTCACTTCAATAATTCAGTGTCCCTGTAAGTCTTGGTGTCCCCTGAGCAGCCAACCTGGCCACTTGTGCTCAGAATGCATGTCCATCCCTGCAAAGGTCTGCTCGCAGATGCGGCCCCTTTAAGAGCCGTCTGCAGGTGCCACTGCCTCTACTGCTGTTCAGCCTCCGTCCCACTCAGCCGCTGTGGACCAGGCGGCCTTACATTTTTGTCCCTCCTACCTCCTACCATTTGCAGGGTCATTTTCTTTTTCTCTATAGTTGTAGGGCTTCTGTTCATTCAGACCCCGGGAGACTGCTTGCTGTTTGCTCTTGTGTTTCCATCACAGGTCTTGATGTGGTCACAAAAGGAGATGAACAAAGCCTCTATCATTCACACCTGGTCTCTCCCAGTCTTTAGAAACAATTTTTTAAAATGTGCAGACTTACCTCAAAAAAAAAAGAGAGGAGAGAAGGTACTCAGGAAAGGTTAATGTGTCTATATTTAGACTGAAGTACTGATGGGTGAGTACACCTCTTTTTTTCACAGGCAAGCATAAGTGGGGTCATTGGTAATTTTTAATAATGAGTGCTTGAGATATGTATTCTTTACTAATACATTAATTCATTAATCAACTTAACTAACTAGTTAGGTAAGCATTTTATTAATCCCAATTGACAGGTGAGAAAACACTGAACACAGAGATGTTAAGTGACGTACCCAAAAAATTATACAGTAAGGGAAATGACAGGCAGTTGAATAAAAACACAACCTTGTTCCAAAATCCATACTCTTAGTTACTACCTACTCCAAGAGACTTGAAGGAAAGACAATTATCAAGGACAAGAGTTATGGTTTTAGGCTTGATTTAATTAATAAAGTTTTATGTTTTCCTTTTAAGAGATAAAGGAAATGAATTCAATAAATGGAATATGCCATGTTTATAGATAGAACCCTCAATATTATAAGGTGGTAAATTCTCCTGGAATCAGTTTGTTATTATTTAGCACCACAGTAAAAGTAACTAGAGATGCAGGAGAATCTAGATTTCTTATGAAAGAAAAATCTTCGGGCATTTTTTTATTAATATATTTACTAAGACACCCTTATGAGAGATACCTCAAGGTAAACAGAAAGAGACTTCTCCAAACCCTGTCCAAAGTATAAAGAGTTCTATAGTGCTAGTTTCTCTCTTGGTAACTTCATGCCAGAGCTCATCAGAGCACAAGAAGACTCTCGTACTTGGGTCTTTTAGGGCGCTCACCCACATCTCAGATCCCTTCTTTCTAAGAGACAAAATATAATCAAAAGTCCCTTTTTGTCTTTGCTTTTTTCCATCTTTTCTCAAGGCTTTCTCTCAAGACTCATTCCCCATTTTTTAAATCGCTTCTAACATTCCCACCCCCTTTTTTTTTCCTTTATGTCTGTTGCTTTTATACCAATGAATGCCATAGAAGTTCATTTAATCACCCCAAAACAGTCATTCCCCCTGCACACTCTGGGCTTTTGTGAGGATGGAAGGGGTTCACAAATAAAACACACAGAGCATTAAAACCATGGGCCATCCCAGTGATCACGGATATAATCCTGGAATTAACTGAGGAATATAGAGAGATCCAACTATTCTCCACTGGGCAGTCTGAAAAAAAAAAAGCAAAATTAGCCTTCACTTGTGCTTGCTTCTGCAGCACATAATGAAAATTGGAGTGATACAGAGAAGATTAGCATGGCACCTGCATAAGGATGACACACAAATTTGTGAAGGGTTCTACATTTTTATAAACTATATATAAATGTATAACCAATGTACTGCATACTTAAAACTAATAATAAAATAAAATAAAGTAGCTTTTACTCAAGGAGGAACCCCAAGGGTCACAAAATAAATTCTCACATACTAAAAAAAGGATAATAATAATATTTACAAGAAAAGAAAATAATTGGCCTTTGAGCATTGGCAAAATCCTGCTCTAGCTCTTTTCACATGGCCTGAGAAAGACCATGTTGTGTAGTGTTTAAGAGCATGGACTCAGCACCAAACTACATAGACTAAAATCCTGGCTTTTCCACTTATTGCTTGGGTAACTTTGGATAAATTACTTCACCTCTCTCTACCTTAGTTTCCTATTTGTAAAATGGGGTAATAATAGTAACTACCTCATAGAATTGCTGTGAGGATTAAATGAAACAATATATGTAAAGCGACTGATACACTGCTAGCAATTATTATGTCTTAATAAACTCAGCCTCCTCTCTGGAACTCTACAGTTACTTCTTTCATGTTTTTCTGAGCTGGTCTAATTGCTTATTTTTCTGGTACAGGCAGTTTTACTGCTGATTCTCTCCCCCCTTTCCTCATTCTTTGACTTTTTATATTGCCTCTTCAAACATCCCCTTCCTGCAAAATGCCCTTTTGTAAGCTGCTGTTAAAGAACCAGAGTACCAAGGCTCAGTATTCTTCCAATCCCAAGACCCAAGATTGCTTTCTCTTCCAGAGGCGCTCCAGCACTTTTAATGAAAAAATAGCCAAATCTAGGACACCGGCCTTGTTCTTTGGAGATTCTCAGATGTAAAACAACAGCTGTTCCATCACAAATGTTTTTGAGAAATCCAAACTGCTCGGATTAGACCCATGCCAAAAAGAATGCTTTCAGACCACTGAGTATGTCCTAATTAACTTTTAGGCTTAGTCTAACTTAATCAGTGACCTGGAGATTTCTACAAATCTTCATTTACCTTATTTTGTACATCTTTGCCATCGTCTCTCAAACTTCCCACATCTTCATGACAGCTACCACTACATACAGATACTCTCTGTTACTCAAGTTTCTTCCATAACATCTTTTAACATTTGCTTTTGTATTTGTCCTTTGTTTTCAACTCCTCCCAAGTCCCTAGGCATGTAAAAATAGCCAATCTGACTTAAAAAAAAACCAAATCAAATATTATGAACCATTGAAGAAAATACACCAAGCCATTCAAGTTAAACGAGTTCCTTAAACCTAATGCAATATTCACAGTATTGCCTAGGTCACTGAACATGAGATAACAAAACTAATATACGACCACACAAGAAACCCATTCCTCTCAGAATAAAGATTCATGGATATAGCTGCAACCCAGGTACAGGAACAGCATATTTCAATTACAGTTCCATGTTCATATTGCATTCTGTATATTACCCAATATCATCACAAGTCATTCTCAGCCATCCTTGGCAAAACCTTAGAATCAGTACCAGATAAAACAAGAAGAAGCACACTAAATTATGGACAAGCAATCTTTTAGCATCTCTCAGTAAAATCTACTGCAACCTGGGAGCAAGTATTTTAATTGTTAGCATTAATCATTAAGCACTCCACGATTCGACTGTGAGCTCCATGAGGACAGGGATTTTGGTCAGTTTTATCTGAAGTTTTGCTCTGAGAACCTAGCATACTTAGGACACACTCAACAAATATTTGTTGAACAAATGAATAATGGCATCCTCAATTTTACATTATGGGATGCTTTCACCATCCTCTGGCATTAACCTCCACAAAAATTAAGATAAAATACTTCTTCAAAAATTTTAAATCCCAAAAATTTAGCTGAGTAAATTGATACTGATTTATTTCTAGAAAAAGTAAAATCACTATTTAAACAAATCCCCAGACCAAGAAAGAATTTTTAGACATCTACTAGCATAGGTAAAATTATATTCCTCATTTGAATGGCTCATTCCTCAAAGGTAATGCATCAAATTTGATAAATTCTTAATCTAAATCCTAAACATGTTTGCTAAGACATTTAAAAAAAATGATTCAGAAATTCATTTGGAAAAATAAACAACTTAACAATATTAAAGAATATTTTGGCAAAGGAAGAAAATGCGCAACAATCTACAAAAATTAGAACACATTATAAAATAATATAAACAATATGGTACTGATGTAAAAAAATACAGAGAAGCAGCAAAAACGGAAAGCAATCCAGGAATAAATCACTTATATATAAGAATTTACTATGTCTTATAAGGTAAGCACCATCAAACATGGGGAAAGAAATATCGATAATGTTTAGGATAAATAAATCCACTTTGGGGGAAAAATCAGTTTGGATACATGCTTTACATTATGCACCATAAATTCTGGATGGATAAAAATATTAAGTATTTGAAATGGAGTTAACTAAAAACAGAAAGAATCTAAAAGAGAACATATGTTACATCTTTAGAAAAATATATTTCAGGAAAAGAATTTAAAAGTAAATAATAAATGTTCATGATGGCACTGTTTAAACAAGTAAACTTCTGGACAATGAAATCGAAAATACCTATAATAATCTACAAAGATCTATGTAATTTGGATTGCTGGTTCCTCTCTGTCCTCATGTTTCTCACTACTAACTCTGCTGCAACCATGCTGGACTCCTTGGAAATACCATGCACAATCCTTCTTCTGGGCATTTGCACTTGATTTTTTCCCCTTACCTGGTAGGCTTTCCCCCAGATATAAACATGCTCATATGTACCTTATCATATATGAAAGAGCAATGCCCGGAAAGATTTGAAAATGAAATAGCAAGCTTGGGAAATAGGGTCGACCAAATGGAGGAAAGGGTCAGTGATATCGAAGACAGATCTCTAGAAATAAATCAGAAGGAAGAAGAGAGAAACCAAAGGATAAAAACTCATGAAAGAGAAATTAAAGAACTAGTGATACCATCAGGACAGGAAAACATCAGAATATGGGCATTATCGAAGCGAAGAAAAGGAGCAGGGACTAGAAAGCATTTTCAGACAAACAGTTGAGAATTTCCCAAATCTAAGGCATGAGCTGGAGCTTGGGATCAAGAAGTCAACAGAACACTCAATTATCTCAACCCAAAAAGGCCTTCACCAAGACACACTGTATTAAAATGGTCAAAAAAACAACTACAAAGACAGGATTCCCTGGGCTGCCAGGGAGAAGAAAAACGGCAACTAAAAAAAATTAAATAAATAAATAAATAAATAAATAAATAAATAAATAAATAAATAAAGTGCAAAATTAGATTATCCTCGGACTTCTCATAGCAATCTTTATGAGCCAGAAAGGAATGGAATCAAATATTTAAACTATTAAGTGACAGGAACTACCAGCCAAGAATAACGTATCCAGCTAAGCTCTCCTTTAGGTATGAAGGAGAAATTAAGACCTTTCCGAACATAAAAAAGTTGAGGGACTTCTCCATTTCGAGGCCTGCAATACAGGAAATACTCACGTAAGGGGTCAGGTCACCTAAAACAAAATGACAAAAAAAGATGCATAATTAGGAGGAAAGTGACTATCAGGCAAATAGAAGCAGAGGAGTGCAACCCTTACTAAGGACAGGGCACTATAAACTTAAACAATAAGGAGAAAATTGTTATCACAAGATAGCAATGAACTTTCAGCGTACATGGGGACGAATTGAGATCACAATGACTTTCAAAGATCCAAATTCGCAAACTGGAATGGAGATGAGGCACGCACAGAAGAAAATGGATGACTGTATATATATATATATAGCTGTCCTTTACGTATTCGTACTGGTAACCACACACCAAAGATTCAGAACTGAAGTATATAACATAAAACAAGAAGCATCAGAGGCAAACCCACAAAAGCCAACAAAAATAAAGAAAACAGAAGCACGAGGACAAGGAAACAATGGAAACACTGAGCTACCAGAAAGCAAAAGATAAATGTCTCTAAGAAGACCTCATATTTCAATAATCACCCTAAATGTAAATGGACTGAGCTCACCAATAAAAAGGCACAGAGTTGCAGAATGGATCACAAAACAAAACCCAACCATATGCTGCCTCCTGGAGACACATCACTGCTCCAAAGGCAAATATGGACTCGTGTGAAAGGGTGGAAAATGATATTTCAAGCACATGGCATTCAGAGAAAAGAGGAGTGGTAGGACTAATATTGGACAAAATAGACTTCGAAATAAAAAAGGTAAAGAAAGACACTGAGGGACACTTCATAATGGTAGAGGGAATCATACAGCAACAGGACATAACACTTATTAATATCTATGTTCCCAATCAGAAAGTCAATAAGAAAAATAACATCCTTAAATGATACATTAGACCAACTGGACATAATGGACATTTACGGAGCCTTTCATCCCAAAAGAGCTGCTTATACATTCTTCTCTAGTGCACATGGAACATTCTCAAGGATTGACCACATACTGGGGCACAGAGACAGCCTCAACAAACATAAGAAGGCTGAAATCATACCAACAGTATTCTCTGGTCATAATGCTTTGAAGCTGGAGATCAGCCCTAAAAAGAAAGCAGGGAGAACCACAAATACATGGAGATTAAACAGCATGCTACTGAAGAATGACTGGTCAGAGAAGAAATAAAAGGAGAGATCAAGAGATACATAGAAATGAATGGTAGTGATAGTACAACATATCAAACCTTGTGGGACACGGCAAAAGTGGCAATAAGAGGAAAGTTCATATCATTACATGCCTATCTCCAAAAAGAAGAATGAGCCCAAATAAACAACCTAATGCTTTATCTTACAACAAACAACAAAACAAACAAAAAACAAACCTAGAAAAGGAAGAACAAATGAAGCCCAGAGTCAGCAGAAGGAATGAAAACATTAAAATTACAGAAACATTAAACGAAACTGAGAACCAAAAGACAATAGAAAAAATTAATACAAAAAGAGCTGATTCTTTGTGAAGACTGAACAATTGAAAAACCCCTAGCTAGACTCACTAAAGCAAAGAGAGAAGTGACCCCAATCTCTATCGATCTTGGATGCTAAGCACGGTCAGGCCTGGTTAGTACTTGGATGGGAGTCTACCTAGCAATACCGGTATTTTATTTTAAAAATAAAATAAAACAACAAAATAAAAAAGAAATGACACAAATAACAAAATAAGAGATGAAAGAGGAGAATTATGACAGATACCACCAAAATACAAAGGATTATATGAGAATAGTATGAAAAAGTATATGACACCAAATTTAGTAACCTAGAAGAAATGGACAAGTTCTTAGAATGATACAACCTCCCTAGACTGAATCATGAAGAACTAGAAAATCTAAATAGACAGATCGGCAGTATGGAAATTGAAACAATCATCAAAACCTTCCCTATAAGTAAAAGTTCAAGACCAGATGGCTTCAACAGTGAATTCTACCAAATATTCAAGAAGATTTAATACCTATTCTTCTCAATCTCTTCCACAAAATTGAAGAGGAGGACATTCTTCTCAACTCCTTTTATGAGGCCAGTATCACCTGATACCATAACATGGTAAAGAGAACACACCCACACACACACACAAAATAAACTACAGACCAATATCTGTTATGAACACAGATGCAAAAATCCTAAATAAGATACTAGTGAATCAGATACAACACCACATTACAAAGATTATACACCACTATCAAATGAACTTCATTCCAAGGACACAGGCATGCTTTAATATACACAAATTGATTAATGTGTACACACAAAACAAAATGAGGAATAAGAATCATATGATCATATCAATAGATGCAGAAAATGCCTTTGACGTGATACAGCATCCATTTATCATTAAAATTTAACAAAATTGGTACAAAAGGAAAGCAACTTAACATAATAAATGCCATATATGACAAACCCTCAGCCAAAATTATACTTAACAGTGAAATACTAAAATCCTTTCTTCTAATATCAGGAGAAAGACAAGTCTGTCCACTCTCCCCACTGTATAACATTGGAGGTCCTAGTGAGTGTAATCAAGCAAGAGAGATATATAAAAGGTATCCAAATAGGAAATGAGGAAGTCAAACTGTCACTATTTGCAGATAATATGATTCTCCACATCAGGGGTCACCAACGCCTAGGCTGCGGATCAGTACCAGTCTGCGGTCTATTAGGAGCTGGGCCACACAGCAGGAGATGAACGGTGAAGAAGCAAATGAAAGTTTGTTTGTATTTTCAGCAGCTCTCTAGCACTAGCATCACTGCCTCAGCTCCACTTCAGATCATCAGGCATTAGCTTCTCATAGGAACAGTGGTCCCTGGTGCCAAAACGTTTGGGCACCGCTTCTCTATATAGAAACCCCTAAAGACTCCACTAAAGCACTACTAGAAAAAATAAACATATACAGTAAAGTTTCTGGGTACAATATCAATGTTTCAAAATTCAGTGTTTCTATACTCTCATAATGAATTCTCAGAAAAAGAAGTGGGAAAAAAACTCTGTTGCAGTTGCAACAAAAATAATAAAATACTGAGGAATAAACCTAATGAAACATGTGAAAGGACCTATACACTGAAAACTATAAGACACTATTAAAAGAAATTGAAGAAGATACGAAAATATGGAAAGATATTCCCTGTTCTTGAATAGGAATAATCAACATGGTTAAAATGACCTTATTACCTAAAACATTATACTGATTTAATGCAATCCCCGTTAAAACCTCATTGGTATTTTTTTAAAGAAATAGAACAAATAATCATCAGATTTGTGTGAAAGTACAAAATACCCCAAATCGTCATAGCCACCCTGAGAAAAAAAACAAGGCTGGAGGTATCACTCTGCCAACCTTTAAATGATACTACAATGCAACAATAATAAAAAACGGTATGGTATTGGCAGAAAAACAGACACACAGACACAGTGGAACCGAATTAGAGAGTCCCAGAAATAAACCCATATTTATATGGGCAAATAATTTTTGACCAAGGAGCCAAAAACATATAATGAATTAAGGAAAAGCCTCTAATAAATTGTGCTGGGAAAACTGGAAAGCCACCTGCAAAAGAACAAACAAAACTACTGTCTTATCACCAAACACTGAAATTAACTCCAAATGGATCAAGAACCTGAATATATGAAGCAATAAAAAGAAAAAAAGCAGGTAGTAAACTCATGGACCTTGGACTTAAGAGAGAATTTTATGAATTTGACCTCAAAGGCAAAGGAAGTAAAAGCAAAGATAAATGAATGGGACTACATCAAACTTAAAAACTTCTGCACAGAAATCATCAACAAGAGGCAAACCATCTGAATGGGAGAATATATTTGCAAGCAATGCCTTCGATAAGGGCCTAATATCCAAAAATATACAAAGAACTCATACAACTCAATAACAACAAAAACCCAACTATCCAATCAAAAAAATGGGTAGAGGACCTGAACAAACACTTTTCCCAAGAAGACATACATAAATGGCCAACAGACATATGAAAAGATTCTCAACTTCACTAGTTATTAGGGAAATGCAAACCAAAACCACAATGAGATACCCACCTCATACCTGTTAGAATAGCTATCATCAAACAGGACAATAACAAATGTTGGAGAGGTTGTGGGGAAGAACGGAACCATCATGCACTGCTGGTAGAAATGCAAATTGGTAGAACCACTATGGAAACAATATGGAGGTTCTTCAAAAAACTAATTGAATTACCATATGATCCAGCCATCCCTCTTCTGGGTATTTACCCCCAAAAACTTGAAACATTTGTCTACAAAGATATATGCACCCCAATGTTCATAGCAACATTATTCACAGCGGCCAGGACTTGAAAGCAACCGAGGTATTCTACTATAGATGATTGGCTAAAGAATCTGTGGTACATATCTACAATGGAATATTACTCAACCATAAGAAAAGATGAAATACTGCCATTTTGGCAACATGAATGGATCTTGAGATAATCCTGCTAAGTTAAAATAAGTCAGATAGAAAAAGTAGAACATCACATGATATCGGTCATACGTGGATATAAAACGAACGTAACAAACAAACATAACAAACAACAGAAACCTAAGGACTTGGGACAGTGGGTTAGTGGTTACCAAAGGGAAGGCAGGTGGCAGGGAAAAAAAGAGATCAAATATTTGGTGACAGAAGGAAATCTAACTATGGGAGAAGTGAACACACAATGCAATATATACAAATTACTGTTGAATGATATACTTGAAACTTTTATGATTTTGTTAATCAATGTCACCCCAATAATGTTTAACAAAAATTTTATATGTCGGCATGCTTCTGCTTATAAGTAACAGGATGTCTAATTCAAATTGACTTAAACAAAGGGGACAGACATATTGAGTCATATAACTAAGAGTTATGAGTAAGGAGAATCAAGGCACATTTTAATCATAATTCTAGCTCTATTTCTTTGTTATTCCTTCACCTCTGCCTGCCTCTATATTTTGACATCATTCTCAGGCTGCTATTCCTCGTTGTGCAAAATGGCTGCCAAAGCAACTAGGCTACATGCTTCCTCTTGAATATCTTGTGAAAGAGAACCTTGTTGCCTTTATAAACATGGAAAGAAGTCTTGAATTTCATACAGCTTTGGCCATCACTGAACCCATTTCTATGGCTAGGGGAAATCATGTGCTGAGTAGTTTAGGCCTGGGTTACCTCAACCAAATACCATGGCAAAAGGATGAATTATCCAGATTGGCTAAGGACTAACAACAGTTCCACTTAGAGGTGGTGGTGGAATCAATTCCACACATAGCAAATTGTTGGTAGGAAGAGTTGCAGAAAGCAACTTGAACATAGCTATCAAGAACATTTAACCTCGTAATCACATCCCTGGGAATTTATCCTAAGGAACACCTTCAAATGAAGAAAAAGCTATATGCATCAGTATTTACTTAATTTCTCAATTATATGATAATTATAAAGATTATGCAATGACACAAGGATATATATATTTATATACACACACACACATATATATGCATGCTTATACACATATATATTATAATAAAAAACTAAATACAAAATTCTGTGTATTACTAATATTGTAATGGAACATGGAAAGATGAAAACAGTCCTGTTTAGGTAGGCGAATTAAGGGTGAATTTTTTTCCTTCTGTAGTTGTTTTTAATTTTATCTTTACAATAAAATTTAAATTCAAAGAGCTAATCCAATGACAACTGAGAAATTCCAGAAGCATGTATGCTCTAAAATAAAATAAAATCAGATCATAGTTTAAGGCAATGACTCCATTAAATCCTGGGTAAAGCCAGTCGCCAGCATTCTGGCCTTTCATCATCATCAAAGCCTCTTTTCTCTCTTAGTTATCCTTTTCCCACTTTTGCATCCCCTCCTTCACTGATCACTATGTTTCCTAGAATCTCCAGTCATTGTCAAAAAGATCTAGAAATTCATTTTACACTGCAGTTCCTCAGTGTGAGGCCTTACAGAGTGGGAAGTGCAATGCTTAACCCAAAGAAATAAATAGATGAGAAATATGTTCAATTTTGGACATAGAAGAAAAGGAGCCTTCTAGAACCTGTCGTGTCTAGTTATCCAAATATTTACATAATTAATAAATTCAAAACATTGTGAGAGATGTAAATATGAATAAAAATTACAGACTAGAAAAGGAATAAGGCCTCTATACAAAAATAATATATTATTTCACAAATATAATAAAAATATGAATATAATAAGTACCATAAATGAGATAAGCGATATGGGAATTCAAAAAGCAGATTATTTCAAGCTGGTGAAATTAAGAGAGACTTCATAGAGAAGGTGATGAACGTTCTGGGGCTTGAAAGATAGAAAAGGTTTTAGTATGCATAGAAAGGGGCAGAAGGTTCCAGGTAGGGGCAACTGCATGGAAAAATGCACTGTGGTGTACATAAGAATAGCAAGCACTAAATTTCTGTGAATCTAAGCCACCAGTGATTATAAGACACCAAGAAACACTAAGAAAAGTTAAACACTGCTAATCAAACAATAACTCATGTTTTCATTTGGAATTTTTTATTCCATTATTTACTGAAGAGCTCTTTTAGACTTTAGACATATTTGGTTAAGCAAAATAAAACAGTTATAACATTCCTAAAGCTTCTTCACAGTGAGTGAAGAAAGGGCAGATGATGCAGGGATTTACAATGCAGTTATTAATACTCAGAAATGTTTTCAACAATAAAATACTAACAGACAACTCTGATCTAGCTTCTGCTAGAAGAGTCATTCTCTTGCCACTGAACTCTTCCCTCACAACCACAATAGTCATTCCTTAAAGAGCAAGTTGTCAGAGTCACAGATACAAAGAATGATGGTGATTGCCAGAGGAGAAGGGGATTGTGGGTTGGGTAAAAAAGGGAAGGTATGAAGTAGTATAAATTGTAGTTATGAAATAGTCACAAGGATGTACAGCATTGGGAATGTAGTCGATATTATTGTAATGGCTGTGTGTAGTTCCAGATTAGTGCTAGAGACATCAGGGGATCACTTCATAAATTATAAAATGTCTAACCATTGTACTATTTACCTGAAACTAATAAAAAAT